>CM039726.1:19831112-20431112 GCA_022539455.1 Dendrobium nobile | reverse complement strand
AATTTTTGTGAGTTCTTGTAAGCTTTTATTCTCTAGAAAGACTCTATTTTTGTGATCAAAAATTTGGGTCCCTCTCCCAAATTTTTGATCGCATCAATTTGGTATCAGAGCAAGTTAGGAAGTCCTAGGTTTGTGAGTTTGTCAAAGTTTTGTAGTCAAGTCAAGTCAAGTTGTGAGTCTAAGTCTAGGTTGATTTTTTGTTGTGTCTTTTTTATTTTTAAGTCAAAAAATGAAAAAACAAAAGCCAACTCATCGGGAGATGAGTTCTTCAAGTAGGGGAGTTTGATGTAGGCAAAGGGGGGGTCAACACAATTCTATGGAGCCTTGGCTGATTTCGGTTTTGAGCTTAGTTGTTGAAATTTTAGTGGTGCAAGCTCATTATTATCATGTGGAGTTGTAGCTCATTATGAGCTATTGGCTTGCTATAAATTTATTATGAAGGAACTAGATTTGGTGGGTGGATGTGCTCTTTCATATTCCTTTTGAAATAAAATTCCTGCAGCCAAAATTCTGCTTTGGAATTGCCTCTCTCGGCTGGCTGTTTTGGGATGTGAAATGACTCTTTGGGTGCTGATTTTTCTGCCTTGGCATTCCCTCTGTTGACCGATCTTTATGAAGCCGCCTGGTTCCCTGTGCTGATTCCACGGTGTGCTGGTTCCGTGGCTTTGTTTTGGCTGCTGCCGCCTGGTTTCCCGTGGTGTTTCCTCGGCTGTGCTGTCCCTGGATGGAACCGTGGCTTGGTTCTCTGATTGGTTTTATTGTTGCCTCTTGGGCTTCAGCGGGAATGAATATTGGCTCTTGGAAAATTGAGAGCTATGGCTGTTATGCTTCCCCCCCTCTTTGGCCTATAAATATGAAGTATTTTGTGAAGGAAAAAAGAGAGATGATGTGAGTTATTTTTGGAGAAAACCTGAGTGGTTTTTGGCTTTAGAAATCCTGCGGGCTCTTTCTAAGCTTCTTCCCCTCCTCCTCCGGAAATCCTGCGGGCTCTTTCCAACCTTCTTCTCAGTCTCCTAATCTCTTTCTTCTCTCCGCAAGTTTCGACGTCATGTGTATCCTTCTTCTCTTGGAAAGCAACTTTAGGTGTCATTTGTAAAAGTCGTTTGTAAGCGTCGTTTGTAAGAGTCTTGTTTGTAAGTCCTTTTATAATATGAAAATGGTGTTTTAGTTTGTTTTGTCTAATTAGTCTAATTTTTGTGAGTTCTTGTAAGCTTTTATTCTCTAGAAAGACTCTATTTTTGTGATCAAAAATTTGGGTCCCTCTCCCAAATTTTTGATCGCATCAGGATGCATCGGCACTGTCCGTTTCGCGAATGGAGGTCAGCTCGATGATTTTGGGTTTTCGATCGACACGTGTCAAGTGAGTTTTTTTTTTTACAATTTCGAGCTTTTTCGCTTCCAACTCCACCTTGCGCGGTCGACTTGATCCTAACACTAGTATAGACGTCAACAACGGGTTAGGGTTGACCTGAATTGTGTCGGGTCAGTTTCGGGTTCGACCCGAACCCAACCTGTGACCTGAAATTGACACCCCTACACAAAATTCTAGACAGATGACTCTCTCTGCCATCAACTTAACATAAAAGATAAGGCTAGATCATCAATGCACATCTTTCACCAAGCCTATCAAAGCAGAAATCATGAGGTAGAAGGCATGCTCCACTCTTTACAAATCCAAAAAAAGAATTCCAGCATATTTTTTTGTTATGCTTGTCAAAATAAAGAGCATAGGGAAAAGTACATTCTTAACTCGTAACAAGTTGATGAAGACAATTTACATTAATTCTTTCACAAAATCCACTACACAAAGAATAAGGATAAAAGAACCCCTAATCTCAAAATTACCAAAATAAGACATTCACAGTCTGCCAAGTCATAACGCACGAGACAACGAGCATACTCATTTTTCCGTAGCGAAGAGCTTACAAAAATTCTGCTAGAGAACTTAGCACTAAAGTGCTATGCAGTTAGCGCCAAATAGAAGCACTATAGCAACAAATTACCCAGCGCCATGGCGATATTCAATTGGACTGGTGAACCAAATAGACTATTGTTGAACTGATGTGCATGTTCAACAGCGTCGCCAATTTAACGTCACAACACTAGTTTAGTTAATTTGTAAAATTATAAATAGTAGCCTTAAACTTCTTGTACATATTTGACACATTGTGGAGTCGCATTATGTGAGTGTGTGAGATATCTTAGGGAGAGTGTAGCTTGTGTTCTTGTGTAAGGAATCTCGTATTAGAGTAGAGTAAAGTGAAGAAGTGTTAAGGGATTGTAATTCAAATATTGGGTCATTTCTAAATTTTATTTTACTTGGTTTTACTTTATTTATCTTGTTGTCTTATATTTTTCAGTTTATAACTTGTTTAACATTTAGTGAAATAAAATTTATGATTAATTTGTTATGTGTAACATCGTCTCCATATGCAATTAAACAAATTTTGTGAATCTATGATGATAATGAAAGGTATGTATTGCTGAAAGCAGGTTTTATTTTTAATATATCCATGTTATTTTTATCTTCTCTGTCCATCAATTGATTTATGTATTAGGCCTTACATAAATTAAAAAAGATAGTGTAATCTATAGCCTCGATGGAGAAATAAAATAACAAATAGAGAACTTATAATGTAATCTAGCCAAGCATAGACATATGTTGCTTAGGGTTATGGGATCTTATAAAGATAGAAGAATTGAAGTTGAGTAAAATCCTAACTAAGACTCCAACGAGCATGAAAGAGTGAGGAGCACTATTGATCTGATCCACAACAATAATAGGTAATAAACCTCTGTAAAGCAATCATGTTTTTCTAAAAAAAAAAAACATAAATTTAGATTTTCTAAAATTAGTAAATTTTCTTCTTGCAATTTGAAGCTCGTTGCTGTTAACTTGCAACCCCTTTTTAAATCATTAGCACAATAGGTGGTAATAAAGTGAATGTAGGAAATTTCTAGTTTGTCCTCTTGGGACTGACACTCCTTTCATCATTATATTATTTAATACGACACATGCACTTGCACTAAAATAGGACTTATAGAAAAAATAAATAAACTTCATTTAGAAATTGAGCAGCATGCAAGCAAAAAGAAGCAGCTGAAAATAGTCAATGTTTAGCCTGTATATCAGCCAACTACGAGTTTTGCATCGGGGAGACATAATGTTAAAGTTTCCTCATCTCAAGGAAAGATGTCCTGAAGACAGAGAAGAAGTAACAATGAACTTAGAGCCCACCAATTGCTACTAGAAAACAATTGCACAACATCCCTAAAGCTAAGCGAGTATTCCCACCGACAATAAATTTACGAATTTGATATGGCTGAAAAAATAGCTCTAATAACAACCTGAAACAAACAATCCTTGTGGGCTAAACATCGCTAGGCCCCGACTCCTCAAAAGAAGAAACCTGAGACTCCCTCTATCAGAGTGCAGAAAGTCCTCAAAGTTGCTAAGGAGAAGTATCTAATGAAGAAGAAATATATATGTTCACTTATAATTAAGGCTTATAAAACTCTACAAAAAAAACTTTTCACTTGTAGCGGCAACTCAAGATCAACCTAAGAAAACTCTACAAGATGCATATCCAAGGCATGACAATTAAACCTCATGTCCAATTAAAAATCTGCCAACAAAAAGTCTTGACGAAAAGAAAAATAAATCGAGAGGCTAAAACCTCAAGAAGAAGAGTTCACCAAGATGAAAGGTGTGACATATGATGTGTACTCTCACAGATCCATCATTGATAAAGTATGACAAAAAATTATCCAACCCCCAAATCTTTCAAAAGCACGAGCTTATACTGATCTCACCTTGATAACACTCGTGATGATATAATGAGGAAATCATTCTTCTTAATTGAGCCTCGAACCAACAATAATATTGAATATGAGGCTTTTGTAGTAGATCTTGAAACTTCCATTTTGATATAATACCAAAAAAATCAAAATTTTAATAATTTTGGCTTATATATGAATCTAGTATTTTACAAAATAAACAAGTACGAATTGGCCTATCACCATAACAAGCTCTCAAGCCCACGAAACAAATTCAGAATGTCACACTAACTTGAGTTTATCGAGCTCAAAATAGCAAAACCGATTCCTTAACCAAATTGACCAAAAAAATAGCAAATATAAATGATGAGCCTATGCTAATTGGAGTCAACACTCATAGAGTGCTACAGTCAGAAATTCTACAACCACCATGGGTATAACGGACATCAAGTTCAAGTCAACAAGATGCAAGTTTGGGTGTTCCTCACTCTTTACTACAAATTGTCTCTCAAGATCAACAAGAAGAGCCATGAACTATGCAAGAAGAACATACTCCTGGTAAAAATCCAAACTATAACAAGAAGCCTCCATGGTAGAAGAACAAGACAATTAAGGGCAACATTTGTTGATTACTTTAAAGAAAGCAAAACACCAACAGCTAAATTATTATTTGTGAAGATTGGAAAGTAAGTTATGTGATATGCTTTTCTCAACGATACCTTGTATCATATAGATCATTCGATTAAATGTGGCTAAGCTATCAAGTGGCCACAAAAATTGATAAGTTTGTAGCCAAAGTTTAAAAATGAATTTGTGGTAAGTCAAGTTATAAAATGGCTATTAAAATCAAAATAATGGGCTATTATTTATCTTTGATGGTGAAAGATTGCATCAATCATGCCAAAAGATGTCACGAATATCAGCTTCATAATGACACCATGTTTAACCATAAAATTTGTTGCACCCACTGCTTCATAGCAACAACTGGCTTTTTTTTTTCAAATGAGTTAATACAACTCCATTTAAGTTATAGCCAAGTATTTAAATTAAAACTTACAATAGTAGGCCAAATCTCAGAGCAGAAATTTAGAGAAGTTACCAGGTCAAATCTCTGAGGTTTGTAAAATTTATTGAATTGTTGAATAAAATTTATATATTCTCTCATTATTTTGCAAGTTGTTAGAAGCAGATTATTTAAGTGCATGACAAGCATAAGGGCAATTTCCAAGAGATAAACATCCTAATATCGTTGCGAGGCTCCAATCTCTAATATCTGATTTTTATTCTTATTATTTCTTCTAAATCATTTAGTGATTGATTTGTCCATGTAATTGAGAAATTTTCAAAATCATTACATTTAAATTTTTGTTTTATGGTGCGAATCTTAATCGCTGCAGAATTTTATATTTGTTCTTAGATTTTTTATGAATTTTAAATTTCAACAATTAGTATATTATTAATTAGAACAAATGAAGTGTTCTTTCAAATTTTGCATAAGGGACTTAGTTTCGACTATATTAAGAGTTAGTAAATTATGAATTGTGGTATTTATATGTTTATTTATGCACATCTCATCCTAAGTTAGTGAACCCTAGACTTTGAGGCATCCTACGTCGAATTGATACCAGTGCATGGTTCATATTAGAGTTTCCAGAAGAACACACCATCACAAGAATCAAAACTACATTCCAACATTCAATAAGAAGTTACCAACATTCAATAAGAAGTATAACCATTGGGAACTTTCAAAATTGATAGATGACTTGGAATATCTCTTACAATGTTACCATATATTTGATTCTAAAAGATTTAAAGGCGCAAAATTAAAAGAAGTCATAGTCAATCATTTTGGAGAAGGATTTCAAGTAAAACTAAAACTACAAGGCAACTTTTAAATAAACAATTGACAAGTAATATATGCCATTTGGGGAGTAAAGGGCTCAACTATATGAATAATTTAAATATTGCAAGTAAGATAAATATGGCGTCAAAATAAAACTTATATATGACCAAGAACTAAAATTAAAAAACTTGAAAAAGAACTCAAAAAAATAAATCATCAAAGAGGTGGTGCGGAACCCTTTCATTTATTTAATGTTAAGTAACAGTGCTAACTGGTAATTGTCAAACAATACGAATGAAAGTGGTATTACGTGCTTCAACTATATTAACACTAAGAATAACAATGATATAATGCGAAACAAGAATTGCTTGTAAGAAATTAATAACTTGTGAACTTTGCGTAGCTAAGTATAAACGAATGCATTTCAAGATAGATCATTAGAAAATTTCCACGGAAGAACTAAGTAATGTCAATTGATTACAATTAAAAGCAATAGGAGACTAACAAAATTACACCAACAAATAAATCTTAAAGAAAATGGCACTTAAAAAAAATCCACGATTTAAGATCTAGATCATTCACCTCGGATTCCCTCACATACACTCTTGATATCACTCGATTTAGCAGAAGAGAATTGCACACAAGCTTAAATATGCCACTCATAGACAAGTGATGCCGAGGGGACTAGTCGCCGGGGAAGGAGCCGGAGATGGGGGAGCGGGTAGGTACCCGGTGATTGTCCACTCTTCCATCGGTAGTTGCTCGTCGAGTACATCCACTAGATGGGGAAGGATATGGTTTAGGTAATCCTCGACGGTGTGGTTGAATCCGAATCTAACGTCGAAGAACGGAGATCGGATGACGTCGATATCCCCTTGATAGTCGAACACAAATCCGTGGTCACGCTCTGGATCGGCCATACATGATCATGGGAGATCATTGTCGTGAGTAGTAACGTTGTGGTGGAGGAACCATCACTTGGGGGGAATCGGCCAAGGAGAAAAGGAGGGAGGAGGGGTTCAAGTGGGAGGAGGTGGAGGAGGGGGCAGCTAGGGCTAGTTGGGGATTTGGTGAGATGTTTAGAAATCTGAAATTAGATTTCAAGTTAAGTGGAATTGAAGGGAATTAATTTGAAAATTCAAATTAATCCCATAAGGGGCCGGCGGTTCTGAGGGAATTAGGAGTATTTAATTGGTGGTAATTAATGAGATAGGGGAGAGAGAAAGGGAGAGGGGTTAAGTGGCCGGCCTAATAGAGAGAGGGGGAGAGGGATTTGGTTTAATTGAGTGGGCCCCAAGGAGTTAATTAAGCAGTAATATCAAAATCTGAAATTTAAATCAAATTTAAATCAATTAGAGAGGTTTCCTATCATAGATTTAGACAATAGGAAACTATTTGAATTCAAATTTTTAATTGAATTCACAATAAGAAACTTTCCAAATTGACCAAATTTATTTTAGGAAAGTGAGTAAATGAGTATTTGAAATTTGAATTTCAAATTTGGGGCTTGGGAGGTGGGCCAGCGGCTAGATGTGTGGAGAGGGGAGGATGTGGGAGGGAGGTTGGCGATCTGGTGGGTGATGGTCGACAGCTTGGGCGGCTCAAGGAGGCCGGTGGCAAGGGGAGGGGCTCGGGTTAGGGAAAATTACAAAGAAAGGCTTTGCGGGGGATGAGGCCGGCGGGTGGGAAGTTTAGGGGAGGGAATTCGATGCAAGAAAAATAAAAGAAAAGAAAGCTTGAAGAACCGCGAATCTTGGAATCCACCAAGATTGATGGGTATTGCCTTTACCCTCCTTGGGTCTCTCCTCTCACGAACTCACTAAGAGATCACTCAAAGAAAACTGAAATTTCATTTCATCATTCATCAACTAGTACAATGCAAGAGGCCTTCTATAAATAGGCCAAAAATGAAACAAGACTAGAAAGACACAAATGCCCTTAGGTCTACAATAGTGACTCAGTATCCACAGGGGTAAACTAGAAAAATAAAATGCGAGAACAAATAAAATACAAAATAAATCAAAAATAAATGCTCTGGATCGTAGCCATCGATCTGCGTCTCCGACGACGGTACACGTGTAGAAATCTGCTGCGTGTAATTTTTGACGGCCCCTTGCGAGAACCGTTCCAGACAAATCTGAACCATCACAAAGTCTCCCACTTCAAATTCTTTAAATCGTTTCTTGAGGTCCGCATTGTGTTTATAGTTAGCATTGTTTTGTTCAATCTTTTTATTAATTTATTTGTGCAATTCTTGTAAATGCAATGCAAATGCAGATGCAGACTCAGATGTTCTAGACTTAGGACCCATGGGAATTAAATTTATAGGTTGCCTAGGTTGGTATCCATACACACTTTTAGCCGGGCTCAGACCCGTGGTTCGGTTAACAAAATTGTTATAAGCAAACTCAGCAATGGGTAACTTAGAATCCTAATCTCTAAGGTTTTCACCAACCAAGGTTCTAAGGAGATTACCTAAGCACTCCTATTTTCCACTTCAGTCTGGCCATCCATCTGAGGATGGAAAGCGGTGGAGAATTGAAGTTTAGTGTCCATTTTGAATCATAACGTCTTCCAAAAATAACTAGTGAATTTGACATCTCAATCTGACACTATGGTCTTAGGTACTCCATGAAGTCTAACAAATTCATCAAAATACAACTTGGCAATCCTAGAAGCATCAAACGTTTTCGAGCAAGGGAGGAAGTGTGCCATCTTTAAGAACCTATCCACAACCACACATACGGAGTCATGTTTTCTAACAGCCTTGGGTAGGCCTAGAACGAAGCCCATACTCACATCTTGTCAGGGACAGTTGGGTATAGGGAGAGGCGTATAGAGGTCGATGTTTTGTTTTCATTGTTTGGCCAACTGACAGGTGTGACACCGTTTCACTAGTCTGCTAATGTCCCGCTTAAGACTCGGCCAATAAAACCTATTTTCAACAGCATCGATGGTCTTGGTTTGACCGAAGTGTCCATCTAAACCACCAGCATGTAATTCCCAAATAAGAAACTCACAGAGTGAAGTATTGGAGATACATAGTTTCTGGATTTTAAATAAATATCCGTCTTCCACTAGGAAATCATAAATGATCCAATCTTTTCCAGCAATCAGAAGTACACAATTTCTCCAAAATCAAGACACTCCTTATAAACTTCTTTAATGCATTCAAAACCAACAACTTCAGTCCTCATCTCGTAAGTAACCATCATCCTACGGCTTAAAGCGTCAGCTGCCTTATTTTCAGATCCTGTTTTATGTCTAATTGTGTAGGTATACTCTTGCAAGAACTCAACCCATCTTCCGTGTCTGGCATTAAGCTTCTTCTGAGAGTTAATATACCGTAATGCTTCATGATCCAAAAAGATAACAAATTCATGTGGAAGAAGATAATATCTCCAATACCTAAGGGATTGAATGATCACGTAAAACTCCTTGTCATAGGTCGAGTACCGTTGCCTGATATCATTCAACTTCTCACTAAAATAGGCAACAGGGTGTCCTTCTTGCGACAAAACTCCTATACCAATACCAGACATGTCGCAGGTCACTTCGAATACTTCAGAAAAATCAGGAAGACGCATGACTGGGGCCTTGACCATTCTCTTTTTTATTTCTTCGAAAGCCTTGGTGGCAGCTGAAGTCCAATGGAATTCTCCCTTCTTTAGGCAGTCAGTTATGGGCGCCACTATAGTGCTAAAGTTTCTAATAAACCTCCGATAAAAGGTGGCCAATCCATGAAAGCTCCGAACATCTCTGATATTTTTAGGTTCAGGCCACTCGTTAATCGCTCGAACTTTTTCGGGGTCAGCGGAGATTCCTTGAGAGGATATGATAAATCCAAGAAAAGTGACACGGTCTGTGAGAAACATACACTTCTTCGGGTTTGCACACAATTGTTCTTTCCTTAAAACCTCATAAACTTGCTTTAAGTGATTTAAATGAAGATTCACCGAGCTACTGTAAATTAGAATGTCATCAAAATAGACCATAACAAATTTTCCTAAGAACGGTCGCAAAACTTGAGTCATAACTCTCATAAACATACTAGGAGCGTTACTAAGGTCAAACGGCATAACCATCCATTCATACAACCTATCTTTAGTTTTAAATACCATTTTCATTTCATCCCCGGGGCAAATTCTGATTTGATGATAACCGCTCTTAAGATCGATCTTAGAAAAGAGAGTTGCTCCGGTCATCATGTCCAACATGTCATCTAAGCGTGGAATGGGGAAACGATACTTCATCGTAATCTTGTTGATAGCGCGACTATCAACACACATCATCCAGGTGCCATCTTTTTTGGGAGTTAGAAGTGCGGGGACGGCACATGGGCTTAAGCTTTCTTTGATAAATCCCCTTTGGAGCAGATCGTCAACTTGCTCTTTCAACTTGGCGTGCTCCCCGAGGTTCATACAGTAGTGAGGGAGGTTGTGCAGTGAAGCTCCGGGTACAAGGTCAATGGAGTGTTGAATGTCTCGCAGAGGGGGTAACTGATTTGGGAGATCCTCGGGGAAAACATCGGCAAAGGTTTCAAGGAGTGGTTGGACTTCTTCCGGGATTGGTTCTCCTAGCCCTTCGTTAGTTTCACGGGCCACGAGGGCGTACATGGGAGCTCCTTGGTTAAACTCACTTTCCACTTCCTTCACGGTCAAAAGATGTAGTCCCTTGTTTGGCTAGACAGGGGTGGGTTTGACTTCCGTCTTATGGGGTTTTGGTTGTGAAGGTATAAGCTTGATCTTTTTACCATTATGCTCAAACACGCAAGTGTTTGTTCTCCCATAAATATGGACATCATTGTCAAATAACCACGGGCGATCGAGGATAATCTGACCCACATCCATAGTCAACACATCGCACCAAATCTTCTCTTGGTATCCAACAAACTCTATGGAAATAAGACTTCTATCCTTAATTTCTATGGTAGTCGAATTAATCCAAGCGCATCTAACGACCTGCAAATCGATAGGGTCTTCTTCGTAGAAGAAATCTTCTTCATCGTCAACATGTTGGGTTAAGTCAGTTTCAGGTTCTTCCTCGTCTTCTTCAACCTCTTCGATTATGGTGACCATGTACGGGCTAGAACACTTCGAAGCAATGTGTCCATAACTGTGACACCTATAGCACTTGGTTCCAGAGGTTGCTTTAGGAGTGTCATGTTCAGGGGTTTTACCTATAGAGTCGGGACGAAGTTGGGGTTGGCCAAGGGTAGGTCGACTAGTTGCAGGTCTAGTGGGTTTGTTGTAAGGTTGACTAGAGGAGGGTTTGAAAGGGTTAGGCCGAGTATCTTGGTTCCTAGAAAGGGCGTGGCTCCTAGATTCTTCTAAATCTAACACAAGACTACAAGCGGCTTCCAAAGTGTTCACTCCTCTGGCAAAAAGCTCATTCCGCAACTCTTCTTTTAATCCGGCTCTAAACATCAAAAGAAGTTGGGCAGGAGTCATGGTCTCTTCTCCACTACAACAGATCATGAAATCATCAAAGGCCGAAATGTAATCCTTGACGAGTTGGCTTCCCTGGGTCAATTTATTCCAATGATTCAGGAGTCTAGGATAGTAGGACAGAGGAAGATATTTTCGTTTTAACTCTTGTTTCATCGTCCCCAAGTCAGAAACAAGGTATTCTCCACGGATTTCTCGCGTATATGCTCAATGTTCGTCCAGTACTGATTAGCTCTACCAGTTAGCTTCATCTCGGCAAACCTAACTTTTCGTTCCTCAAAGATATTATACCATCTACAATAGTTGTCCATTCCTTTGAGCCAATTTAGGAATTTAGGAAAGCTTGGGGGTCTAACGTGTCATCGAAAGACGGGGCATCTATACGAATATTCTTAAGCAGTTGGGTATCGTTATCCCTCCAAGGAGTGTCGCGTCCTAACGGTTCTTGATTGGGTCGATGATTGGGTTGGTAGTGATCTCTAGGTGGTCCGTTTCGGTACGGTTACCATCGCCATAAGGAAAGTGAGTCTAGAAGAGGTGTAGATCACTGGGTTTCCTACTCGCTCAATGTTATCAAGTCTCTCACCCGTTTGGCGTCTAAATTCGGCTAAGTCAGTCTGGGTATTCTAATTTGCTGCGTAACCGTTCCAAGTTGGCCCACGATTAGGTCTAAGGTTGCTTGGATGTGTTCCGGATCCATGGTTGAGTGCTAGGGGACACTAGGGAAGGCTAAAGGAGGAAGGGCAGCACCTAGACGCTATAATTATATGCTTCTAAAGTCTCTAAATGGTGCATGAATGATTAGGACAGCAAGGTACAGCAAGGGTCCAAGTTGTCTAAGCGTTTTGGGAGGGTCCTAGTGTGTGGACAGCACTTAAACACAAGCCTAGACTCACCTAAATGCCACTAATTGGTGCAGGAAAAACTTGGACAGCAACCTATAAGGTTTGTTTAAGCAACCTAAGCAATTAAGGATGCTGTTGTGAGGACAGCACTTAAACAATGAAGTAGAGTTGCTTAAAATGATGAAAATGGTGCAGAAATTTATTGTACAGCAGAGAAAACAGAGAACTGAAAAACAACTAAGCAATGATATGATAAGTGATGTCGGAAAGGTTAACTAGACTCCTAGGAAGTTCTAGCACATGCAAGACATGCTTACCATGCTATGATACCAAATATGATGTAATACGAAACAAGAATTGCTTGTAAGAAATTAATCACTTGTGAACTTTGCGTAGCTAAGTATAAACGAATGCGTTTCAAGATAAATCGTTAGAAAATTTCCACGGAAGAACTAAGTAATGTCAATTGATTACAATTAAAAGCAATAAGAGACTAACAAAATTACACGAACAAATAAATCTTAAAGCAAATGGCACTTAACAAAAATCCACGGTTTAAGATCTAGATCATTCACCTCGAAGTCCCTCACATACACTCTTGATATCACTCGGCTTAGCGGAAGAGGATTGCACACAAGCTTAAGGATGCCACTAATAGACAAGTGATGTCGAGGGGACTAGTTGCCGGGGAAGGAGCCGGAGATGGGGGAGCGGGTGGGCGCCCGGTGATTGTTCACTCTTCCGTAGGTAGTTGCTTGTCGAGGACATCCACTAGATGGGGAAGAATACGGTTTAGGTAATCCTCGACAGTATCTGAATCCAACGTCGAAGAACGAAGATCGGATGACGTCGATATCCCCTTGATAGTCGAACACAAATCCGTGGTCATGCTCTGGATCGGCCATATATGATCATGGGAGATCCTTGTCGTGTGTAGTAACGTTGTGGTGGAGGAACCGACACTTGGGGGGAATCGACCAAGGAGAAAAGGAGGGAGGAGAGGTTCGGGTGGGAGGAGGTGAAGGGGGCGGCTAGGGCTAGTTGGGGATTTGGTGAGATGTTTAGAAATCTGAAATTAGATTTCAAGTTAAGTGGAATTGGAGAGAATTAATTTGAAAATTCAAATTAATGCTATAAAGGGGCCGGCGGTTATGAGGGGATTAGGGGGATTTAATTGGTGATAATTAATGAGATAGGAGAGAGAGAGGGAGAGGGGTTAGGTGGCCGGCCTAATAGAGAGAGGGGGAGAGGGATTTGTTTAATTGAGTGGGCCACAAGGAGTTAATTAAGGAGTAATATCAAAATCTGAAATTTAAATCAGATTTAAAATAAATTACAGAGGTTTCCTATCATAGATTTAGACAATAGGAAACTATTTGAATTCAAATTTTTAATTGAATTCACAATAAGAAACTTTCCAAATTGACCAAATTTATTTTAGGAAAGTGAGTAAATGAGTATTTGAAATTTGAATTTCAAATTTGGGGCTTGGGAGGTGGGCCGGCGGCTAGATGTGTGGAGAGGGAGGACGTGGGAGGGAGGCTGGCGATCAGGTGGGTGATGGTCAGCGGCTTGGGAGGCCCAAGGAGGCCGGCGGCAAGGGGAGGGGCTCGGGTTAGGGAAAATTACAAAGAAAGGCTTTGGGGGGGATAAGGCCGGCGGGCGAGAAGTTTAGGGGAGAGAATTTGATGCAAGAAAAATAAAAGAAAAGAAAGATTGAAGAACCGCAAATCTTGGAATCCACCAAGATTGACATGTATTGCCTTTACCCTCCTTGGGTCTCTCCTCTCACAAACTCACTAAGAGATCACTCAAAGAAAACTGAAATTTCATTTCATCATTCATCAACTAGTACAATGCAAGAGGCCTCCTATAAATACGCCAAAAATGAAACAAGACTAGAAAGACACAAATGCCCTTAGGGCTACAATAGCGACTCAGTATCCACAGGGGTAAACTAGGAAAATAAAGTGCGAGAACAAATAAAATACAAAATAAATCAAAAATAAAGGCTCTGGATCGTAGCCGTCGATCTGCGTCTCTGACGACGGTACACGCGTCGAAATCTGCTGTCCTCATCAAACAAGCTTTCTATAATCTTATAAAACCATATTTTTCTGACTAAACCATAAGGCTTAATATTGTAACTACTAAAGCTACATAAACAGTAAAGAAAATACTTAATCAATAATAGTACAACTGCAGATTATCTTAGATGGTGCTACCAGTTAAGAAATACCCTCTTGGCCATGCAACTGCCAAATACATGAAATAAAGATGACTGAAAAGTACATACAGGCATTATCTGCACAGCTCTTAGGCAACTTTCATAGGCTTCACTCAGGGAGTAGTTCCTTCAAAGAAAAATGTATTAGAACAAGGGGGGCTCCTAGTATATGTCCGCCAGATCAGGTGTTCAATAGCAGAAAGAAAATTACCGGTCATGAGAAGCTACTGACATGCCAGCCCATGGTAATGCTAAAGAGGGATCTAAACTTCTAGCACGATCAAATGATTGAGTAGCCAAATGATTTTCACCTAGTTTCATGTAAAGCTGCAAAACAGAACAACAGAGATATTAGATCCCTTCTTATAAAAATAAGATCTACCACGACTACCTTCCCAAGGTATGCCCATGATACAGCCAAAGAATTATCCAGCTGAAGTCCCCTGATAAGAGCATGCTGCTTCAATGCATAATCATTGGTTACACAGGCCAGTATAACCCAAAAATCACAATTAACTCCCTCAAACATTAAGCTCCCCAAAGACATCCTCTCTGATAATTGCCTGGTGAATATAGCATGAAAAGTTAACATGTTACCAGAAATATGAAAAGAACACTGAGGTTATTCAACATAAGGAGCAGTACCGAGTATCATGATCTGTTTTTTCTCTCTCTAGCAGAGAATAAATGAGATCAATTGTGATTGCAATATCAGCATAGATATTGGACTGCCATGGGGTCAGGTGTAAAGCTCGTTGATACAATAGCCTTGCATTTTTAGCTGCTGAAAGGCATCTATTTTTCCAATCAATGATGGATGCTTTGAAAGCTCCCTCATCAATGTGGGTACTAGTAATCTTGTTCTCCCATGGTAAGCATTTTGCATATGCAATCTGTTAATAAAGGGCAAATCCTGTTGATAACTGCAGTCCTAACATTTCAAAACTACAAACAGCACTTCCATATGCAAAAATTTGTATTTGTATACCAAAAAAAATTACAAGGACGGAAAATGATATGTTAATTAAGATTAGCTTGGAAAGCTGGAATTCTTCCATACTTTATAACCAAATAGATAAAAAAGCATAGAAATGAATGAGATATTCCATCAATGCGGGATCCAAAAAGGATTAATTTAAGCCTTAATCCTGCAGTGCAGAGAGGCCATTTCATGATAAGAATATGCAAACTTCAAATTAATGGAGACAACCAAATAATTGCCCCAAACATGCCCTACAACAACAACATCAAGCCTTTATCTCATTACGTGGGGTCGGCTACATGAATCCTTTTCCTCCATTGTGTCCTATTAAAAGTCAAATTCTCGTTTAAATCTAATAAAGAAATGTCATTCCTAATATTTTCTAACCAAGTTTTTTTAGGTATGCCTCTACATTTCTTAACATAAGTCAAATCTAAGACCTCTAAACTCCTAACCGGGTCATCGGAAGGCCACCGTTTTATGTTAACAAACCACTGGAGCTACGCCAACCTTTCACGTATAAGCTCATTTCATATCCTATCTCTAAGAGTAAAGCCACTCATCCACCTGAGCATCCTCATCTCTGCCACACTTAACTTAGTATTCTGCTTCTCTTTTAATGGCCAACATTCGCCACCAAAAAGCATTGCAGGCCTCACCACCATCTTATAGAATTTTCCCTTCAATTTGAGGGGTACTTTTCTATCACACAACAAGCCCGATGCATTCCTCCACTTCAACCATCCAACTTGAATTCTGCTGATAATATCCCCATCTATTTCATCATCACTCTGAACAATAGATCCAAGATATCTAAAACGTATACTCTTATTAATGACTAGATCGCCCAAAGTCATAATCCCCTCATTAGGTTATTACTACTAAAATTACACACCATATATTCCGTTTTTAGGAGTGCTAATTGGGTCTCTCAAGTGAAGAATTCTGATGGCTTGCTCACTGAAGATCCTAGGGAAGTGGAAGAAGTTTTTTTCAAATTCTTTCAAGATAAATGGAGGGATAGATATTGCAGTTTGGAGAACTGGCCGGATCCTTTGATGGTTTTGGAAGAAGATGACAAGATTCTGTTGAGAAGGGAGCTTTCAGTGGTTGAACTTAAGGAGACTGTTATGCGGTTAGGGAACAATAAGGCTCCGGGTTGTGATGGCTTGTCACATTCCTTTTTCAAAAGCTTTTGGGAGATCATTGGTGAAGATGTTTATAGAGCAGTAAGACACTTTTTCTCTTCAAGAAAGATGAGTAAAGATTGGAAAGATACTTTGGTTGTGCTTATTCCTAAATCTACGAATCCTTTAACTCCTTCTAGCTTCGTCCAATCAGTTTATGTAATTATATTTATAAGATTGTTGCTAAAGTAATTTTAAACAGAATGTTATTGGTGATTCCGAGGATCACATCTGAAGAGCAAGTGGCTTTTGTAAAGAGGAGATCTATTTCTGATCATCTTTTATTAGCTCAAGAGGTTTTCAGTAAACTAAGGCATTCAAAGGCTTGCAAATTGGATATGGAACAAGCATACGATAGTATGTGTTGGTTAACTTTAAAGAAGATGATGATGGAGTTGGGATTCCCGGACAGGTTTCTTGGACTGGTTATGGAATGTGTTTCCAATCCCAGATTCTCTATATTGATCAATGGGACAAGATCGAATTGGATTGAGGGAAGATGTGGGTTTCGGCAAGGATGCCCACTCTCTCCATTCTTGTTTATTATAAGCTCTCAGCTATTAACCAATGTTTTTTACAGCAGAGGAAGGGATTTGGAAATCAGAATTTGCTCCAAAGCTCCAAGGATTACACATCTTCTGTACGCAGACGATGTGTTGTTGTTTTCATATGCAAAATTAAAAAATGTTAAGAAGATGAGGAGCATTGTAAGAAACTACTGCAAATGGACCGGGCAAAATATTAATCAACAAAAATCATCTTTGATTTTTGGCAAATCGGTGGTGAGGAGGAGAAAGAATCAAATATCAAAGTTGCTGGAATTCAAAATGGTGGAAGAATTAGAATACCTGGGAATCAAAATTGCTTTAAGAAGATTAAAAAAGGCTGATTTCCAAATGTTGTTGGATAAAACAATTAAGAAAATAAATGATTGGGGAAATAGATATATGTCGTTAGCTTGAAGATTAATTTTGGTAAAAACTGTTCTTCTTGCTTTACCAGTTTTCTTAATCTCTCACTCTCTTGTCCCAATGAGAACTTTAAATGAGTTCGAAAAACTCTATAGAGACTTCACTGGAATAAAATGGATAGAAGCCACGGTTTGCATAATGTGGCATGGGAGAAGTTGTATAGACCAAAGCAATGTGGTGGATGGGGTCTTCAATCAGCAATGACCAGAATTGGGCCGCTTAAAGCAAAGTTTGCATGGAATCTCTTTGAGAAACCAAATACATTGTTGAATAGAACCCTGCTAGCTAAATATGGTGAAAGGTGGTGGAGTAAGGAGTTTAAAGGAGGATCGAATTTATGGAAGATTATTACTAGTGGATGGAAAGCTATTAAAAAGTTTGTAAGATGGAAAGTCGTAGATGGTTCAAGCATTAATGTATTAAAGGATGCATGGATTTTGGACAAGAGTCTACTTAAATGGCCAACTTTTGTGGGATGCATTGATGATGAAAATTCTACTCATGAATACTTCATAGAGGATGGCAAATGGGATTTCAGGAAACTTACACAGTTCTTCGGTGAAGACCTTGTGAGGCTGATTGGAGGAGTACAGATCTTCAATACTGCAATTCAAGACCACATGGAATTGAAGCTTCAGTTCACCGGTAAAACTATCTCAGCATTGTTGATGGAAGATAGTCTTAAAGAAGTGATGACAGGGGATTTGTTAACATGGATTAAGAAGCTGAAGATTAATGCTCGGATGGAACTGTTTTTATGGCGGTTGTGTAGAGATGCTATTCCTATTGAAGATTTTCTCTTTAGGAGAAAGCTTTCGGGTAATTGCTTGTCCTATGGGATGTGGGTGATTGAAGATCTTGATCATGTCACGTCTAATTGTCTAATACTTGTGAAAGTTAGCAAGGTATTAAGAGGTTGGGGATTTAGAATTCTAGATTTCTGTAATTGGAGAGATTTCTTACAAGGAATTAAAGATTAACAGAGGAGGATGTGTTGACAGCAAGGATATACGCATTGCTATTATGGTTTGTTTGGAATAATAGGTGCAAGGTAAAACATGGAAAAACTGGAAGCAGCAATGTCATGATTGCAGTTTCAGTTTTAAGCTTCTATAGCTCAGCAAAACAGGGTATTTACCGCTCAGATCACTGGGGTGTTTATCGGTCTGAAGGACTGTTCTTAGATTATTGGCATCCTCCTCCACCTGAGTGGTTAAAGATTAATCTTGATGGAGTACTTAAAGAGAATTATATGGCTGGTATCGGTGGGGTAGTAAGAGATGACAAAGGAAGGTTTGTCTTTGCTTTTGGACGAAGGAAACTGCATTGGGACATTGCACGAATGGAACTTTCAGCATTCAAATCCGTGAAGGAAATCTTGCAAGGATGGACACGAGAAGCGAAAGGTATCATAGTGGAAGGGGATAATAAGAATGTTCTCCAACTTCTTCATCAATTGCAAAGCAAACCGAAGAATGTCAGAGAGAACTTGGAAGATGAAGACCTCTTATTCTTTAGCAACTACAATAATGTTATTTTTAATTGTGTTAGCCGCAATTGTAATAAGTTAGCGGATTATTGTGCAAACTTAGCTTTATCATTTGATTTTGATTGGGATTTCTTTCTTGAAAACAACCTTCCTTCTTCCTTTGTTCAAATTATAAAGGAAGAAAGTGAAAGATCGTTGGTTCCTCATTAGCTTGTATCTAGGCTCTTTGGTGCTTTTTAATTTTATTGCTACTTAGCATTTCTCAAAAAAATATATATATTCCGTTTTAGATCTACTAGCGAAAACCTTTAGACTCTAAGGTTGACCTCCATAATTCAAGTTTACCTTCAACTCACTCTCTAGTCTTATCAACAAGAAGAATATCATCAGCAAAAATCATGCACCAAGGTACATCCTCTTGCAAATGTCTAGTGAGAACATCCATGACTAAAGCAAAAAAATATGGGCTTAAGGCTGATCCTTGATGTAACCCAACTGAAATAGGGAAATACTTGGTCAAACCACCTTGTGTTTGAACACAAGTAATAGCTCCTGCATACATATCTTTAATGATTTGAATATAAGCGTTATTAACTCCTTTCTTATCAAGAACTCTCCAAAGCACTTCTCTTGGAACCTTATCATATGCTTTTTCTAAATAAATAAATATCATATATATATCCTCCGAATTTTCTCTATATTTCTCCATCAAACCTCTTAATAAATGTATAGCTTCCATAGTCGACCTACCCGGCATGAATCCAAATTTATTTTGAGAAATATAAGTATCACGCCGCAACCTATGTTCCATAACTCGCTCCCATAGTTTTAAAAGTATGACACATTAACTTAATTCCTCTATAATTCGCACAATCTTGTGCATCACCGTTATTCTTAAAAATAGGAATTAACACACTCATTCTCCACTCATCTGGCATCTTTTTAGTCTTCAAAATAGTATTAAAAAGTTTAGTAAGCCAAGAAATTCCTTCATCTCCTAAGCATTTCCACGCCTCTATTGGAATATCATCATGTCCAACAGCTTTTCCACCCTTCATTCTTTTTAAAGCCTCTCTAACTGCGATTTTACTAATATGCCGATAAAAAAAGAAATCTTTATTTTCATTTAGGTCACTACAGTCAATCTTATTTTCACAATCTTCATTAAAAAGTTTAGCAAAATATCTTATCCACCTTTGTTAAATATCATCTTCTAAGAAAAGTATTTTTTGATCTTCATCCTTAATGCACTTCACTTGAACTAAATCCTTTACTCCTATCTCTTTGTTTGACAAATTTATACATATATCTTTCTCCCTCCTTAGTATATAATCTATTATAAAAATCACTAAAAGCTAAGGTCTTTGCATCGCATATTGCTTTCTTAGATTCCTTACGAGCTTCTTTATATCTTTCCCAATTATCAAAATTTTTAGAATTAAACCAATTTTTATAACAAATCTTCTTATTTTTAATCTTTTCTTGCACATTTAGATTCCACCAACAACTATTTTTACCCTGGTTTAAAATTGCGCAATATGAGGCTCGCCTTTGCGCAATTCCAGTAAAAACGCCTCGATGCTTACGCCTAGAGTTTTTTTTTATGAGGCTTGCGCCTCAACTTGATTGAGGCCCGCCTTGAGGGCCGCCTCGCCTCACTGGCATGAGGCTTACGACTCACGCTATATATATTAAAACTTACATAAATCTTGAAGTAAATGCCCGACATTGGACTCTATAGGAGTGGATGAAGGGGAGAGAGCAGTTCATTATAATGATGATTCAAATGAAGAACCCCTTAGTGATGACAGTGCTGATGACTTATGAGTTCTTATGTGATATATCATTGCTATTTATTTTTGGAAATTTGAATTATATGTTAATGAAAAGAATACTGGGATTTGGGAAAAAGAATTTTGAGTTGAACTATATTTCATGTTGTCTTATTATTGGGATATTTTGATTTCACTTCATATCTTATGTTTTTTTATGTTTTATATTATTCACTCATTAGTATATAAAAAATTTATTATTTTATGTTTACGCAATCTTTTGATTTTGATGCTTACGTCTCAAAACGCCTTGAGGCTTACGCCTCGCCTCACGAATGAAAAACGCCTCAATACCCGAATATGCAATTTTAAACATTGATTTTTACTATTAGGAGTTTTTCCCTTTGATACTCCAAGCACATCTTTTGCAATATTCTTAATATCACTAGCCAATTTTTCCCACATAACATTAGCATCTTCAAGCACAGACAAAATCTTAAGATCTAAAATCTTACTCTCAAAAATATTTTTGTTAATACTCTTTAAATGCCCCAATCTAATCCTAGAATATCGGTTTACTTTATTTTTTATTTTCTGCTCGTTTATCTTAAAGTCCAAAACTAATAATCGTTGTTGGGTACATAAATTTTCACTCGGAATAAATTTAAAATTTTTGCAATCTAAACGATCTAATTTTCTTATAATAAAATAGTCAATTTGAGTTGTACTATATCCATTCATGACAATTCAATGTTATTCATAGTAACTGTAAAGTTAATAGAAAAGGTAAACAAAATAAAACAGGCTAATCATCCATAATTCAACAATCAGCATCCAAGAAGGAAAAAGTTATACACAAACATGATCGGAAGTGAAATCACAAAATGGGAAATTAAAGCCTCCTTGTATAGTGGTATGAACGATCGGTTCAGCTTACCCTTCACCCTGAGAATAAGAGAAAATAAATACCCGACCAATCTCTCAAACAGCTAACTCAATGTAAGATTAATAATGCAGCAAGTTATAATTACTACCAATAGGTATTATTTAGATCAAGCAACCCAAACAATTTTTCCGTCAATATTTAGCATCATGGCTTAACCTGAATCCAGACAACTGCTTTCCTTATCTATAAAAAAAAATATGTTGCTGCTCCACTGCTAACCAGTTCACCATAAGCCTATATATATGCTTATCATAAATAATTAACCTAATTCCATCGAGTAAGACTTATTCAAATGTCGATCTAGAATGAAATATGGAATTCTCAAGACATTCACATAAATAAATTATTTACTACAGGAATAAAACAAAATATTTGGTAGGGCTATGGAATATCCTCGTAAGTTAGCATTAAGCAATTATGATATCCTCGTATCACTTGTAATTTATCAATAATCAGAATACTCTTCTTAATAAGATTATTGTAGCAAAATATGGTGATAATGTTTGGAACGATGAAGTTGGAAAATACTCATCTACAGCGTGGCGAATTATAAAGGATGGAGCTCGGTTCTTAAAACTGATTACTAGATGGAAAGTTTTGAATAGGGATAGAATCAACATTTTAAATGATAATTGGATTATTGACAAAAGTTTTGAATAAATGGTCAACTATGTGTAATATAAGGGAGTTGTATAACAAATATGTTTCATTTCTTCTGAATAGAGATGGGAGCTGGAATAATTCTATGCTGAATAATATGTTTTCTGAAGATATAGCAAATATTATTTCTGGAATTCCTATGTCCTGATTCGAGTGAAGATACATTGGAGCTAATGGTTGAATATTCTGGTTCTATTTCTGCAATGGCACTTCAGGCGTCTGCGGGGCGTAATATAGAAGCTATTCACGTAAATTGGATAAGGAAGCTTAGAGTTACTACTAAAGAATCTTTATTCTGGTGGAGATTGATTAATAATTCGCTACCTACATATTGTCCGTTGAATTATAGAAGGCTTCGGGATTCTTGATGTTGTCCAAGGGGTTGTTTGGAAGCTTAAGATGGTAGTCACATTGATGTTCATTGTAAAAAGTTAAATGAAATATTTGATACGTTGGCTATATGGGGTTTCTATATAACAAAGTTCAATAATCTGTCCCAATGTTTGAAGAAATTGGAGAAGATGGCCGTGTTTAATCCTGGTGTAGTAAGATTATAGTTAACTTCGGTATATCATAATTGGAGAGCTAGAAATTGCTTTACGCATGGTTCTAATGTTCCTAATGCGGTTATATTTGCAGCTCAGATTCTGTCTTTTTCGGTGCAGCCTATTTTTCTTCCGATTGCAAGAACTGGGATACTAATCGGCATTTGGTGCTGTCTAAAAATTGGTTTCCACCTCCTACAAATTGGATTAAATTGAATGTTGATACTTCATAGTTGCACCGTGTGCTACGAGATCACAAAGGCAGATTTTTTCTTGCGTATGGAAGGAAATTATTGCATTGGGACATTTCTTTATTTGAACTACTAGTTGTTTTCGACTTTAACAAAGTAATACAAAATTGGATGATTGAGAAGCAAGGCATTATTATTGAAAGAGACAACATCAATATAGTTAAGCTTTTGCAAAAGACGGTGATGAAAACTAATCGGAATAACAGTATTCATAGCTTGGATTTTCTTTCTTAGATGTCTTTCATAATGTTAATTTTTATTTTGTTTCAAGGGAGGGTAATAGAGTGGCGATTTTTGTGCCCATTATGCCCTCTTAGGTGACTTTTGTTGGGAGGATTTTATTGTTGGTGAACTTCCATCAAGTATTGTTGACTTGATAAGGAAGGATACTGATAGATTAGCTATCACTTAGTTTTCTTTGTATCTTCTATGCTTTAATGCAATTTGCGTTTCCTCAAAAAAAAATTATGTTGGCATCTTAGTTAAGGGTTAAGAAAAGGTTGGTCGGTATGTCAATAATTATAAAAAATTGGGTGGCATAAAAGTAAATGTGAAAGTTTGTGGTAGCATAACAGTCAAAATCCTGATAAAAATATAAAGGAAGCAATCACAAGAAATAATTGTAAAAGAATAAATGACTGGTTTAGCTAAAAAGCAAATATTTCAAAAAATGTTGTTAAGATATGAAAGCATAAAATTTAATAAAAAGACAACTTTGACAGGAGCCATAATGGCCAAAAACAATAAGAATAATGTAATAGAAGTTCTAAGAAGAAAAAATAGACAATTTATGATCAGGGGGACTTCGAGCTTGAATTGGGAAAAAAATGTCTAGGAAAAACAATGCTTTTAAAGTGGCAAACAACAAATATTATTGTGACATACAATAATTATGAAAGAACTAGAATTTATACAAAGATGCTAATAAACAAAGCAGCCTCAACTATAGTTGAAGATTTATATAATAGTCTGGATAAACAAAGCAGCCTCAACTATAGTTGAAGATTTATATAATAGTCTGGATATTAACAAAAGAGAATAGATGCATAAAAAGCTAAGGCAAGAGAAAATAGATCCGAAAATTTGGATCAACTATATGCCTTAAACATAAAGATCTGATCCTAGTTAAACATGGCAAAATATAGAGAAAACAAAACTGAAATTATTATGAGAGATTTAAAGAATTAATTTATTTAAGGCAGTGAAATGATCATAATCATGAAACACTTTCATGATCATAATTACTATTATACTACCAATTTGGGGTAGGCTTTTTAAATCCTTATTTAATATTCGTTACTACTGAAGGTTCCATGAATTGTTAAATATATTTTTTGCAAATCATTTTCAACAAGTTCGATTGATGTTATCATAACCATTATTCAATTCCTTAACCTTCAAAATTAATTAATCTATCCATCAAAGGTACCATGAACAGAAATTTTTTCTTAAAGAAAATTTTTATTACAAAGTAATGAAAAGAGTACAACATGAGCAATTGTTAAAATATGTTATGAGAAAAAAAATAAATAAATAATGCATCATCAATGCAATCAAGCATTTGATGGAAGACAGCCACCCTAGCTCTCCTTATTTAAATCACCATACTTAAAGCTTGGTAAATTTTGGAGAACAACAACATCAAGCCACTATCCCACTACATGGTGTCAGCCACATGAGTCTTTTTTCTCCATTGTTTCCTATTAGAAGTCAAATTCTCATCTAAATTTAATAAAAAAGGTTATTTTTAATAATTTCTAATCAAGTTTTTTTAGGCCTACCTCTACCTTAATTAACATAAGCCAGATCTTATATATCTATTATCTTAACAAAGTCATCGGAAGGCTAATATTTTATGTGATCAAATCATCTAAGGCAACTGTAAAACCCGAAAAATGCCAATTTTAGACCTTGCACGCTTTTCGATGCGCCGCGACGAGACTTAAGTGAATTTTTCAAAGTCATCGGAATTTGACGAAAATAATTTTATAAAATTCTAAGAAATTTGGTATATAAAACCTATATCTAATTTTGCTTAATTTAGAAATTAAAATTCATAGAAGTCTCTTAATACCTATAATACCCTTAGAGATTACTAAAGCTTTGGATATTTTAAGTAAGGGCATTTGGGTAATTGGATTTTTCCCTCTAAGCCTTAAGGGGACCGATTCTATTTAGTCCCCTCATATTTCTTCCGCTCGTTTGTTCGGTCGAACCGAAGGAAACGAAGAGAAGGCAGGCGGAAGAGGGCGGACGCTCGGGTAGGCTTCGGCGGCGGCTTTTGGGGGCGGTTTCCGACGGCCAAAGTTGGAAAATCTTAAGAGAAGATAAAGGGAGAGTCAAGGTATGATTAGAATTAAGGATTTCTTTCTTTTCTTTTAGATTTTTGAAAGAGAAATTTTCTAGGGTTTGACAAAAACCTAGTTTTTATTTACGAATTGAATAGGAAAGATCTAAGAAATGATTTTATACATGAGAATGTGCTTTTCTCCAAAAAAATTTAGGGTTTCTAAAATTAGGGTTTTTCGAAATGTTAATTTTTATGAAATCTCTTAACAAAGTTTATTCCTAAGGGTTGTAAGAATATTCTTATGGTGAAATTTTGAGATTTTTCTCAAAATACTATTTTTCCTAATTTCTAATTAACTTAAATCCGAAAATAGAAATTAATTTAAATTAAATTAGGTTAGAGTAAAGGGTTAATTTGATTAAATTATGTAATTATACAAAATTAATAATTTTTAGAATATATGCTTGCTTTATGTGATCTTTTGGAGAGAGGGAGAGGGAGAGAGAACTTAGGATAGATTAGGAAGAAAATGAGAACTTTAATTTAGATTTATTATGAAAATTTTTGAAAGAGAAATTAATGTTAATAGGTGTTAATCGTTGACCTCGAAAAAAGGTATTCAAGCGGGATAATCAAATCCTTTAAATCGAAGTGAGTATTCATGATTCTTTATTGTAGTAATACTTTTGTTTCTCAATTATATGTTTTGAAAGTCCAAGCATGTTTATGAAATTTTTATGGTCACTTTAGATCATGATTATCTTATTTATTTATCCTATGATTGATCATGAATTTATATTGTATACATCATGGTATTATATCACAAAGTTCATATGTAATAGAAATGAGATGATACGATTATAATATGATTGTTATATTGAATGCTTGTATGTGCATGCTGAATTGATGGAGTTTACCCCCTTATGATACTAGCTAGGGATGTTGTACTCGTGCACGTTAAAATGGTAAACGATATGGAAAAGAAAATAATAAAGGAGTACCTTTATGGTACTAGACGGTGGCTCCAGTGGCGGTTGTACTATATATGAAATGAGAAAGTTACGAAGATTGATATGAATATAGAAATGAAAATAAAAGATATGGTTTTATGATATATGATATGTTTAATGACATGTTTGTAAGAAATCAATTTATTATTATGTTTTAAATGAAATGTGGCATCTAGCATATTGTTCATTTTGCCTTGATTACTGTAATTTAGAATCATGTTTTACTTACTAAGCGTTGTCTTACTGTTAATTGTTAACATTTTCAGGTTTAATTATTTTAAATCAAAAGAGTAGAAGATGTGGAAATGTCTACCGTAGACGTGGGGCTAAAAAAGAAAAGTATATATGTTTATTATATCAGTTTATAGATATTTTGAAGTTTAGTGACTCTTTCAAATTTATTGAGTTAGTTTTAGAAAAAAAAATTGATCTACCGTCCGACCATCCATTCCCGCCTTGCCTATACGAGCTCATCGGGCCGGATCGTGACAACAACTCTCTCTAATCTTATTTACAACTGGAGCTACTTCAACCTTTTAACATAACTCATTTTGCATTCTGTCTCTAAGTTTAAAGCCGTTCATCCACTTAAGCATCCAATTCTTTGCAACACTTAATTTTATGCTTCTCTTTCAATAGCTAACATTCTGTGCCATAAAGTATTGTAGGTTTCACCAACATCTATATAAAGTTCTACATTAAGTTTGAGGGGTACTTTTTGTTGACCTCCGGATCAAACCCAAAAGAGAACAAAAAAAAATATAACACAACATACCTTTGCCGGATTCCCCGATATTCTGCCCGAAATCCCGCAAGAAATCTTGGAAACCTCGTATCGCTTCCAGCTCTGCCAAAATCCCGGATATCCTGCTCTGATTCACGATCATTTCCCGGATATCCTGCAGCTCACACCTCGATCGAACGACCCCAGACTTCGTTAAATACCGGCCAAGAGCCCTTGCTCTTCTCCCGTTCGATCCCACACACGACTCTCTCCCACGCACACAGCAAGCTCCCGTCACTGCTTCCCTCTCCGATCTCCATCCCGTCCGACCTCCCACCGAGCTCCTCTTCTCAAGCCGCAACTCCCCGACCCTTGCCCGATCTCCTCTGCCTGTGCCGACTCCAACCCGAGAGAGAGAGAGAGAGAGAGAGAAAGAGAGAGAGGGAGAGTACCGAGCTCCTCTAACCTGGCCGAACTCCACCTTGCCCGATCCCAAGCAGCCGACGCCTCCTAGATCCCTCCATCCGAAGCCTTGCCCGATCCAATCCTCTTGGCCGAACACTCCTACCCGACTCCCCCTCTTATCCTCACTCAAATAAAGCCACTCAGCCCTAACTCAGTTCAACTCGCCCCGACTCAGTCAACTCAGCCACCCATCCCCACTTAAAACCTAAAACCCCACTCAGCTCACTCTCTGACTCAGCCCAACTCAGCCAACTCACTCACTCTCTCCTACCCGATTTGAGTCTTAGGTATATATTTTATATTTATTTTGTTTATTACTATTATTATTAATTATTTTTAATTATAATTAATTTATAAAATAATTATAATTAATTTTAAATTAGTTATAATTTTTATAATTAGTTATATTAATTCTAATTAATTATAGTTAATTAACTATAATTAGTTATTGTTAATTATAAATAATTATTTTAATTATAATTAATTAATTTCAATTATAATTATTTATTATAAGGTATTTATAATTAATTATAATATATGGTTAATTATAATTAAATCTTTATTAATTATAATTAATGATAATTAATTGTCATTAATAATAATTAATTATTTTTAATTATAATTAATCTAAAATAATAATAATAATAGTAAATAGGTTCTTTTCTCGATGCTTGCGACGGACCGGCAAACCCCCGAGGCGCTCACGTAGCGTTTAGGATGGGAAACCGGTGCGATGCTTGCAACGAGATAAGGATCCCTCTTCAAAGCTTGCAACGAGCCGGCAAACCCCCGAGGCGCTCAAGTAGCGTTTAGGGTGGAAAACCGGTGCGACGCTTGCGGCGAAGGGGATAAAAAAAATGTGTTCTTTATTTTTGTATAAGTACCCCCGAACGCCTACGTGGTGCAGAGGGGGGAAATCTGTGTTTTTCTCTAACACCTGTTTTCTTCTTATAATCAACAAACAAAACACCCTTAAATGCTCACGTAGCAGGCGGGGATAAAAAAATATTTCGCGACCGCGGTGTCATTTTTGACACCTACCTGAAGCGCTCACGTAGCGTCGAGGGGAAGGTTGCCTCTTGGTTTTTCCCCTAAACAGGGGAGACGCCGGGAGGCTGCCGAAATTTGGATTGAAAATCCAAGGACTTAAACAAAAAAATGAACTTGCAGAAGAATTTGATTGAAATCAAAAGAACAAATGCAAGGAACTTGTACTTGAGATTGTAGTTTGGGACAACTACAAGGATCACTTGAGCACATTTGAACAACAGAGGACTTTGGCATCAGACTTGAACCTGAATATGCAATAAATTCTTTAAATCCAAACTTAAACCAAATGAACTCAAAGTTGAATCAAATGGTGAAAACTTATAAGCTCGAACTTGTGTTTTGAACTCATACATGAACTCAGGAAGAACAAACTGAACTCAAGCTTGTACAAAATTTGGACAACTACAACGGACTTGATTTGAACAATCATGCAATACTTGAGCTCACACTTGAGCTTAATTTGGATACAAAGAAGACATGACATGAACTCAATTTGAACTTGATCTTGAACCTTACAAAATCATGTGGAGCCTATTACACATAAAAGGTAATAACTTGAAGAAGATATAGCAATCCCTACAAGTACTTAAGGAGATGTAATCAGCATTGCGATGTCTCTACGATCGATGTCAACTAACTAGTAAAAGAAAGTGACATTCCCTTACAAACAACTATGGGGTGTATGTGAGCATGCATGAGCGATAATGATGTACATCCAAATGAATGTCATACAGTCCATATAAGGACAAGGATGATTGATGCACATGCTAATCATACAAACAAAGGTGTTGCCTCCTTGTTGCTTTCAAAGACAACGAAGAACTTGTCTTCAAATATAAATTCGTAAGATAATATGTCAAATTCCTCCAAGCAACGACAGAGATTAACAAATAGCTAAATAACTTATGAAGCTGTGAATAGTAAATGTTATGTCAGTATTCAAGCAATGATAGTAGGGAGGTCACAAATGAATGATGCAGTTACTTATGTATGTTGAAAGTCAACATACAACGAGCAGTATGCAGTGAATGTCGGATCCTCCCTACGACCAACTATATGCATACATACAACTGAATACACTAGTCTTCTGTAAGCAAAGGCGAATAATACAAAATGAATACAAGTGTCTTCGAGCAGCGGAAGAAGTTCTACCATACAAGAAGGGTACAAGGAGCCTACGACAAACACTTAGATATTTATACGAGTTTGTAATAAGGCAACAATAAATACATCTACCTACCTGCATGCACCAGTGGCGAATGTACTTAAAAGATCAAAGACCACAACCAAATGCCAAAGAACTAAAACAAGTGCAAGCTCCTACGACCCAAGGCAGGAGATTAGTTAGTGCACTATGACCCGCCTACAAAAATCAACAAATAGTGCACGACAGTCTACCTGTACAAAGTAGCGAACAACTCTATCCAGAAGCTGCTACGCCACGCCACCGGATCCGCAACATCCTTGCAAGCGGATAGAAGGCGTATACAAATATTCTAAAAATACCCCTGCACATGCACTATAAATTGTATACACATAGGTACACTAAAAGGAGTAAAAGCAATTATAAAACCCGCATGGGCCCCGGCGAGCGTGTTATTGGTACACACGTGACATCTAGGGATGCTGCGCGGGTCAATGAGTGAATTCTAGTTTGAACCCGATCCTCCTATACGGATCAATAGGAGTCGACAAGGTTCGAACCTTCAAATGAATACACGGTTGTGTCAACTGGTGTATTTGTTTTAATCCATTTATATTAGGTCTTCAAGGCCTATAATCAAGAGAATTCACTATCAAGGGCATAAAGCCTACGAAACCCGATCCTCGATCAATAGTTTGATCGAGTTGACAGGGTTCAATCAACAAAAGAGAAATGACCCCGAACACCCCGATGATGGCCGTGTTGAATACAGATCTCAACCGGAAGGGTTCCCCAAATATTTTCAAACATATCCCAAATATCCAAAGTTTTATTTCAAATATTCCAAAGCTTCACCCAAAAAAAACTCCACAAAAATCTCAAAATCCCAAAAACCCAAAAATATTTAAATTTGAAATCATCCATCCGTACTTAAAGCAAAATCCATCCACCCTCCGTAACAGTTTGCCGGGGTGGACAAATTGAAAATTACTTTAGCTCACAAAGAGCCAAATGCCTAGTCGAAAATATCACTAGGATCCATTCTCAAACAATCTCCTGCCAGTAAGGACGTGGTACGTGTCCTCTAACCGGCGGTTCGCCGCCAAATGGCACCGCAGGAAAAACGGTTATGACCCGGGGCCCTCTGAACCGAGTGGTTTTGCCGCCAAATGGCACCACAGATAGCGGTTATGGCCAGAGCCAATACGCTCCTTAATGGCGTTAAATCCTTGAGATATGAATCAATAGGATATGATTGATAGGGCACAAAGCCCTCTGTTAGCTAAGGTGGATTCAAATTGGTCCCCTTAGACAAATATTCATCCCAGGTCTACAAGGTCCCCTTGGACGAAGCAACCCATGGCTGCCGACAAGGATCCTTCTGTCAGGTTGGGTTGACTACCTCCTCTGACTAAGTAGACCAGGGACCACGATGGCCCGGGACGACGGAACCATGGGATCTTGATCGGGTTTATCATCCATTCCCCCACCATCCGCTTTAAGTGCAAGATGGTGAAATTTCTGTTTTAAATATCAAACTTCCAAACTCTCAATTATTTCCAAATCCAATTTCTACCAATATCCTAAACCCTTGCTGCTACTATATGCCAGATACCCGTATGTTTTACGTATTTGATTGACGACTAGCCTTAATCGAAAGTTCTCTCTCGTGAGCGGGAGAGGTAATTAACTATAGGGGCTTGCGCCTATAGGAAACCAGAACTCAGATCATAAAATTCTCACAAAATGAGGGCGAAATCTCTGGGTAGTGTCTTATCTACAAACCCATCTGCCTTCCAAAATTTACCTCGGAACTTATTACGTTAAAACTCCCTCGCTGAATAAGAAAAGCGAGTGGAGGCCGGGGTCGAATTTTTGGAGCCCACACTTTTCTATCACACAATAGGCCAAATGCATTCCTCCACTTCAATCATCAAACTTGAATTCTATTAATAATATCCCCATTTATATCACTATTATTTTGAACAATAGACCTGAGACATCTAAAATGTGCATTCTTTTTAATCATATGATCACCCAATGTCACAATCCCACCACTAGATCTATTACCATTAAAATTACACTCCAAGTATTTAGTTTTAGATCTACTCGAGCGAAAACATTTAGACTTTAAGGTAGACCTCCATAATTTAAGTTTCCATCAACCCCCTCTCAAGTCTTATCAACAAGAGGAATATCATCAGCAAAAAAACGTCTACACCCAAATACATCATCTTGCAAATGTCTAATAAGAACATCTATGACAAAAGAAAAAAAATATGGGCTTAAAGCTAATCCTCAATAACATTCACAATCAACGAAAGTGTGCAAAAGAATAAAGATGGCATGAGCGCAAATGTCAATGTCTAGAGGCAATGAAGCCAATAGCAAAAAAATGTTGCCACGGCCAAGCGGATCCAATGACCTCGCACTAAGGATAAATAAGTCATGGTAAAAACGATGCCCAGGCAAGGGTAATGACTAGTCTGAACAAGAGATTTGTATCGGAGTACTTGGTGTATGACAATGAATAGAGAGTGGGGGATTCACATAGAAGAGGGAGCCTGAGTGCACTCACATGCTACCATGAGGGCACCGATCATAAATGTGATGCACAGGTACAGAGTGAGATAGACACGGTGGAGAAAAATTTACTCATTTTTTCCTCCTCAATAAAAATTATTCAAAAAAGTGCGATAGAAAAGTCCCCCTCAAACTTAAGGGAAAATTCTATAAGATGGTGGTGAGACCAGCAATGCTTTATGGTGCCGAATGTTGGCCATTAAAAGAGAAGCATAATACTATGTTAAGTGTTGCAGAGATGAGAATGCTTAGGTGAATGAGTGGCTTGACCCTTAGAGATAGGATACGAAATGAGCATATACGTGAAAAGGTTGTAGTAGCTCCAGTGGAAGATAAGATTAGAGAGAATCGCCTTAGATGGTTTGGTCACATTAAACGGAGGCCTTCCGATAACCCGGTTAGGAAAGTTGAGGTATTAGATTTGGCTTATGTTAAGAAAGGTAGAGGTAGACCTAAAAAGACTTGATTATAAAATATTAGAAATGATCTTTCTTTATTAAATTTAGATGAGAATTTGGCTTTTAACCGGAAACAATGATGAAAAAGGATTCATGTAGCCGACTCCACGTAGTGGGACAAAGGCTTGATGTTGTTGTTGTTGTTGTAATAAAAATTATTCAAAATGAATTTAGAAGAATAGGTTTAACCGAACAAGTATAACTTAATGGGAACAAATTAAAATATGGATACATAAAGAAGAACATCCTTGAATGCATAAATATAGAACTTACATCGACATGATAAGCCTATTAAGATTCACAGGTTCAAGGCAAATTTCAGATAAGGCTAAAGGGTCACATGAGATGTTGGATATGATGATGATGGGGAATAAACTTACAAGAGGTATGACAAAGTTGTAAGAGGATAATAAAAAGAAGCTTAAAAATAAAGTAGATAGTAAAAAGTCGATAAGTCAAAAAGCATGCAGAGCAACTAGGAGGATCTTCATATAATTTCTATTGAGATATCAAAAAAGCATGTGATCAAGTACCATAACAATTAATTTTTCAAGCATTAAGGAGAAAAAATCATGTCAACATAATTGAATTATTTATCATACATACACTAAAAAACTAACAAGTAATAGTAAGTTCTAGCCCCGATCTTTCCCTTTGTCTCCAAAGCCTATCCAACACATTTATTCTAGGTCAATAAGCTTTTTGTTTAACATAACTTTACTTATCACTCATCCAACATCATTCGTCAAAGGATGACGAATCTAAAAAATATCTATATCCATCATCCAAAATAATAAGACTTTAGGATTTATCCTCCCGTCAAAGGATGACGAATCTATTTTAATCATATTATTTATGTCTTCATCAATATCATGACATTGTGGTGTATATTTGTTCGTAACTTTCATTCTCTCCATGATGCATGTGTTCATTTTTTTTTTAATTTCATAATGAGTTTCTTTTCATCTAATAGCATTGTGAATGTGTTCTTATAAGGATGGATCCATTAATCAATACTTATGAGCATAGCTGATCAATTTTCAATGTCAAGTCGATCATAAATTTGATTTATTGTTTTGGTTAGTTGATATATTTTGCAAGTAATTATTTTATTTGGTTTTCCGAGATAGTTATCATCCTTATGATCACCTGTTGATCAGCCCTAAAAACTAACCATACATCTAAGTAATATATTGACACAAAATAGTCTCTGATATCAATTTGATATAGGATACTCTAAAGTCTAGTGTTTATTAATACAGTTCAGGGTAAGAACCGCAGGAAAACACACAAAAAACTACAATCAATGTATTAATAACTCTTAACTCTAGCAAAAGCATTTACTTTTAATGTGAAAACAACAAACACGCTTATTTGATTCAAAATAATAATGTCGTAGTCACAAAATTTGAAAGCTCACAAGCAAAATAACTAATGAATATAAAATTTCAGCAACTATAAAGATTCATGCTATAAAAAGATATAAGACACATATCACTCTTAACAAAATTTCAATTGCGCATACACACACTAGCCACTAAACCAATTAATGGCAAAAACAACAAAAATTATCACCCAACAATCTAAGTTACATGTTATCACCTTACTATATTACTCAAACAACAACCTAACATAGATAAATATCATCATCATCATTCGCCATATCACAAATTATTAGGAGTTGGCTTTACCTATTCTTATTTTTCATGCAAAATGTTGAGCGATGCCTAGGTTGTTTACCATAATATTTTAGCAATTTCGATCCATGTCATCGTAACTCTACCTTTCTCCCTCCTAATCACAACACTAATTTATTTACTCATTTAATGGGTTCAATTTTGAATACAAAAAGCATAATGTTTCTACATTTATTATTTACGGCTCACATTAATTTTAGATATAAACCTTATAGATTCATAAGTAACCTATTTGATGTTTGTAACGATTCATAAACGGACTAATTCTGGACAATAGGAAAGAAAAAAAGTTTTATGATCCTCAAACTCTAGTTGAGAATTCTCATAAGTCTACAAGGATTTAAGCATTCATTATGAAGCCTCCCTATAAATTCAGAGTCTCACTTTCCACTTCTTTCAAAGCAAATTTATCTGCATCCATTCCTCAATGCATAGTCTCCCTTGCTTACACTAGTTCTAGCACAATCTGAAGCTTTGCCTGAACCCATGAGAAAAACATTGATTTACAGGATTATTTGTTGGTGGAACTCACTTAGAATAAGAATAAGCAACAAAGCAATGCAGCGCAAGATGAACCAAGCATAATGAGAATATACTACTTTAGCTTAGTATAAACTTGGTCATACCATGTTCTGATGTAAATGCATTCCTGCACAGGCACATTATACTGTTTTATACAGCCAACAGAATAATCTATCAGTTTTCACCCTCAACAGCCGCTGCAATCAACAGGTAAATATAAATGCATTTCAGCACCTATATCAAACAAACAATCTTCTTCTTTTTAAGTATATCACTGAAAATAGATTGTTCTGACTTAAAAAAGACACAAAACAAGAGACCTAGGAAGACACACACCTAGGCTCTGATACCAAGTTTTTGCCCGCAAAAATTTGAGGCCCTTCCCAAATTTTTGCTTGCATCATTGTTGAAACACAGGTACTGCTCAGTTATTGTACTGATTATATAAGGTATCACTGTAACAGGTATTGCAAAGATAATCGGCCAAAAATCTTTCTGATATAACTATTTTTTGCCACTTTCAGAGATATATGGACTGGAGGAATTAAAATTTCTGCAGCTTATTTCTTTTCTACGAATTCCACCTTATGGTCTTTAAAGGCAGAGCATTTATATAATGCTTCAACATCCCAAGTTGATCATAGTTGATTTAAATACAAAAACCTCTCTTAATCAAAACAGCTCGCTCAGCAATACTGAGGATTAACATGACTAGAATAGTGATGGTCTGCTAACAGAAGCTTTACGGTTCCAGTTTATAGCCCTTTTTGTAGTGCTCAATAAGTAATCTGATAAACTCATCTATTATGTTACCACTATATTCACATCAACCTCGGAACACTCATCTTCCTTTCACTCTAATGGAGTACATTCTTCTTACATTTAGGATAACTACTTTGCTGTTTGAGAATGTTAAGATAGATGTGTGATTAAAACTAAAAAATGATTATATTAGAGGAACAAAAGGAGTCACATCTGTTAAATCTACGTAATTTAAAATAGACTAAGGTAGTTCAGAAATGTACAATAAAGTGTAGAAAATACACCAATTAAAAGAGCAGATAAAATTAGTATTAGAGGACTAGGAAGGGCTAACCGAAAGATTATTGATCCCATGAGCCTTAGTGTGTATATGATGTGTTATAATTGGCTTCTCAGTGATTGAACTATACTATACATTATATGACACTATCAATAAGGAGAAAGGAACCGTTCCAACTAACTCAATAAGGAGAAAGGAACCGTTGCAACTAACTCAATAAGGAAAAATCATGAAGTCTAAAGTGAGCAAATGAAAATTCCAAGGATAATGACTTCATGTGTCAGCGTATGTTTAAAGCTTCATTGTTTGACCGGGAACATGGTTTATCCTAAACATTTGAAGGAGGGTAAAGATGCTAAATTATTTTTTTTTTTAAAACATTTATAATTAAATAATTTTTTTATTATATAAAGAAAACATACATTAAGTATTTCGCATCATTAGGACTTACTTAAAACTATAGTACAAGATTAAATTGCTAGTTAATTTATTATACCTTTCCCTACCTTCATTGTGCTTCTTACTCAGTCAAAAAGTCAAAACTATATACTTCATTAACCTAATAGTGTTAGTTCTGTGTGGAATTTGATTATGCCAATCAATCGTGTTGTACTGTTCACTCAGACCTCAATTTCATAGATCGAGCTTGGTAGTGGGTTATAGGGGGGCTTTCCTCTTCTTGGGTTTGGGTCAGAGGCATGGCTGCAAGGCTAAATTGAAAAAAAAAAATATGTACAGCGTTACGACATTGTATACTGTTGCACCTAGTTGGAGACAGAGAGCAGAGCGCGCGTCGCTCCAAACCCTAGCACTGCAATCAAGTTGGAGACAGAGTTGAGCATGTGATACTCCAAACCCCAGCATCGCGACGCTAGGAGTCAGGTTGGGCAATTTTCTTTCTCATTTTTCATGTTTAAGTGAAGCGTTGCATCCCTTGTGGTGGTTTATGAGTGTCGTTTTGTTAGTTCTGTGCAGAATGGTGTGTGAAGAGTGAAGAGAAACAATGAGAGAATGAGCAAGAAAAAGATATGTACACTTTCTCCCATTTTCATAGTGGATTTCTTGAGCTGGTGTGGCTCCGTGATTTTTTCCCGATTTCATATTTTTCCACATTAAATCCTACTGTTTTTTATTTTCGACTGCATTTTCTATTTCTTGTTTGTTTTGTTACAAGATTTTAGTCCCAAAAAATAGTGGGTCTCGACTAGGTTAGTAGGTCACCACAACTATGTTTTAGGCATCCACAAATTGCAAATTAAGAGGATAATGGCTACTTTCTCCAGCTATTGAAACTGAATTGCTTGCAACTTAACAACCCATCCAGGTAAGAATTTTTGGGTGTTCTGTTGACTCTCACATTACTTTATGCATGCCCATTAACCAAGTAACCTAAAAATACTAATGATTCCAGCCCTATTTTCCATATAGAACTGAAGTATTTTGAGCTTTATGGTTCTCTTCTCAAGGATTTCATGCGTTCATTCTCATCAAGTTACATGAAGTTCAATTAGTGTAATGCCTTCCTCTCTCAATCTCTTCGTTCAAAGTTGTAATTTACTTGTACATTTTGTAATATTTTGCAAAAGATTGTTTCTAATTATAATCATTAGTGATAGCTTGATTCAACACCAAAATCTCAAAAGACTTTGAAGGTTTTCTCATATGTTATTGCTAACCTTTAACTTAGAGAGGTGCAATTGTTTATAATCAAGGGTTTAGATGCTTGTTCCTTGTTAAGAAGGAACCTCAATTTCTCCACCAATTTGCTAACAAAGGAGTAATTCACAGTCAAATTCCAAGCAAGGCGTGCTTTAGTGTGGAGGTAGGCAAAGTTGGACCCAACCATGTAAACAATGATTTCTTCATTCTAGTTAAATGTATACATCGCACTAAACTTCATTATCCATGCTTGTAATGAATGGATAATTATGTTATCACTGTGAACTTATATTTACTTATATATTTATATTGCTATTTTTACACTAAGCATTATTATATTTCGGCTGTCATCATAACCTCTATAAATAATTAGAACTGGCATTACAAGTTTGCCAGATTCATATATTGATTATAAATATGCTATCTAGTATAATTATCATTATAGTTGTGATCTAGATTGTTTAATTTAATACCTTCTCCCCGAGTACTGTAAATCTCTCATATTAACATTATTTATTTTTAAGGGCACACACTAGTAATTGATTGTTGAATAACTATAATTTTATGGTTAAGTAGATTCATTATATATATGCTCGCTTGATTACATAACTCAAATATAGCTCATATTTATATCAACAACATAATCTCTTCTGCTGGTTGTGTGCTTGTGGACCGAATCTAACGCGTAAAATTTTTGTGCTCATATTGATTAGTACTATCTTTATTATTGTGCTCATGGATTGATCAATCATTTGTTAGCTATGCATAGTTTGCAAATTTCCATCTATAATTATATTGTATATGTATGTTTATTTTGTTTGATTTATTTATATTCAGTTATGCATTGTCCACAAAGTATCCATTAATCATTATTTTGTTGTGCTTATTACATAATGTTTGACATTATTTCAAATGAACAAAGTGAGGAATTGAATTGCGCCCATCTTCCCACCTCGCCCTCCCTTGATGTGCATGACTCACAAAGGTAACATGGATAAAAATTATTCAAAATTAGACTTAGCAACTCATTAAAAACTCAACAAAAATGATAGAAAACAGGGAATACATAAAGCCCATCCTAAATCGTTGGGATAATGGTAAAGAAGACATTTATTTTTCTTGAATAAGAGGTTGTCAGCTTTGCTTGTCCTGAAAAACTGCAAGCATGACAATGGAAGATATGACCTTCAGAATTATAACTAGATTCAACGCCATCTCCATCATCACAATGTTTCAAAACAATCAACTCCATGGCTATAGCGTCAAAAGAATAAATAATAAAACAGAAATAAAGAGCGGCCTGTCCAATCTATACCTGAATGTCCCCATGCAGCTTCCAGACTGAAGAAAAATTGCTTGAAAGATGAGAACAAGCACTAGTAATTTCCGATGCATCCTACAAACCAAATAAGCCCAACCTCACAGTATCAGTTTATATTATATTTTGCAAAAAAATATTAAAGATAGGGAAAAGCGTGCCTGCATGTCAACATCAAACCTTCAAAAGAGAGGCGCCCCATTCATATGCTCCAATACTAGCACATTCCTTTGATAGCCCAAGGAGACCAGAAGCAAGCCCAAAATGTGCTGACACATTCTGAGGTGAAACTTCTAAAGCATGCCGGAATAGCTCAATTCCCTGTAATCAAGAATTGCAAGGTGATAACTTCTGAAGCATACTTGATTATCATTATAACTAAGGTTGTGAAAATCGGACCGGACATCAAAACGGAAGAATGAGAGATTCAATGTTAAATGATTTTATTGGAGTTAAACAAGGAGTTGAACCAAATAACATAATAAATATTAAAATTGTTCAAACAAAGTTTAAATGATATAATAATGATGTAATAATTATATAATAATATAATTTTATGACTAAAAAATAAACATAATTCATGCACAAAAACCTCTGTAATTTAAAATTAAATATCTACAATATTTAAATTTAATTTTTAATCTAAATTTAGTTTGCATATAAGCATTTAATTTAATATAAATTATTACTAATTTATGTTACATATTTATATAGAATTTATTCATATAAATTATATATTAAATTTACATAATAAAATTATATATATAAATCATTTATATCTATAATTAAATACATAAAAATTACTTATTTATAGTGTATACTTAAATAAATTAAAAACAAATAGATAAAAAAAATTAAATATTACCGACTTTAAAAATAAATATTATTCATATTATAAAAATTAATGAAAATTATTTAAAATTAAATAATTTTTGTGTTGTAAATATGAAAACTTCAACTTAACTTTTTAGTCCCACATCACTGGTAAAGTTTCATTTTGTATGATTTATATAGCATTTTGATTTTGCAAATGTTAGGAACTCACATAAAGTGGTGGGGCTATATGAGAATACTTTTGGCCATTTTTGATAAATAATACTAATATGAATTTAATGCTTATTTAAAAGTTAGAATAGATTAAATTTAAATTAATTTATTAAGTTTAATATTATATTTTATACTAAATTTGCTAAATTAATTTATTTAATTATTTAAATATAAAACACTTTAACCAATTGCTTTTAAAAAACTAATTCACTTGTTGAACCAATGGTTCTAGCCAATTAAATCTGGTTAGATGCAAAACCAATTTTTAAGATGGATCGAATCGATGATGTGACCGATTCACAATTGAACCGGTCGAGCCAGCCTATGATTACAACTTGCTTTCATAAGCAACCTCAAAACATAAATAAGAATGGTAGATTTTGCCAAAGAAAATAATGTTGCAAAGGAACAACTTAGATGTAAGAACGGTAGATTTTGCCAAAGAAAATAATGTTGCAAAGGAACAACTTAGATGTAGACCTAGATAACAACAATGACTAAAATAAGCTTTAATAATATGGAAAAGTTGAGAAAACAACTTGCGGACAAGCTTAAATGTGACAACATTTATTTGAATAATAATTTCTTCTTATTGGGAAATCCGATAATATAACAACTTTTAGATTTGCATGTTATATCTCCATGTTGAGAAGTGATCTCTAAATTGTTGACCTCTTAAAAGAATTAGAGAAATTTTTTACCACTTGGGTTCTCAATGGACCTTAAACTAGTCTAATATAAGAGGTGTCAAGTAGCGAGTCCCTCCGTGACCACAGTCTTCTTTAAGCTCCAAGTCACTGCCAAGCAGCACTGACTGATCAATTATGGGAAGAATAACCTCACAAGTGAGTCAAACCTAATTGTGACGTGATGTCCCATAAAAAAGGGATCAAAACTAATTCCAAAGTCAATGATTTCTAAGAGATCAACTGGCAAATGGTTCTGTAACCATAAAGGCAAGAAAAAAGGAGATCAACTGGCATAAACTATGCATAGGCTTACATAGCCAAGCACTAATTGACATCTACTAACATCAAGAACCCTAATGACTATTCCTGTTCTTCATGATTAGGAAATGGGTCAGCATGGTGTAAGGTGGCTAAGATGAAACATGACATGAAACCCAAAATTGACTTCACTGGCCTAACCTAATCTACCAAAACCCTAACTCAATCTGAACCTCGGATACAGTCCTTAGTCAAGTACCCATGGGTCTTAGCTAACCTAGTCCTAATCAAAACGCAGCTAATAGTCCTGATTAGCCCTAATTACTATCCTAGGCAATTCTAGGTTAAATATGAATAGCTCGTGTGGAATAGCTCAACCATAAGAGGCGTGATAATTATAGCCCAACTATTAAGATGTTGCTCAGAGTTAAGCTTAACCAAGTTTCTAGTAATGATGTTAGTTTAGTTAAGCCTAAACCCTAAGAATGATGATTGAACTAATTAAATCTTAACAAGATAAAAACCTAATTTAAGTGGGCTTGAGTGAACCTTCCAGCTCCTTTTTTTATTGATTCAATTCCTCCCGACCTGGGATGGAGGTATTAAGATTTGATTATTCTTTAAGACAAAATGTTAAAACTAGATGATATGAGTACATCAAAAGTAATTAGCAATAAAAAGTACACCAGATAGATGCAGATAACACCAAAATCTCTAATACTAAAGTCCCTTACAAACATGAAACCACAAAATTTGGATATCATTGATTGAAGCCTAGTGAATATAAGTGTCGATAAATCTTTTTCTAATTGCTACCATGTCTAGCAAATAGAATGTGAAACACACTATCCATTAGAGAGTGAGCCCTCTTAAGTGCTCTCATCTGAACTTTAAGGCTATAGAGAGTCGTGATTGGAGACGCATGAGGTGCTACAATATGTCAAAAAGTGCTTTTATTAGAAGAGGATATTCAACAAAAGTTGATAAGATATTTTACTAAACTTCTTAATGAATATCGTAAGAATGCGATTGACTTTAGTGACCTTAAAATCCTAAATGAAAATAAAAATTTTTATTTTTATCGGCGTATTAATAAAATCGAAGTTGGAGAGGCTTTAAAGAAAATAAAGTGTGAAAAAGTTGTTGGACCTAATGGCATTCCAATACAAGTGTAAAAATGCTTAGGAGATAAAGAAATTTCTTCGCTTACTAAACTTTTTAATATTATTTTGAAGATAAAAATGATGTCAAATGAGTGGAGAATGAGTGCGATGCACTTTTTAATATTAATGTGTCATACTTTCAAACTATTTGAGAGAATTATGGAGCATAGGTTGTGGCGATATACTAATGTTTCTCAAAATCAATTAGGATTCATGCTCGGTAGGTCTACTATAGAAGCTATACATTTTTTGAGAGGTTTGATGCAGAAGTATAGAGAAAATAAGGAGAATCTACATATAATATTTATTGATTTAGAGAAAGCTTATGATAAAGTTCAAAGAGAATTGTGGAGAGTTCTAAAAAAGAAAGGAGTTAATAATGCTTATATTCAAGTCATTAAGGATATGTATAGGAGCTGCTACTTGTGTTCAAACACAAATTTTAGTTGGATTACATCAAAGATCAACCTTAAGCCCATATCTTTTTGCTTTAGCCATGGATGTTCTCACTAGACATTTGCAAGAGGTTATACCCTGGTCTATGTTTTTAGCTGATTATATTCTTCTTGTGGATTTTTTGCTGATTATACTCTTCTTGTGGATAAGACTAGAGATGGAGTTGAAGGTAAACTTGAATTATGGAAGTCAACCTTAGAGTCTAAAGGCTTTCGTTTGAGTAGATTAAAAATTGAATATATGAAGTATAATTTTAGTAATAATAAATCTAGTCAAGGGATTATGACTTTAAGAAATCCAGTCATTAATTAGAGTATACATTTTAGATATCTTGGGTCTATTGCTCAGAGTGATGATGAAATAGATGGAGATATTATTAGTAGAATTCAAGTTTGATGGTTGAAGTGGAGAAATGCATCAGGCTTGTTGTGTGATAGAAAAATCCCCACAAAGTTAAGAAAAAAGTCTATAAGATTGTGGTAAGACCTGCAATGCTTTATGATGCAAAATGTTGGCCATTAAAAGAGAAGCATAATATTAAGTGTTGCAGATATGTGGATGCCCAGGTGGATAAGGGGCTTTACTCTTAGAAACAGGATACGAAATGAGCATATATGTGAAAAGGTTGGAGTAGCTCCGGTGGAAGATAAGATTAGAGAGAGTCTTCTTAGATGGTTTGATCTAATAAAACAACGGCCTTCCAATGACACAGTTAGGAAAGTAGATGTATTAGATTTGACTTATGTTAAACAAATAGAGTTAGATCTAACAATACTTTATTAGAAAATATTAGAAATCACCTTTCTTTATTAGATTTGAATGAGAATTTGACTCTTAACAAGACACAATGGAGAAAAAGGATTCATGTAGTTGAACTCACATCGTAAGATAAAAGCTTGATGTTGTTGTTGTTGTTATTTATCATTGATGAAAATCTTGTAATGTCAAGAAGGCAATAAAAAAATGACTATTTGCAAGCTTGACAAGCTATGATGCACCGATATTTCTCAAAGAGGCGTGCAGTGTCCAACACGTATCCAATACGACACGCATCCGAAACTCCCCCGATACGTGGCGGGTACGCCGAAAATGTGTTCGATTAAAAATATGTAATTTTTTAAAAATAATTTCTTATGTTTAAAATTTTTACTTATTTAAATTAAAAATACTAAATTTTTATTTTCTATCCACAATTCCAAATCAATTTCCAGCACTCAAACACATTCATTGAATATTTTCATTTTCATTTCTCTTTGGCGGATTATGACTTTGATTTCACAAAAATGTCTGCTGTCATCTCAACATTGACGTCTAACATCGTTACAGCATCAACATTTCAAAACGATCTTCATATCAAAGTCTGACATTGTTTTGACATTAATACTCGACACTAGAAATTTCTACACCCACAACTTGACATCTAACTTTGTCTAGCGCCTTCTCAACATCGACAACCAACGCGCTCTCAACATTGACAAAAAACACCCTCTTAACATTGACGTTCGATATTTACTGCATAACATCGATATAACATCGAACGTCCGACTCTTAATAGCATTGTCGTCTCCTCTCTCGATGATAGATAATCTGCATCCACACCCGACTTTCGACTCTCGATATTCTAATATTAATAATTTTAAGCACAAATTCTAGTTAAATGACTTATTATTTCTAAATTATTTTTAATATTATACATATTATATTGTATACACTATTTTTAAAATATAAAAACTATAATACCATGTCCAACTCGTGTCCGTGTTCTATATTTTCAATAATTGACGTGTATCGTGTCTGTGTCGTGTCGTATCCGTGTCGTCGTGTCCATGTTTGTGCATCATAGTTGACAAGTGATCATTAATTTGTATATATCCACATTTAGTCGAGTAATCGGGGCTTTAAATAAATGAAATTATGCACCATCAATACCTTCACAAAGTATCCTCTTAGTCTTTGAATTTTAAAGATATCTTCCATCATTCAATCCAAATAATAGGCAGTGCAAAGAATCTAATATAAGGGTGGATACTTATCCATCAAAAATTTTTATAACAATTATGCAAATCATTCACCAATTTATTGCAAACTTCTTTATGAATGGAAGTAACAACATGTAAAACCTAAACAAAATGAAAATATATGTATCGAGTCACAACTTACAAGAACATTCTCAAAAACATTATCAGCGATTAATTGAATGATAAAATGTGAGATAATATCTTCGTTGGACTGACTAAACAATTTAAACAACTTAATTGTATTCTCAAAAAAATAACTAGCATAAACTAACTCTATGAATGAGGTTCCTCGTAGAATATTCACCAAAAACTTGACTAATTTTTTTTCATTATAAGATGTCCAACCATGAACCACAAAAGAATAAAACACAAAAAGAGACTTATTGCAAATACAATGTCCGAACGGGTGTGAGATTGATATACCAATTTTTCAACTAATCTTTGATATGATCATCTATCTACTTCTTTCTTTATTCATCTACATCCAATTTTTTACATAATTCGGTTAGGATTTTATAAGTTTCACAACTAGTCTTTTTTTTCTTTCAATATTCTATGACATATTTTTGTTGAGGAATATTTCTTATTCTAATTGAATAATTTATATGCCTATGAAGTATTTAAATTTGCCCAACTCCTTGATCTCAAATTCTTCAACAATTTTTTTTCTAAAAGACTCATTTTTGCTATTTTCATCACCTAGTACAATTATATCATCATTATATATACAATGAGAATTGAGATTTTATCATCAGTGGAATGTTTTATGAAAAAGGTTTGATGCCCTTGTCTTTGTTTGTATCCAGTCTCATTCATGACTTTTCTAAATCTACCAATTTAAGCTCTCAAAGATTGCTTAAGGCCCTATAAAGACTTTTTTAATTTGCACACTTTGTTCATTGTGAAAAAACTATCAAATCCAAATGGTGGATTCATATAAACTTCTTGTTCAACACCCTCACATAAGAAAGCATTTTTATATCATAATATTGCATGAACCATCCACGATTGAATATAAGAGAAATTAGGATGTTTATTGTAATCATTTTCGTAGGAAAAGAAAAAGTTTCTTGGTATTTTATTCCATACCACAAGATTAAGTATTTTCTTCGAGTACCAATCTCACTTTATACTGTTCCAAATTTCCATCTACATTATATTTAACAGAAAAATCATTTACTTACTATAATTTTCCTCCCATTTACTAGTTTAATGATCTCTCATGTGCAATTTCTTTCAAAATATTCATTTCTTCTCTCATATCATACTTCTAATTCTTATTTTTAAATACCTAAAATAAGTTTTGTAGTATTGTAATAGAATTAGAGGTTATGTTTGTAAGGAAGGCATTAGGAGTAGGAGTAGAACTTTGAAACACGTGTACTATGTGATAGGATATATAGAGATGCGTGCTAATGGATTGATCATTATTACCTGCTAATGGATTGATCATTATTACCTGTTAATGATTCCAAGTCTTGAGCATCTGAGCTTCTTTTAGATTTAGGCTGAGCTTATTCTTTCTTGTATAGACTAAAAGGCATATAGCGTTTGGATCTTCTAGTTGAGAGTTCTTTCTCTGAATATGAGTTTGATTAAAAAAATTTACTTCTCATCACAGGTAATATCTTTTGAAGCAAAGATTTTTTTGGTGGGAGGATGATAATGCTTATACCCTTTTCCCAGTAGAGAAATATCCAATAAAGACACATTTGGTGGCAGGTAGATTTTCTCAGCTTAAATTTTAGACACGAACTTGGTAAAAATCATTATTGAGTTCTACAAGGAACTCAAACACCCTTCTCTTAATACAAATTTCTTGAGAATTATTGTATCATTGTAGCATGTCATTTTAAGATCTAGGTAATAGTAGTTCAAGTCAATAAACATTCAATGTATTAAAGTATTCAATAACATAAATGTTACCTTGTTTGGTTGTTGAGATGTTAGTTTTGATCTCATAGATGAGAGAAACATCCTTCACTTTTAAATATACTTATTTGACGACTTCCCAAACTTTTTTTGGGTAGAGAAGAACATCAACGGCTCACTGATTTAAGGCATCATAATATCCCACAATCATTTCATGATCATGAAATCAACTTCATCCCAAAGTACTAACTTTGCGTCTTTGGCTCTAAAGGACCACAATGTGGTGATTGCTCTTTACTTTTAGAAAGGTCATCACAATTTGAGACCACTTAAGATAGTTTCTTCCAAGCAGGCGATATAAGGCCTGTAGCTCTTGAAGTTCTCTCTTAGTTTGATTTTCACAATTACCGGTTGTCAATTCCTCGGAAGGGAAGTCAAAGAAATCAAACATAGTAAAGAGAATGACAAAACCCGGCAAGAAAAATGAAGAAAAATATAACAATGGCCGGAAGAATTAAACACTAACATTCCTCTGATAATGCATACAAAAGTAGAAATATGGAAAAGCTTTTTAGAATTTTATTGCTTGATTTTATACGAAATGTGGAAGAATATAAAGAATTTTCTAAAAATCTAATAATGGTAATAAATCATAGCTAATTAAGGAAAATAGAAAAAAAAAAACTCAGGAGGGGCCGGCGACTAGAAGAGGAAGGGAAGGTACATAGATTGCAATCTAAAGGTTATAAAAGCATCAGTCCAACATTAGAACCATTAATGTGTGTGCTCAAGAATCACTATCAAAACTGATTAACTTGTGGGTTCCACGACCTTCCAATAGATATAATGGATTAAGTAAGAGCATTTGTTTAATCTAATGGTCATAAGGAGCCCTGCCTCTTCGAACCAAACACTAGCTGTCAAGAACTTAACGGCAAATCATTGACTAGCTAAATCCTATCATCTATCTAAGCACCAAAACAACAAAATGGTGACATTCCCAAGTAACAAACATAAAATTAAAGGAAATAAAGTAATTTAAAATTTTAATAAAATTAAATTTCCATAACAAATTAAATAAAAAACATAATAATATAAAATAAATTGCAAATTTTAAAGAAACCATAAAACTCCGTATTATAAAAACTTAAGGTCATTTTGATTAAAAATTAAATATGAGAATAAACATCCTGTCTTCGCATACAAAATAAATACCATATAAACTTATATTATTTAATTGAATTCATTTAAAATTATTTGAATCTCTGATTTATGATCTAAATGTACTGATGTGATGGGTGCACTAAGATCAACCCATGAAACCTTTATTTCACCATGTCAACACCAGAATAATAGACCATGTATGCAAAGCTAACAAAGATTTTGTAAATTAATTCTTAAAATCATAAGAAGAGCCCTAAGAGGAAGGGTTCCATAGCTATGATTCAACAAAGAGTTTGGAACCTCTGAATTATTATTGCAAGGTCCATAGTCCAATAAAAATATTGAATTGCCCCTAGCAATGAAAATTCATAGAAAGTCAAATAATGCTCTATAAATTATCAAACTAGAAGGATTCCTCCATTTCGAGTCAATGATGGGCATGGAACCTCTAATGCATGGTGGCATACCCATAGCACCGTAATATCACTAGCAGCTATAAAATTAAATATTCGCTGAATATTCTCTATAATTAAAGAAAATTCTCAAACTTCAGGAAGTTCTCTTTAATGTATAAGGAAGAGTATGGAATCTTAGTTGGACCTCAATGAGCCCTAACGAATGCGTCAAATCAGCTTGAGACTCCAGACTTAAAAATTCATAAAATGTTGTATGATTGTTTGAAAATTATGGAGCTTGAACCACAAATTCCTTACGTACAAACCAAGCATATTCAATGGGCTGATTTGAAATTACTCAACCAACTGTATCAACTTTCAAACATAACAAGACATATCGACCCAAACCCAAACAATTCATGCACAAACACAAACACAAGATCACACATAAAACCAATCACAATATTTGAGCCGAGTTCATACTAAATACACAAATCTCAATTATGTTGGGCCTTCTTTATCGAATAAATAAATGTCAGCCCCAAAAGTTCGTATCACATATATGAACCTCCATTCATTCCACACTTGTATTTCAATCAATATCTAGGCTAGGACAAACATTTGATAGTCATATTAATTCAGCAATCCACAACTATGGGCCAGCCCACAAAGATGGGATCCATTTCTTTACTGAAACCAAAGACTCGCTTGCTCTTGTGGACCAAACACTCATCAACAGTAAGTCAAACAAACTGCAAATCCTTCAGCTCAAGGCTATCCTTTTGAGTGAACTATGATCCAACTAAGGGTTCAAACCGATATACATGCCTTCTACCATGTAGATATCAATATAAATAATGAACTATCGAGACTAAAGTTAAATGTCTGATATGGATCACAGTCTCAAGAAGTTCCCAACAACACGTAAAACATCACCTATATGCCCTAGAGTGCTTCCATATAGAGGTGTATCATAATCAAAATTTGAATAACTAAATTGGTCATACTCTATGTCTTTATATCAATTCAATATGAATTGAATAAACCCAATCTGCTAAACTTCCAATAAATCGCATAAAAATATATCGAAACCATAAACAATCATATTAATTTCCTTAAACCATTCAATTTAGGTTTTAATCCAAAATTTTCACTAAAAGAAGTGTATTTACGCATATCATTACCCAGATCAACTTAAGATAGTTAATAACGTGCAACTCATGGTTGCAAATAGACTCATTGAACAGTACAATCTCCTAACCCTCTATCATTGGTAGATTGGGTCTACCAAACTAATTCAAAGCAACAGACTCAAGGCAACATATATCGTTATCAATTTGACCAATCATCTCTATTCTTGCTTCATAATTGTCTATAGATCCAAAATCCAAGCACCAATCCAAAGAGTAGATGTAATAGAACACTTAGATTCGCCACAACTAATATAAACAATGGATGGTCCAAAGTCTCTAAAAGAAATCTCAAGAAAAATAAAACCGTTTGCCTTAAAAGATTTCATCTATCTCGGCATCCAATCCCTAACTCCAAAATAGACCAAAAGGAAGGTCCACCATCGAGCTCATGAGCACTTTCAAAGCTTACAAAAATATATATCCCTATAAAATTGTGCAATAAGTGAAGGATAAACAAAAGGAAATCCTTTTTCTGCATGAGTTTCAAGATTCTACTTTAAAACTTAAACAAAAAATTACTTTGTCTTTGCTTTTATTATACGGAAGAACATGAAGGCATGAAGCCCATTAATCATGAAAATTTGAGTAATAAATAGAAAAAAAAAAAGACCATACCTTCCGAAAAGAACCAAGCATAAGAAGAATGTTGCCACTCTCAATTAGTGAAAATATTTTGGAATCCTCCAGTTCAATTGCACGCCCATATGACTGTCATAAAATAAAAAATGCACATCAATCAGATAGAATGTTTGTTCAGTTATATTGAAAAATATATTTAGTAGTATAAAATCATATTGTTCATGAGAGATTGTTCCAAGTTTATCATTTAGATTGGAGTAAACCCTTTAAATTCAATATGGTCTTGCATCAATTGATTTACAATCATACTAAAATTATTTTAAATTATTTCATCTTGCAGCATAGGGACAAATTTACAACAATCATAATACTGTTCTCATGTTCTCTTCATGAACACAAACTAAAATAGAGGAAAGTACTTCGATATTAAACAGTTAAAAAACTGTCAAGACATGCAAACACCAAGATTTTTCAATTTTCTGCACTATTCTTAGTAACATGATTATTTCCACATTGGATAAACCATCAACAATAGCTCTTATTTTATGTCCATTAGTTCGAGTGCAAGGATAATTTTCATATAAAATACTTTTTCTTATAATCCTAATCTTTAAGAGACAACTGCATGCATCCACTGTACATCACTATTAAAGCTCAATCAAAGAATCCGTGAACTTCTTAGGCAAGCATATCACTTAACATAATAATATAATATTCATTCGCACAATACACTTGATTAACAACTTATAAGATCAAGTACCAAGCTTTATTAACAATCTTTGAGATACAAATCCCTTTGCTTACTTTATTTAATAAAAAATTCGTGTTTGAAATAAAAGTAGATGTCAACATCATATGAAGCAAAAGACCCACTATCGTTAGAAAAATAGTCAGAGATTGTCAAATATTAAAGGAGTTTCCATATCAAACAAATGTTCCAAATCCAAGAATGATGATATAAATTGATTATTGTCACTGTTACAACACAGAAGCAGCAAGAAAGCTCTTGGGCTTGGCAAGAATGATGATAAGGAAGAGATGCTTTGGATTGCATGCAAGAATCGCGAGGTACAGCCGTACAGGACGGCTCATACATGTCAATGCCGCAAAATGGTGGGCGCCATGGCACATGGCGCGGCGTGGCGCACATATGGCGCTATTTGCTTGGCCCGGCACGGCGCATCAAAATAGAGCTCGCTATTTGCGCCATGAATGAGCAATGGCGCAAGGCTGCATGGCGCAAGGCGCTCATGGCGCGAGCTATTTTGTTAACATGTGATAAATTTCAAATTTTAAATTATAATTATTTTTTTATGTTAATATATTAATATCATAATAAACTATTAATTAATTAGCCTTCAAATTAATAAAATATCAGAAAATTTAAAGGACAAAAAATTTGAAGGATTTAATTTTTTTGTAAGATTTAAAGCTATCATTTTTGTTATTAGGTGAGATTTAGGATAAATTATGCTTAAATCCTACTCAAATCTATTGATGTAAGTCTATGTAGATTTAAAATCGTCATTTTTGCTATTTGACAGGATATTTATGCCTAAAGTTTACTCTAATCAACCTATTATTTGTTATTTAATGGCATTTAAAATTAAAGAATATATATTTTTAATTATTTTATATTGTGCGCCATGTTTAAAAAGGCGCAAGCCGCGCCGTGCGCTATGCACTATGACTCCACAGTAATCTTTGTGCCATGGTGCTCCATTCACCATTGACAAATATACTAGCATTGGGTAGCTTTGCCTTTATGGTTTCCTATGGATTATAAGATGACGAGGCATCATTATTTATTACTACAACTTCAAGCTGTGATCAATTTTTACTTCCAATTTAACTTAGCAAAAACATCATTATTTTCACATAACTTAATATTTTATTTGATAGTAATCCCTTCTAAAAAGTAATCAAGTGCTTTTCCACATTTATCAAAGTACTTGTTTATTAATGCAAGATAATACACTACCAAAAAACCAAATATTTATTCTAACAAAATCATATCTCCTATTCCATACCCACCATTAATAAATTAATAGCCCTAGAGCCAATATTTTATTTCAAAGCACAAATAATCATCCTCTCTTCCGAAGTATACATTGCAATAATTCATCCATTGCTTAACAAAATTGAGTTTAAAAACTATTTTCTAATTAAACTTGAGATACATGCTAACAACATTTTTAATATGATAAAAAGGTCAAAATAGCTCCTAGATTATTTAATTTGGGGTCCTTTGGCTTCTTAAATCTGATTGAAAAATAGCCCCTTAGCTCCTCCAATTTAATACAAAATAATCCAACAAATAAACTATTTTGAAACATACTTGAAACGTTAAGAAACTAAATTGAACATATTAGAAAGTTGAAATGAAAATAACCTCATATAAATAATCCAGAACATTTAAAAAAAAATCTCTTTACAATAACATTGATAAGAAATAAAAAATAGCAATCACTCTACTCACATCAAATATTTCACCCTACAACTCTTTATAAACTACCATTCCCACATCTTGATTTTAACCCAAAACATAAGAACTTATAACATTCTTAAATGTCCTTTGCATATTTCCTAACCACTTAGTTTCTTGAGAACATACAATAATTATTCTTATTATAATCATTATGCTCACTATTTCTCTAGTTTTTAAATTTGAAGCCCCTAAATCATAGACAGTACAATTTATCTTATAGTAAACCGGGACTTTTGACCATTATTGAGTCAAATCATAGTGCGAGCACCACTCGAACTAACTCTCAATTATTTCACATCACAATTGAATCAAGTGACATGTCACTAATAGTTTACGTCCATGAAAAACCTTGCTAATGCTCACCACAACCAATATTGTAGCACATTGTTGCAAGGTAAAATCCTCGCATTAACAAATTTCAAGCTTGATGCATTTCATGAATTAATGAAATCAATTTTAGGATTACTTGTCATTATCATCAAAGAATGACTCTGGTTGTAAAAAATACAAATGTGTGTGACTTCTATACACCAAAATGAATGTGTGTGTGCATAAGTGTGTGACTATTACTTCCTAAGACAAGAATAGCGTTTCTCCCCCGATTAAAACTTCTTAGTAGATAGCCTTTACATACAAGAGAAACACCATACATCCTCGTAAACATCCATATAGCTAATGGCATACAAGATTTAATCAACTTTTACATCAAGTGATAATCATCACAGTATATATTTTGGAGAACTCCAAAAAATATTTGGTACACAAATTGTTAATAAAATTTAAAAAAAAAAATTTTGAGGGGCAAGGGGGAGGGGGGGCGAGAGCAAAGATGCATGAACCCCAAACCTTCTCATAAGGGTTCAAGAGTAAATAGCTTCATGCCAAGAATTGAGTGGAATGAAATCTAAACCATGTTAGATTGTATTAATTAGGAGAGTAAATGGGCAAAAGTAGATTATCATTAGGCGCTTAAAGAGAATTTGGCCTTTATCTTCTCTACGTGATGGATGATAAAGGTGGTTGAAAAGATGCTTAGACAAAAATGAATGATAAAGGTGGTTGAAAAGATTCTTAGACAAAAATGAATGATCGACTTGTTTTGGTTTGGAATGAGTTCAAGTAGATTTTTGTATGTAAATTTCCATAAACCAATTGCTTAGTTTGATTTAGGTTTAAGGTTCTTATAAATCTAAAAAATTCTAAGCATTATCTATCTTGAGAAATCTAAAAAAATTAAGGTTTAAGCTTAAATTTATATCTTAAAAATCTTGTTTCTACTGCTATGCATTTAAGACCAAGCAACCTGATCCAAACTAAACCTCATCATTAATCTTATCACAACTATTTAAGGTCAACATTATGAATCATTTTTATTTGTTGTCGTTAAGTGTTCGTTGTGGTGTTAAACCTATAAACCATTCAGCATCCACAACATTTATCTGAATTGAGTATTTGAATGCATTTCTTATATGCAAAGATGCATGAACTCCAAACCTTCTCACAAGGGTTCAAGAGTAAATAGCTCCAGGCCAAGAATTGAGTGGAAAGAAATCTAAACCATGTTAGATTGCATTAATTAGGAGAGTAAATGGGCAAAAGTAGATTTTTATTAGGTGTTTATAGAGAATTTGGCCTTCATCTTCTCTACGTGATTGATGATAAAGGTAATTGAACAGATGTTTAGACCAAAATGAACAATCGTCGATCAACTTACTTTGGTTTGGTATGAGTTCAACTAGATTTTTGGAAGTAAATTTCCATAAACCAATTTCTTAGTTTGATTTAGGTTTAAGGTTCTTATAAATCTAAAAAATTAATTGAACTAAACTAAGCTAAGCATGATCTATCTTGAGCAATCTAAAAAAATTAAGGTTTAAGCATAAATTTAAATCTTATAAATCTTGTTTCTACTTCTATGCATTTAAGACCAAGCAACCTGATCCAAACCAAATCCCATCATTAATCTTATCACAACTATTTATGGTCAACATTATGAATCATTTTTACTTGTTGTAGTTAAGTATTAGTTGTGGTGTTAAACCTATAAACCATTCGGCATCCACAACATTTATCTGAATTGAGTATTTGAATGCATTTCTTATATGGAAAGAGTGAGCGGTTTCCATTCAAAGAAATTTTCATGATTTGACAAATCTAATTATCTTGATTATAGATTCATTTGATGTTGTGTTATTGATTATTGGCTATGTGGCTTAAAGTAAAATAAGCGCTACTCACACACGAGCAAGATGCTCTGCAAATATGTTGCCCATGATCAAAAAGCCATGGAGTGGTTGCACAAGCAACATAGCACACTCCATCACACTATCTCCACCCAAATCAAAATAGTAATGGAACAAATATTTGAGAAGCACCGATATCTTTTACCAAGTCTTGTCATGAAATAGTGTGATGCGTCAGAAAATTAGACCATTCTATGCAATCTGACTTTGGCCACAGCATTGCTCAAAAGCTCAATAATACTAAACAAGTCTGTATAAATTGCCTCGAACAAATAAGTTCCTTATTACGAGGAAAGGAATATACCTTAATTGCTGCTGTGAGCCTGCCCAACCTATGATATGCAAGACCTAGAGCCTGGAAAACATAAACAACGGTAAGTAATGGACGCAATGGCAAGCTATCAACAAAAGTGCCGCACAAAATACGGCCCAACATACTTCCCACAGATCAGCGCATGCTGGATATCCTCGGATTGCATGCTGCAGGCTCTGCACTGCCTCCTCCCATTTCTTATGGTAGATCTGAAATGTTTTCATTACACCATCATTGTAAGTGAACCACTGGAGAATACCATCACTTCTATACTTACATTTACAAAAGAAAGGAAGCAATTATGATAGCAAAACTCTAAATTCCACAACAAATACCATACATAAATAATTGAAAAGCAACAAATAGAAACCTGCAAGTATCCCAGCCTCCTAAAAGCCCAAAACGCTCTTGGAGACTTCTCTGATGCCTCCTTGCACACGGCAATCTCGAGGCTTTCCTTCCCATTCACATCCAATAAATCACAGATTGCATCCTGCAGAAGAAAGTTATCATGTGATCAATTAATTAAAAACTTGAATCCTAAAAAATGCCAAGCCTTTGGCTCAATAAAGGCTGGGCGTAGGAACAGCAACTCACACCAGCCTCGAAGTCATCGGGACTGAGAGAAAGTGCCCTTTGGTAACACTTGACGGCCCTCTGAGTATCGATCACGACTGCGCTGTAGTAATGTCCTAGAATCCGGAAAGCGGCACTGTCGCCGGGATTCAGCCTCGCAGAGGCCAGGAAATGCTCCGCGGCCCTAGATTTGAAGTCCTTGGACTCATCACCGCCGACGACATCTCCCTTCTTCCATAAGAAGATGCCCTAGAACAAACCAAAAAGGGGCTCAATGGCATTACAGGAGGTGCAAGGGGAGCGTAGCAGCGGAGTCGTGGAACTTACAATGTTGAAGTGGTTGGAAGGGTTCTCTGGATCGGAACTTAATCTTTGTTGCAGATGAGCAAGAAAATCTTCCTCTCCCTGCGAGAGAAAACAAAGAAGATTAAGACTATGAAAAAGCGAGCCATCTACACAAAATTGAATATCAAATAGAGAAAGGGAGAAAGACGATGACCTCCATCGACGAGGGCGAGCGCGCTCTCTGAGATTTGAGATTGAAGAGACACGTACACTTAGCGGAAAAAAATAAGAAATTAGGGAATGACAATGGAAGGAAGCCGAGAAGAACTATGGGCGACGAGTTGCCGTTAGCGATGGGCTCGATTCACAATTTCGCTCGACAAGCGTGCTACTCACAATTCCTACACGGAAAACAAACGTGCAATTTGCCTACGGCTTATTTTTTTGGAGGATTTGAGCGCGATTTTTAGGGCTGTTTGGTTGATTAGAAAAAAAATGCATTGTAAAATTTAAAATAAAAATTGGATAATGTAAAAGAAATATTTTAAAATTATTTGAATGAGTATAAAGGAGAGATGGAAATGAGTAGAATAGAGCTTGAATCACTATAAAACTAGAGCTCAACTCGCTTGTCAGAAAATTGGCTTGAGCACGAGTCAATCCCATAAAATGAACTCAAACTTCGCTCGTCCTTTGACTCCCCAACTCGAGAGCTTGACTTGAAATGGGTGGGAGTTCATTTGTGAAGCATGGAGGGAAAAAATTTCAAGAGAAGAATCGGTGAAATCACTCAATAAAGCCCATTGGAGAAGAAATGCTAAAAAAAATTTTGGGGTAACTGCTAGTAGCATAGAAGAAGATTGATCTTTTTTAGAGAAATTATTTTGTGCAAAGTCCGAACATAGCTCTGTATCTGAACTTCAATAAAATCATGACACATGAATTGGACACGTGAATATTTAATATAGATTTCGTTTTATTGTTTTCTTACCACCACAACCGACTTGGCCAGATTAGTTTTGACTTTTTGAAAAAGGACTTCATCATCCTATTCATTTTTAGAGTTTAGGGTTGGCACTCCTTTTTTAAGAAAATTCCTGCGAAAGCAACCTAATATTTATGATTTTAGCTCAAAAAAACTTTTGATACCAATTGAGAAAAAAAAAATGAGGAACAACCGATGAAGATGAAGGCTAGTTTAAAGGAGGACTTTCCATTCTTCGAGCTGATAATATGCTGTCCAAGAAAACTTGAAGTTTAAAAAACTGTAGCTTGAAGCAATGATAGGTTTAGGGTATGAAGCGGAAGTTACTTTTGTTGAAGATGTTGTAGGTTTCAACTTATCGTTAAATTTAAAACTCCTCCCAAGTTTTTAGTATTTTTTCTAACAACTAACTGTGTACAAGCTTGTAGACATTCAATAAACAATTAATTAACTTTGTATGATTCTCCCTTTGTATAAATTGTGTATTGATTGTCTACAAGTTGTTTATTGATAGTGTCAAAGCTTGTAGATAGTCCATGCACAGTCAATATGTATTAATTGTTCTTACTTGGTACAAGCTGTGTATTGACTGTATTTTTACTTTGTACCAGCTATGTATTTACTTGGTGCTAATTGTATATTTACTGTGTAACTACTTCATATTTATTATGTATTTAATATGTATCAACTTTATATCGACTGCGTATCACAATTTCATTCATTTCTAAATTAGGTTACATATATTTTAAATGTCTACGAGTTATTTTTTTTTCATGTATTTACTATGGATTAACTATGTATTTACTATATATCGACTTTTTATTGAATATGTATTTACTATGTATTTGCTTGGTATTTACTTTGTATTTATTGTATATTTATTATGTATCGACTTTGTATCTACTATGTACGATAAATTCTTCCATTCTTATATTATGTTGCACATATTTCAAATGTCCATATTTTGCTTTTTTCATGTATTTACTATATATTAATTATGTATTTACTATGAATTAACTTTATATCGACTGTGTATTTACTATATATCGACATTGTATCAATTTTGTATGATAATTTCTTCCATTCCTAAATTAGATTGCACATATTTCAAATGTCTATGAGTTTTTTCTTATGTATTTCTTGTGTATTTGAAGTGTATAAACTATGTATTTACTATGTATCGACTTTGTACCAACTGTATATTTACAATGTATTTACTATATATTTATTGTATATTTACTATGTTTCGACTGTGTATGATAATTTCTTCCATTTCTAAATTAGGTTGCACTTATTTCATGTATTCATGAGCTATATTTTTTCATGTATTTATTTTATATTAACTTTGTATTTGCTATGCATCGACTATATATTTATTATGTATTTACTATGTATCGATTTTATATCGATTGTGTATGAAAATTTCTTCTATTTCTAAATTAGGTTGCACATTTTTGTAATGTCCATGAGTTATTTTTTTCATGTACTTACTATGTATTTATGATATATCGACTATGTATTTACTATATATTTACTTAGTATTTACTGTATATTTAATATGTATTTACTGTGTATTTTCTTTGTATTGACTATTTATTATAATTTCTTTCATTTCTAACGTTACACATATTTCAAATTTCCATGAGTTATTTTTTATGTATTTATTGTGTATTTACTACGTATTTATTATGTATCAATTTTATATCGATTATGTATTTACCATGTATCAATTTTATATCGATTATGTATTTACTATATATTTTCTATATATTTATTTGATATTAACTATATATTTATTATGTATTTACTATGTATCGACTTTGTGTCGATAATTTCTTCCATTTCTTAAATTAGGTTGTAGATATTTTAAATGTTCATGTGTTGTAATTTTGTATTTTATGATTCTTTTTTTTTTAATTGATATTTATTATGTAGTAATTTCGAATTTAATTATTGTGTATTTACTATGTATCGACTTTGTCGACTTTCTATTGATAGTGTATCAGATTATCTTCATTTCTAAATTAGGTTGCACATATTTCAAAAGTCTATGAGTCATTTTTTTAATTTTGTTACTATTTTTTTAATTGTGTATTTACTTTGTACAAGCTGTGTATTGATTATGTATTTTCCATATATCAGTTGTATATTGATTGCATATTTAAAGTATACAAGGTGTGTATTTAATGTATATTTATTATGTACCAACTATGTAATGACTATATATTAATTATTTTTTATTATGTATTGACTGTGTATTTACTTTGTACAAGCTTTTATATTAACTATGTGTCAGGATGTATACAAGTATGAGAAGGAGACATACGTAATGTTTTATAGGTATGCACATAATTTTAATTTTAGTGCTCACAAGAAACGTTACAGTTACTTATCAAATTTCAAAAGGGTCAGATGTAAGGAATTTGTTTATTTCAAAGCAGGTTTCAATAAGGGTCCTAATTTAAATTTACAAATAATATACCAAAGATATGATATCAGAACATGTTTTCCAGTCATGATTAGGTATATAGTGAATGAAGATGGAAATTGGAAGGTACAAAAATTTATATAAAGCCATAATCATGATTTAGCCAAACTTGAAGACAAACATCTACTTAGTTCATATAGGAGCATAAGTGATGCGAAATCATCAGTTCTTAAAACAATGATAGAATTATAACCGTAGTTGTTTTTCCTACCTTGTCAATAAAGTTAGAGGTATCGATAATATTGGATTCTTTAAGAGAGATGGTTCTAACTACATTCAAAAGGAGAAAAGAATGAAGATTGAATATATATTGCTAATTCTTAAATTTAATTATTTAAAGATTGGCAAGTTAATGGCCCTTTGTTCGCATGAGACTTCCAAATTAATGAATTTGATAGATTGTTGGAATTTTTTTTTTTTTTTTTGGTTGATGAGATGAGGAGAATAGATTATGACTTTTTTGGAGATGTGATAATTTTTTATACTAGCTACAAGCTTAATAAATATAATTTAGTCTGTACACCCTTTTATTGGAGTTCATAATCATTAGGAAATTATTTTGCTTGGGATAATATTTTTGTTAGAGAAAATAATTGAATCATTTGCGTGACTGTTGAAACTATTTATATGAATAATGGAAGAAAAATATCCAATAATAATACTTACTGATCAGGAGCAGATAATGGCTAAGGCCATTAAAATTGTATTACCTCTAATACGTCATAGACAGTTCCATGAAAAGAATATTTTGATAAGTTTGTAATTTTGAAGATTCCACAAATAGTTCAAGATGAGTTAAAAAGAATATATTTATGAATTCTGCATAAATTATGAATACAAATATAAGCATCTAGCTTACCCACCCTCTTGACATTCCAAAAAATTATACTAATTATTGGAAACTTTCATAGATGAAGCATTTGAGGTAGTTGTCCTAAAATAAATAGATAGGTTGAGCTGCATTTTTTTTTCTTCTTCTTTGAAGTAACTAATGTAAATTGTTATTTTTTGACATTAATTAAATTATTATCATCAATAACATGAATGTCCTTATGATATACTTCATCATCAGTAGAATTTATCTCTCCTTCTTCCCAGTTAGATATATAATGTGTAGAATAGCTGAACCCATTAGTATGGTTACTAGGATCCCAATCAGAGTCATGATCTATATTGGAGATCCAATTTATATTATTCATATGATTATCATGAGATAATGAGGATTTGAGGATGGTAATAATTGAGAACAGGTTAGATACATCAATATACTCTGAAGGATAATTGACAAAACCTTGCACATTATTGACATGGAGGAATGGAATTATCGACATTGTAATTCAGGTAAGGGTTACACTTATCAACCATGATATGATCAGTCTAGTTAACATTACCTAAAGATTCATTTGTAGGAATAGAGTGAGTAGGAACATAAACAAGGGGTTCATTATTACATTCTAGGAATATGTCAAATATGAGCACATTCCCTTCAGTTGTAGAAGGGAGAGAACAAGCATTTTTTAAATCATTTCCAACAACTCTATGTTTAGTGCTTAGTTTTTTCCTTAGCTACGAGTGGACTATATAACATTCATTATTACAATGACCAAAAGTTTTACATGATCACAAAATGTAGTTAAATAGTATATGATAACATTTTGAAGATAGACAAACTTTTTTAAGCCAAGCCAAATGCTATTTTGATATTGTTTAGAAATGTCCAGTTCCAAAAAAATCCTAGCAACAAAGGGTCTGGAACCAACATCAATTGCACTACCAATTTGCAATGTCATACCAAAAAGAGAATCCAAACCAAACAAGATCCTTAGTGAGAAAAGTTGTGGCCTAAAATTAGGAAAAGAAATCTAGATTGGAACATATAGGATATTCAATAGTGATACAGAAAAAGGAGACAACTTCATATAATAATTGCTAATATAATAGGATCTATGCCTATATACACATCTATAATCCAAATAGTTGAAAAGTTTGATAAGAATATGACGGGAGTCAAATAGGTCACTGAAAATTTTCTAGAGAGCTTGAGATTGAAGAAAAGCTATGAATTAAATCTAATCACTACATGAAAATGCGTCATTACCGTCGGCCTTATCGGCAGATGTTTTTAGTCGGTAATACCGGCATCGTTACCAGCAGATGTTTTGCCGATAAATTAATGGCACAATATCCGGCGGAATAACCGTCGTAACGTTATGGGCGCATTTTGTCGGTATTTCTTAGTTTCTAGCGCATTCTCCGCCGGTACTAACCGGCGAACTTACTGTCACGACCCGACCCGAGACGAGACGGATCCCGCCCGCGCCGGATCGCGACGGGGAATAGCTAACCAGGATCTGGCTTTGGATTAGGTTACTGAACTGATCTTCCAAATTCTTAACTCAACAGAAACACACAGAACAACAGAGCTACTAAAAACATCAAATGCAGCGGAACAAAACATCTATCTTTTCATTTCCTCAAAATAATCATCTACAGAACAGTACAAGGCTTTCAACAGAAAGAAAGACAGAACAGGAAAGCCATGACTGAACAAAAATCAAAAGTACAAAAGTACCTAATCTGATCAGACTCTGAAATCTAATCCTGGACCTCCTTGCCCTTCCCAGAACCTGAAAACCACCAGAAAGCAAGGGTGAGCTCAACAGCTCAGCAAAGCAACAAACCACCAATCTAAATCCTCAGAAAACAAAACCAAACTTATCAGACAGAAATCAGATCAGAAGTCGGAACAGAATCGGAAATCAAAACTTACGGACAGATATCAAATCACATCAGAGTCGTACAGATCGTACAGAGCGTATCAGAACAGAACAAATCAACAGAGTCAGAAACAGAAATCAGAATCGTACGGATCATATCATATCATAATCACAATTTCGTACAGAACAGAACAGATACAGAAAGTAATACAGATACATATAGCTAAATGCCCTGACACTGACGGAATCTCTACGGATTCCGGCCCCTTATGCCTCCCTTCCCAGACACTGACTGAATCTCATAGGATTCAGGCCCCTTATGTCTCCCTTTGTGCTCACGGCACCAAAACAGATGTGCTTATAGCACCAAAACAGAATTCATCGGATCCGGAACAGAACAGATATCAGATTTCAGATTGAGCTCATTTCAGATTTCCCGTTTCACTAACTGAATCTCATAGGATCCAGGCCCCTTATAACTCCCTTTTTATAGCTTATACACATAGCATTTCAATTCAGAAGAAATCCGGACAATTCAGAAATTACCCAAAAATCGGGCAGCACAACGGCAGTATACGGAATTTACACAAAAATTCCTGCAAAGAAAATTTACCGAATTCGCACAGAATACAGATATCAACATTTCAGAACCTTTATTCTACTGTACAGATAAATTCCAATTTCACAGAAAAATCCGGTCGACTAAAAACACAGTCGAATCAAAAATACCCGGACGAAAATCTTCAGAAAATAACCAAAATGTGCACACTCGGCACGTCAACAATATACAGAAAGTTACGCGGTAAAAACTGAACCGATCAAAAGATACGGACGAAATTCGCTAACGGAAACAAAACCCGGACAGAATATACCGCCAAACACGACGGAACTGAAAATTGAGAAAGGTAGAATGTGCCTTACTTCGTGCACAGCAATTTCCTCAACAGTCTCCTCGGACGAAAACAGCTCGGCGTCGCCCGAAAATCCGCTTTTCCACTTTTTCCTTCGTTTTTCTCTCTCCTCAGCTTTTTCTCTCTCTTCAAAATATCTCATTTCTATATATATCCAGACTGATCGTCCCGGACGATCGAGCTTCGTACCGGACGATCCATGAAGAGAGGAATTTCGTCCAGACGACAAATCACATATCGTCCCTGGCGAAGGGTTCACGGGAGAATTTTCGTCCAGACGATCCAATTTTCGTCCCGACGAATTATACAACCAAAACTGATTTTCTGCACAACCTGTACCGATCGTCCCGGACGATCCAACTTCGTCCCGGACGAACCTGGAGCAAAAACTGATATTACACTTACCGGCATATCATGCGCCAGCTTACTTAAACTAAACAAACTATTTCTGGCAGCTGTGCAATTGGTGCTTTAACCGGCGGATAATACGCTAGAAATTATGTCGGTTAAAGCCCTATTTCGGCCTCCCCTGAATGATTTCTCTCATTTCATTATGTCTCGCTCGGATGACTGCTGCACGTCTGAGAGTTGTGTCGACGCCGCAATTTCTTCCCTCTCCTCGCTCAAGTCCTGACGTCCCAAAATCGGCCTCCCTTCACTCAAGTTCACTAGCTTCCCCGGCATCCAACCTTTAAGCTGAGCCTTCGTCACGTCCGAGTGCTCCCCCGACCAAACCTCGCTGACTTTCGCCAAAAGATGCCTCGAACACCACCGGTAAGAGAATGTATTATCTCATCACCTTGAGTTTGAATGCTCTTACTATGCATTTGCAAGAGAAGATATATTGGAGTGTAATTTTTGAACAAATTAGTTTTAGTAGAATTCAAGTTGGATGGTTGAAGTAGAGGAACGTATTGGCTTTGTTGTGTGATATAAAAGCCCCCCTCAAACTTAAGGGGAAATTATATATGGTGGTGGTTAGACCTATAATGCTTTTTGATGCAAAATGTTGGACATAAAAAGAGAAGGATAATATTAAGTTAAGTGTTCCAGAGATGATGATGCTCAGGTGGATGAGTGGCTTTACTCTTAGAGACATGATACGAAATGATTATATACAAGAAAGGTTGGAGTAGCACTAGTGGAAGATAAAATTAGATAGATCAGTCACCTTAGATGTTTTTAAATATATATATATATATATATATCATAAATTTGAGTAAAATGCATTGGGCATTGATGTGTGGATGTAGAGGAATGTATTTGGCATACTTGATTATAGACATGATATAAAAATAACATATACATGAGAATATTGGAATAGCTCCAGTGGAAGATAAGATTAGAGAGAGTCACCTTGGATGGTTTGGTCACTTAAAACGAAGGTCTTCCGAGTAAGCTAAGACTCTTTGTATTTTTCTTCAATAAATATTACAAAACTATCTAATATATCCATATTATATGTAGGTTATATTATGAATATTAGAACTCAAAGAAGTTGAATGTATAACTTATTGGTGCAAGGACGAAAGGTATTAATGGATGAGTTCATTAGAGGAGTGAATATTTTTATTCAAACAGCTTCTCAACTGCCCAACTTTACTCAGATGGAAAGTTTCGTTGCCCATGTTCTAAACATAAAAATCAGATGCACCTAAGCCCAAATGACATAACTGTTGATCTATACCGACAATGCTTTATGCCAGAATATTAGTATTGGACTTCTCATGGTGAGTATGAATCACATTTTTATTCTCGATGTGACCCATCTACAGTTGTTAATATAGATGAGGAAGAAAATATATGACCTAATCTTGAGGACTTAATTCATGATGTAAGTGGAGCATAATTTGAACAATATACATAAGAGTCATCTAATAAATAAGCATAAAATTTTTATGATTTATTATATGCTTCCCAACAACTAATATGGAAGTGATGAACCACTTACTCAAAGTTATCCGTTGCTGTTAAGATGTTAAGCATCAAGGTAGAATATAATTTACTTTAATAAGAATACTAATATATATTTGTTACAAAAAAAAAAGTGCTGGGTAGAGATCTGACTCCTGTTGAATAGCATAGTCATACCATAAGCGGTAGGAGGATCAACAATGAGTTGATGAGCATGCGAGGAAAGCCTATGTAAGTATATAAGTTTAATTTTTATGATGATATATATAAATTGATTAAATTTTTATTAACTTTCATAGGAGGAGTATACACAGCTTCGTGAGATCCAGGCTTCAACAGGTGAAGGTTCATCTGGTGGATTGGCAGAATATTCTAACTAACGCACTTGGTCGCAAGCGGTAGGAGGACTGCAGTATACAATTTAGGCTCGCAAGCAGCCGCATATGAGTTGTAGACATCTGGTAGCTCTAGTTTATCAGCTAACACCAAGGAGTCTTTATATACCCAACAGACAGCTGCCCTTACAATCAAGCTAGAACATGTAAGAAAAGTACAAGCTAACTGGCATATGCATATGCAGATGCAGATGCAGCAGCATATGAATATACAATAAGCTGAAATATTAGAGGAAATGTGAAAGATGAGGGAGCAGATGAGTAGTGTGAGGAGTACAGCATCAGTTGAGGAGGAGACTAAATCAGAGTCGTATGTGTAATTTATTTTGCTGATGTGGACATTTATATTTTGACATGTTTAGTTGTTTGTTCATTGGACATATTGCTTTTTTTAGTATTAAATGTTTGTTGACAATACTCTTCTTGTTTATATTATGGTTTAAATATTTATATTTAATAATGTAATTTATAATGATATTGATTTGAAGTGGATGTATATATTGTTGTTGTATTATTTTCTATGCAGGTATAATTATGGAAAATCAGTTTTAAAAGGGGGAAGGTTGTTTTTTATTTATTTATGCTACATGTTTCTGACGGATTATCCACCGGAAACATGCCGGTAATAGGATACAATGAGCTTTTCTGGTGACCATGTGTGCCTATAATATCGATGGCGTATGCAACGGTAACATTCGCCAGTAATACAATACAACGAGCTTTCTTGGAGACCATATACGCCGGTAATATCAGTGTAACTTGCGACGATAAGGTTCGTCGGTAACAAAGCATCGTTTATTCCCCGACGTAAGATGCATTGGTAATAACGGCGTCTAATATCAGCCGAAAACATCGACACATCGTACGTCGGAAAAAAGCAACGAAACAATCGTCGAATGACCTTTTTGTTTCGTCGGAATTGCGCCGAAAGAATTGCCGAAACTAGTTTTGAAGAAAATTTTATGCCAATTTTTTATTTTTGACGCACGAATTACCGTCAGACCGTTTTACATCGAAAATGCGCTGGAAAGATAACATTTTCGACATATTTCAGTTGTTACTTGCAGATTATATCCGCCGATAATGACACATTTTCCTGTAGTGGTAAGTCAACAAAATGTAAATTTATCAACCAAATAAAACTAAAAAGAGATAGCTAAATCCTCAACTTCTTCCTTCCAAATCCATAAAACTATCATACCTTAGTGAGTGGTAGCTTTCATATCCATGAAAGGCATATCGAAAGAAGAACATGAAACACTATAAAAAGTTAATGTATTCGTAACAATTTATAATAGATGTTTTAAAACCACTGCTATAGATAAAAATATGCAATAGTTTTAATTGTCAAGGTTGTGAAAATCGGACCGAACAACGAACCGGGAGAGCGAGAGGTTCATGGTTTGACCGGTCGAACCGGGGTCGAACCGGATGACGTAATAAATAACAATATTATTAAAAATTAATAAAATAAAAACCATATAATATAAGTATATGAGCATTTAATAATATTTATAAAATTTTAAAATATATAATAAAATTTTATACATATAAACATCATTTAAGAATAATATATTTATAAGAATAATACTTAATATAATATATAAAATTATAATATTAAAAAATTATGATCATTAATATAATATAAATAATTAAATATATGACTATTTAATAATATTTATAAATTTAAATATATATATATATATAATACAAAATTATAAATATAAATATCATTTAAAAATAATATATTTATATATTTATAATTAAATATATTTATAAGACTAATATTTAATATAATATATAAATTTATAATATTAATATTTTATAATAGAATTATTATAATGTATATTATATCAAATTTATAATACATATTATTTAAATTTGAAGCCCAACTAAATAAAAATTTGAGGTCCAACTAGCCCAAAAAAGCCCACATTCACATTCTAAACTATTCATACAACTTTTTTAGTCCCACATCATAGGGGGAGTATGAGGATGTTTCCTTGAAGCCTATATAAAGTGAGAAATACACTCTTTTGGTAAAATAAATTATGTGAGGTATTTAAGATAACTTGCATGTATTATGATGAAATTAATCATCATTTTTAATAAAAATATTTTATAAAGTTTAAAAAATTTAAGAAACTAAAATATATTTTTAAAATTTGAATTAAAACAAAAATAAAATAATTTTATAAACTGGCCGGTTCTTTCCAAACCGGACCGGTTCAACGGTTGAATCACCGATTCAGTCCGGTTTGATCCGGTTCGATGCAGAGCCAGTTTTAAAACGTGATCGGACCGGCTACCAAACCGGTTCACGGTTGAACCGGCCGGTCCGGTCTGGTTTTCAAAACAGTGTTAATTGTTGCTAAATTCACCGTTGAGAAGTTGAAGTTACCACAATATTTTGTCGCAGCAGTTTGCAAACCGCCAGCTAAGACACATTGCTCATAAATATACTATCTCCTCCTTTTGTACCCTAGTCAACTCATTTTCTTTCTTGATCATAACTTGATCTTCCTGGATCTCCATTAATCATCCACATCAAATCATCGAACCCCGATATTGAACCCACCCATCTTGACATCGATTTCACCCATCTCGATGCAAAATCTAGCCATCCCGTTGTCGAATCCTATCATCTATATGTCAAATCCTCCCATCTCAATGCATCCCAATGCCCTATTTATCTCCTAAGCCACCGATGATGGAGAAATTATTCTGTGTGGAATCCGGTCACAAAGATGTGTTCGGTCGCCAATAAAAATATTACGCGTGTTGTGCTTACGTGGAAAGTTAAGACCCGACCTGTTTACTGCAGACTTTGAGACACCCGCCCGCCCATCGAATTTAACAGTAAAAAGATGAAAAAGGCGGAAAATTTTTACATTTTCAGGTTTCGGCCATTCCCTCCAGTTCTCCCGAGGTTTCTGTTTCTGCAAAAATTTCTTCTCAAAAACATCCAGCAATCTCTTCTGGTCAAATGGAGGAGGGAAAGGATTCACCAGCAAAGAAAAATGTACGTTAATTCTTACATTGACGTAAACTATACTCCGTATTTCTTTGGTATTCAATGCGTATTTTCCGATAATAAAATAAAATAAAATCATTCCGAAAACGAGAACGATAAAAGATTATATTTATCTCACCTTTTACGTTCTTTCTGCATATATTCTTTGTATATTATGTGTATATTGTGCGTATATTTTGCTTATTTTCCGTGTATATGTTGAAGACTCAAACCCTAATATTTTGTAATAAATCATTTGGATCTTAAATCATAAAAATAAACTTTGAATAAAGAAAAATGATTAGCGTAAATAATTATTGATTTCTGTTGATATTTTTTGTACTATTTGCGTACCGTATGCGTATACTACGCGTATGGTTTGCGTATATTATGCGTATATAATGTGTATACTATGCATATAATATGTGTATGGTTTGCGTATAGATTGCGTTTTATATGCGTAATTAATTTTATTTTCTTAATTTATGCAGATTTACGTCTGATCTATATCGTAGCGCTGCTATGTTTCCATGTTTAGAACATTCTGTGATACGTTCTTCGAGATAATTCCTCCAAAAATTTGAAGAAAATTTGAAGAGCCTTAATATCTAACAATTTCTTAAATTTCCTGGATTCGAGCAGAATGCCCTATTGATTTACCAGCTCATGACATTGTGGAATATTCGAAAGCAAAGTTTTATTATAGAGGGTCATGTTTTACCTTTCACAGCTGAAGAAGTGGCCCTCCTAATTGGTCTTCCTAACAAAGGTGAGGTGATTACATGGCTTAGTGCCCTAGAGACAATGTTGAAAACTTTTATTATGTATTTAGTTTCAAATTTATTTTTCTAACAAAGCAACTTCAAAGTCCCAAGGTTGTTAAAAACAATATCAAATAATGTTGATAACTTTTCATCAATCAACTGGGCATCTTCGATTTGGGAATACCTGGTAGAAGAATTTAATAATGTTTCTATGAAGATCTCAAACAACAAGCCAGCAGGGTACATCAATGGTTTTGTGCCTCTGCTAATTGTGAGTGCTAAAAGAATTCTAATTTAACATTTAATTTGATTGATTGATTTGCTAAAATTTACCTTTATTTTATGCAGGTTTAGTTCCTAGAGCACACATCAATTCATTACACGAAATATTCTGAGAGAAGGCCTCGTTTCCTTCGATGGACTGATGACATAGTATATAATACTGAGAAGACAGCTAAATTATTTGTTAATTTAAAGAGAAAACATGTATATATTGTGAAAATATTGCTTACATATTGCGTATGGAGTGCGTATGGATCGCGTATGTATTGCGTATGTTTCGCGTATGTATTGCATATGTTTCGCGTCTGTATTGCGTACATAATGCGTATAGATATGCAATAATGAAATTATTTGATGACAAACTTGCTTACAAATTAATTTTTCACAGATTTTCGTTGACCTCCAAGGAGTTACCCCTGAAGAAGCTAATCTTCTGGGAATCAAGAAATATCCATCAAGACCTCATTCTCCCATTCGTTTCAACACACCTAAACATGATCTCTCCCCCCCCCCCCCCCCCCTCCCCCAATCTCCCCAGCAAATTTCTGGAATTTGGCCAGTAACTGTGATGATCCTTACGAACACTAAAACCAAGATTTTAGTCATAATTACAATAAGCCTCGTATGCCTCTTTCTCATTAACATAAACATTCAGATAAATATACAATAAATGAATTATCCAATACGCAACCAATACGCAACACATACACAACCAATAAGCAGTAATTAAGCAAATTAATACGCAACCAATACGCAATAAAAACCCAACATATGCGTAATTAACGCAATGTATACCAAATCAATAAGCAGATGATACTCAATGTATATCAAACAGATAAGCAATACATACGCAATTAATACACAACAAAACTTTGAAATAAGAAAATCGAACTACAAATTTGTTATTGATCCCTAGCTCAATAATACTTTAAAAGAAGGGAACATCGAGTCTTTTTTTAAAATCAATTACAATTTAACATTATGTACATTGTTGATAAAAATACGTATCTATGTTAAACACAATAAATACATCAAAAATCTTTGTACACTAAAATAATTACATAAAAAAAAATGACTCTGTATAGAGATTTAATTGCAACATTGCTATGAAGAAAACTTGGAAGAAGGTGAACTTTACCGATAAGCTGAACATTTCGTCCAGTCGCACTGATTTTAGGTGTTCTGCTTCATATGCACTTGTTTCCTGGACGTCGGCACTCTCCAGGTTATCGGCTTCCTCCGAGACCTGCGAAAATATTATCTGCTCATAAAAACCAACATCCTCCTCCAGATCCAGATCAATCTCCATCTTCATCGGCATTTTTTCTGCGAAAATTTTGGCTCTAAGCGTTATATATTGCGGTGATTCGCTCCTTAAATTCTGAAAAAATAGGCGCCAACCTAAATTTAACGTTATCTCCCGGGTCGGGCTGGAAGATGGGTCAGGTATCGTCGGGTTTACGCAAGTCAATTGACTTTTTAACCCTTTCCACGTAAGCAACCGAACACATCTTTGTGACCGGATTCCACACAGAATAATTTCTCCCGGTGATGGGGAGGAAAACAAGATGCAAAGGCTGGTGCTGTCGATGGAGGGGAGTTTTGATTTTTAGTGCAAAATTTGATTTTTTGCATTATTATTTTTTTAAATCTACTCTACCTTTTAGCAGCTGTTTAAACAATCTGCTAAAGTCTTCCTAAATCAACACTCATTAAACCGCTGCTAAAGGCTTTTTAGCGAACGCAAATATAGTGGACTTGTAGCTGCTTTTAAATCTCTACAAAGAATTAATAAGTATTTAAACCACTGTCGTATGTCTTAAAAAATGTTGTGAAAGCCTTATTTATTAATAGTAAAACCACTTCTTTGAAGGAACAACATTTGTTTTTCAGTCAAGAAAACCCAAATCAAAGAGCTACTATGGTTGCCTGCCATGTGGTCGGAGGAAACCCTCGCCGAAGGGGGCGCCATAGAGGAAAAATGAAAGAACTTACAAAAAAAATGTAAACCCTAACAAGCCGGATGAAGCTCGAAGAAATGGAACACCAAGAAGATGTTTAGGAGAACTTCCCTGATGCGAGCAAGATATATATATAATTATTTGATGATTTCTTTTACGTCGAAAAATTTCTTTTATATTAAATGATGAATAATCACTGCTTCTCATTATTCTTATTATTAACAAAACAAATTCATGCAAGCTTGCGTACATAAAAAAATAAAATTACTAAAACAGAGATAGGTTCATCTACCAAAAAATACCATAAATCCAGGAGAAAAAAATTCAAGCAAGAATTTCCTTAAATATTTTTCATGAAGATTTTCTTAATTCTTATTCAAGACACATTGAATTTAAAATTTTAATTAATTCATGCAAAAAATACAACAAATTTTTTAATAACAATTTATTCATATTGGCCAGTTATAACAGCCTCATCATAAAGGACTCGCAACACATTATATTATTCAATTTAGGCATTGCCAATCTTCAGAAGATCCATTAATATAGCGCCAAATTCATATTAATCGATCTTCCAAACAAAAAAGCAAAGCTTTCCACTATCACTGTCATCATCTGGACGCCTAAAAAACCAAATTGCCACACTGTCACCTTCTTCCAATTCACTCAGATCCTGAAAATCCTCCATATTATCTCCGTCTAGCACAGTATCGCCATTATCATCTGAGCGTAGAAGCAGCTCTATTTCCCGTTCATGGTGGACATAGATCGACACATTCAGCCCATTTTGCCTCTGCCAAACTTCAAAAATCTCTTCAGAAGTGAGGTAAGGAATTATCTCTTCTTCCACGATATCATTCGGGAGGCGTAGGGAGACTGAAAGATCATCAGAATCAACTTCCTTGCTTGTTAAAAACTTAACTTCGTTGACATGGTTTTCGATAGCCACACGTAAAGGCCATTTCGGAATCTTTCCGACCTCCATTATTATTTCTTGTTCGTAATTACAACATATATTATGAGGTTTGTATATATAATGGAGAGGAAGATGAAAGTTATTTCCTAATGTAAAGGTGTCATCATTTAATGGAATGGCGTGCATGCATGCAAAAATTACAGTGATAATTATTTCCTTAATTAAAGCGTTTTAATACTAAATAATTCATAGACAAAGATCATCTATTGGTATTTTGAGAAATGGAAAGGATTAATCTCCATTTATAAATTTAAATATAGGATTTATTTAGAGGGGAAACTAAATTTAGGAAGTTACTAAAAGCATTTTTTATTTAACAATAAAAGAAATTTTTTCATTATAAATTTTATATTACATTTAAGATATGCCTTTATTTTAATTTCCAAATAAGGTAGTGGCAATTGCTGAGCAATAAATGATTTTAAACTTTCAGAAAAGCTTATTGAAGCAAGGCAAAAATATAGAGTGCTTCTTTATTAAAAAAAAAGTTTTATGGAAAAACTTTATTCTTTAACAATTAAAAGGTGAAGAAAAATATTTTTGCTTTCATTTATAGAAGTGATTAAATATAGTTGCTAATGATAGGATAAATAATTATTGGACCCAACCTGGTTTGGGTACAAAATTATAAGTAGTTTTTGTCGTTGGTTTTCAAGGAGGAAGGTGATTTTAAATAACTTTAAAAATTTTTTTTTTTGTCACTGATAGCAAATTTTTTAATTGAATGTAAGAATTTAGCAAAGCATGCAATCTAACTGCCAACACCAAACACAAATGTTCGTAAGCAAATAGAGACAATAAATAAATATGAATATAAGAAATATTGTTCATGCATCAATCATCATAGACATCTCCTTCTCAGTTTGAATTATCACATTGGTAGAAAATTATGAGCTGATGACATTATGAATTGGGGCTTTTCGACATAAAGCTGCCTCTCTTTGCTATCCATTCTCAAAGAACAAAATCATTATGATTTTATAAATGATTTCCCAGATCTCTAGCACATTAATTGATCTAAATAATTTTAAAGAGCCAAAGCTTTGATATAAAATACTTTGATGGAAAAGTTGAAAACAGCAATAAATGGGAACCTTTTGAGCAGCAAAAGCCGGGCATTGAAGAAAATAGAAGGCTGTGATGATAAGAAACTGCAAAAAACTCGTTATTTTCTAGATCTTCATCTTTGCTCTTCTATCTCTTCGGCTGAAGTTGAAGAGAATGGTCTTCTTCTCCTCTGTTTATAGAATGGTGAAGGCTCTAATTGGGCAAGTTGAATCAATTACGGCTCAATGAGAGATTTTAAAAACGGTATTCAAGTCAACAACTTTCATGTTCATAAAATTAAGCTCATTTTCATCCTACATATGACATGCGCACAAACATGTTGAGGGTCGTGGTTCAGATGAACCCGCAACAAATATTCCAGTCTCTGACGTTGTAATTGAAAACGATGGAAGAAGCTGCATTGCACCTGGCTTTAATCTAGTCATTCCTCACCTGAACCACGACCCTCAACATGTTTGTGCGCATGTCATATGTAGGATTAAAATGAGATTAATTTTAATGATAATGAACATTATTGACTTGACTTATTAAAATATATGATTTTTTAGATAGTAATCAAAATAAGGGATTGTAAAATAGAAAGAATTTTATTTAAAAAAAATGCTTTGATATAGAATAATTTTTTTATGTTAGAGATGATGAACTTGAGTGAAGAGGGTATATATATATATAGACTTCTTCAATAGTTTCTCAAAAGTTCAAAAAAAATTTGCTCCAAAGTTAAGCACACAAATTATAGCTTTGTAAGTGATAAAATATCAAAGAATTATAGTCCTATAGAAGCAGACCATTCTCTTCAACTTCAACCATGAAGATCTAGAAAATGAGTTTTCTGTTGTTTCTTATCATCACATCATTCTATTTTCTTCAATGCCCGATTTTTGCTGCTCAAAAGGTTCGCATTTATTGTTGTTTTCAACTTTTCAGTCAAAGTATTTAGAGACTATAAAACGATTTTGTTAGTCGAGCCTCTTATCTCTACACTCTCAAATCACATACCTAAAAATATTATAAGAAGACTCAAAATTGAAAAATAACTACAAATTTGTTGCTACAATGGGATTGTTATGCTTTGATAATTTCAATCTAGTGTGTATCAAATCATCATCTGAAATGTTATGTTAAACAAAAAGAGACATGCGCACCCAAATTCATTAGCTTAATTATTTCAATCAATAGTATTTTTTTACATCAGAAGCATAATTATCTCACCAGGCTCATGGGGTCCAACAAATATATCTCATCACATGATCAACCTCATGCCACTACACTTTGTGCCTACTAATAAGCAAAACACAAGACTACTAGATTCCTTAACTATTAAGCCACATTTTTGCAACTTAAATGTAAAGTTTGATGACCACATATGAAATAACCTAAATTTTTGATGATATAAAGCTTCGTGAGGTTCATAAGTAGAATTTTTAAAAGAGAAAATTGATTATGTGTATAACAAAATGCTAAAATTGACCATATTCTTACCTAACTTTTTAATTTCCTATTAATTGCAGCATTGTATTCTTAAATGTTCTTATCACATACATTACTTACATTTTATTCATCCACTTATGATGAATAAGATAAGTTAGTAATGCATGATGTTAGAAGTAATGCCTGAAATCAAGTTCTTCTTAATAAGATCTCTTAGATAAGAAATGTTTAGTGTTACCCAAGCTTCATGTAAATGCTCCTAAATTCAATCTTGTAAGCAAATGCAAACATCCAACTTTTGCCAACTAACTAGGTATCATGTCTTCATTAAACTCATAGTGAAGATGTGCCAACATAGTGCTTACTATGGAGTACCTTAAGAATTCCTCTAAATTATTTAGAAGTGGTAATTACTATACGCGCAAATCACATCTGAATCAAGAAGAAAACAACATCCAATCATCAAAAGAACAAAAGAGCGAACACGCCTTTGAAACTCCATGTCTAGAAGGTCCAGGTAATTACTATACGCGCAAATCATCCTTGTAGAAGGTTAACCAAGTCCACCAAAGTTAAGAAGGTCTTAGTGTGAGCCTATTGATCTAAAATTTGGTGATGACATCTACTTCACTAGGTTTATGATATACGATACCTTTTTGTAGATGCCATATGAATTGGTCATCACAAAAAGCATGCCCAAAATCCCATTTGCAACTAATGCCAACAACATTTTGATAAATAATAGGCATGCCATCTACATAAATTCCTAAAAGAAAACTAACATCCTATAATGTAATAGTCATCCAACCAAGTATAACATGAATTGTGTTTGTGCTTGAAGATCGCCTATCAATAAAATATAATATTAGATTATTATTTAACTTTTTGTAATGGATATGCCTAGTGTAGTTTAATTTGACCTATTATATCCCCCCTAAAAATTTTAAGAAAGGTACCCACCACTCATTGGTTATGCTTATGTATGAAACAACTTGTAGAATGGTATCCCAAAAATAAAAATGATAAAATTAGCATTATAGATATAAATAATAAATAAAGTTACTTATTTTTTAAGGTGAGCTACACGATGAGACTCTTAAAGTAAAGCATTGATGGGATGGTCCATGGATGATTGTGGCCCACATGAAGTATCTCAATGTATTGATCGTTAACTCTACTCGTGATGATTTTTCCTAACTTCATCAACCACATTGCTTATAGAAATAAAGTAATTAATATGATAGTTATTACAAAAATATTCATGAAATGGAGAGTAGTAACTTCATCAATTCATTGAATGATATTGCATGAAATAAAAAATTATTTAGTGTTTTAAAAGTACAAGTTGATTTATTATGGAAAGCATCTATAGAATTTATTGGTTTGTGGCCTACATTCATTCATCAATTTATAGTCACGCCATGCACTCTTAGGTGGAAATACATGGGATTTGGACTTGTATGTGTGCATGTAATTATTCAAATTATAGTATGGAGAAACAAAATAATCATGGTCTACAACAAGTTTTTTTTATTGAAACTATGAAATGTGAGCATGTTATGTGGAAGGATTATGGCTTATTAGATGAATAGGTGGATATATCTACGTCAACCAACAAAAATTTTAACAATTATCAAGAGATTGTATAATTTAAACTCTTACCTGTTTATGTATGTGGGTACTAGGAGCTGTTTGGCTTCAAGCTCGTTTCTAAATAAGAAAAAACTTACACTAAGGGTGAATATTGGATCATTTGCCTCTTCAACCTCACATATATATATTTTAATTACTAACACAATGAGTTAAGATGTTATAGTAGATAGAACAAAGAAAGGATTCATTTGGCAATCATCTAGCATTTTAGGAAACTTTTGAAACATTCAGACACATTTGTAGTCATTATCCAAAATAAATAGCTCGATTCATGAAAAAAGTGACCCATTCGAGGGATCTCGATCCCTATCAACCAATCATGTGACTCTTGCTTGATATCTTTGAAATATCTTATGCATCTTCTAAAGACATTTTCATCATTAGTTCTATGATCCCAACATATTTTCGCACACTGTCTCAAGATCTGAGATTGCCATTCTTCTAAGAGATTTCCTATAATTTTCACATAAGGGTTTATGGCATCTTCTATGTTCGACGACCCAAGGTATTATGTTTACTCACATGAGACATATACATGTGGTAATTCATATTATGCACAGATCTTAATTGCTAAATATAATGCTTTTATAATTTCCTCATTTAATATTCTCAAGAATAACTATGAAGGGTTGATTCAAATTCAATAAAGGTAACAAGAACAAAACCATTCTAGGAATTTTAAATTAGGATCATTTTTATGTGTAGTAGGATCATATATTTGTTATGTTCTCTCCAACCTTCTTGAATCTGATGGACCTTTTTCTTATTAATAATTAAAAATTTATGTTACAAAATGAAGAAGATTAAAAGTAATTATAATATATTACTTAAAATCATCATCCTCATTGAAATCAAACTTACAACACAAACTACTTATAATTTGATAAACAAACTAGCTTGTGTTCATTAATTTATCGAAGGCATCAACAGCTACATTTAATCACTTTAATGAATGAAAAAAAGAAAGAAAAAAAAAAGAATTTTCGGAGAAGCACTTTTTAATAGGATTAAGAAAATGATTTCTAAATATTTTTTTCCTTGCTTCATTTGGGGTAAAATATTAATGACTAAATGTTTTCTTATTTACAAGTTTAAAATCATTTAATGCTCAGTAATTGGGATTACTGGATTTCAATATTAAAATAAATGCATGCATGCTTCAATAATATTTAATCAATAATGGAATATTTGTTCCTAAATTTGATTACCCTCTACATAAATGCTTAAATGGAGATTAATACTCTCCTTTCTCAATATACAAATACAAGCTCTATATTTAGCAAGCTTTCCTTTAGGGAAAAAAATATTATTTTCTCAACGTGTTGCTAAAATTTTTACATCCATGCATGCCATATATTCCATTAAATGACGACACCTATTCATTAGGAAAGAACTTTCATTTTCGTAACGTACTGAGGAAATGCACTTCCAAACCTTTATATATACAAACCCTCATTGTATGTTGTAAGAATCTAAGAAAACGATAATGGAGCATGGAAATATGTCGGATTGGTCTAAGAAAGTGATTAGGGATAACAATGTTGACGATGTTAAGTTTTTAATGTGTAAGAAAGTCTATGGTTACGACCCTTTCATACTTCCTTCGCCTTCCGGACAATATCGTGGAAGATGAAATGATTCCTTTCTGCACTCTTATAGAGAAGGTAACAGGGTGAGCTGAATGTGTCAGTCTACGTCCAAGGTAGCTGGAAAATAGAGTTGTTGTTAACATTATCAGATGATAGAAAAGACATCGGCCTAAAGGGAAATGAGATGATGATTTTTCAACAGTTTAGCCAATTGAAATATGACGACAATGTTGCAATTTGGATGTTCAGGCGACCTGATGATAAAAATGTTGGTAAAAAGCTTTGTTTTTTTATTTGGAAGGTTGATAACTAATATTTTTGTACTACATTAATGAATCTTATGATGATTGGCAAAGCATAAGCGTATTACTTAAAAGCTCGAAGTTCTTTTTTAAATAAGTCATTTATGAGCCTGTTATAACTGGCCAATATGATTAATTTTATGAGTAAAAAATATGTCTTAAGGTTGTTTGAGTTGATTAAATTTCTAAATGCTTTGTGTCCTAATTAAAAAAATGATCTTCATGCAATTATTTAAAGAAATTCTACATTATGGTGTAATTATGTTTATGAATCTATATGCTCTTTGTTTAGTTATTTTATATATTAAACATGCATGAAACTGTTTTGTTAATAATAAAAATAATATAGAAGCAATAATTATTTATCCTCTAATATCAATGAATCTCTTAGATGTAAAAGAGAGCATCGAATAATGACAATCAAACGAAGGAAAAACCACTCTACTAAATTAGCCAGCAAGTCTTCAATCGCATCTGCACAGACCAAAGAAACTTTTTTTTTATAAACCTTTCTATTGATATTTTGATTTAGAAAAAGATGACCAGTTAAAATAAAGACCCATTCATATAAGAAAATTTTGATGGGTATTTAGTTGGATCCACAACAAAACCTCCTAAATTGGTTTCTACTGCCACCGAAGAGCTTCAGCCGAATCCTGAATATTCTACATGGCTATTTGTTGATCATAATCTTGCACCTGTTATCTATTCAACTATTTCCCCCACATTTCTTCCTTATGTGCTGAATCTGAACTCTTGTTCAGAAATATGAAAAACCATTGAACGCAGGTTACAATCTACTAAACGTTCAAGGATTCTTCAACTTAAAAACGAGTTATATCAAACGAGTTCAAGCGGATGGCCTCCTCGACCGACGCCCGATCCGGGCGGAGGATCTCCTCACCATCGCCCTCTACATCTCCTTGTCCGTGTCGATGGTGAATTATTGACCACATCTCGTTGTAAGAGTTGGTCTGGATAGCAAGGGTGTACTCTCGCCTGAGGTTGATGTTAGCTGCGGAGGGGGAGTTTTCTGCCGAGGCCGATGAGGTTTGTGCGCCGCAGCTTGAGGCAGGACTTACCGTTCTTCTCTTTCAATTTTCTCCATCATCTTCGTCTTCCACTCTCGTACCACTGCTAACAGACGCTGAAGAAGACATTACTTGCTGCGGCTTTCTAAAATCCCACAAGGTGTGCTGCACCGCCTTCCTGATATTAAAGAAATCTCTTTATAATCAACGGGGCCACGGGTCCTTTCACTATAAATCCCTTGCTATGCCGCCCTCCGAGGCGGCGGCTGTATTTAGGCTAAAAAACTTTGAAGGCCGCCGCCAGTGATGAAATGCGAAATTGGACTCTTTGAGGCTTCTCTTGGGCAAATTATTGGGTCAAATGACCGGAGGCGAAAAATAAGTTCGGACATCCAATAAAAATTTGCCGCGTCACCTGCGCTTTTAACTTGTGCTTTAGTTGCGCTTTACTTGTGCTTTACCTGTACTTTACCTGCGCTTTACTTGCGCTTTTTGACTTGCGCTTTACTTAAACTTTACATGCGCTTTACTTGCGCTTTACCTGCGCTTAATTTAAAATAATATTTTATTAACATCCGGACCTATCTCCGCGTCCAGTTACCTGACCCAATAATTTGCCCTTCTCTTGAGATGATTTTCTTACAGTTTAAGTCAACATTTTATGAAAAAATTTAATTTTAAAAGTATTTTGTTAATATAAAAATTAAATTTTATCTAATAAAAGTTATTTTAAGATAGAATAAGAAAATTATCTCCAACAAAACTTAAGTGCTAATGCATATCGTGATTGTTCAAAAATGTTGGACAAGTATCGGTAATTGATAGAGGGAGCTTATTACCAAATTTAAAATCAAACTTAGACCAAAGTCTCTGAAATTCTTTGTTAAGAATAGATAGAGGGAGCTTATTAGCAAGAACTTTGATGACTAAAGCATTATCAAGTTGAGCCATGTTATGCTTTTCTAATTGGGTGTCTAATAAAATAGTCTCTCCATCTATCCAAAATGATGTAATATCTTCATTGAAATACAACGAAATATGATCAGGATGACTCCAAGCACTTTGCAATTGAGATTTCGATCGAATTGTGGAATGAGTTTTCTCTTGGTTTGATGGATTAATTTGAGTCTCGGATTCTTTTTGCATAGTATCAGGAGCAATAATAGTTTCAGAAGCAATATTTTTAGTTTTACTAAATTTTTTCAAGATCAAATTGAAGATCAGAAACAAGAGGCGCCTCTACTGTAGCAGAAACCATAGGTTCTTAATGAACCTTTGAGAGTTAGAGTGCAATGATTCAGAATTAGAGTAATTAAGTCTAATAGATTAAGACAAAGAAGCTCCAGATTCTTTAAAAAAAGACATTTTTCTTTTCTAGCGTGATTTAGAAACATCATTAGAGATTAAAATCTCTTTACCTTTAGATAATAAAGGAAAATCAGTAGAATTCAAATTCAGAGAAAATTTTGAATTTTTTGAAAAAACTCGAGTTGCTGCCTTCAATGATATGAATACTATGATACCGCTTGCGTGGAGTTTGAAAGTTCGATTGTCTACCATTGAACAAACCAACATTAATCTTTGTAGAGTGTTCATTAGCAGATGATCACCGGCTGCCTCATTCCGTCATTGTAGCAAAGAAAAACACAAAGGAAATCATCAGAAATTCAAAAACATCTCTCTCCTCAACATAGCATGCTCATGCACATTATGATCTCCAAATCATTTGTGCTTACAATCAAATCATGCATCTCATCGTGATGAATCTAATGAGCCTAAGATCATTTAATTATAAGATCATTAAGGCACATAAATAATGAAATAATATATAATAATCAAATGAATCAACATAGAATATTGATTAGAGTATTTTTTTTTAAATTTTGCAAAAATTATTAAAATTTTCTCTCAAAAATTATAAATCGAATCAAATTCTTCACATGAATGTGACCTCGATATTGAGGTGAATGTGAAGAAATAATTTAAAAGATGTATCCAATATCCAATGATCAATGCTGAGGATCACGACAAGCGATTACCGACACTTGTCCAACATTCTTGAACCATCTCGATATGCATCACCACTTAAGTTTTGTTTGAGATGACCTTCTTTCTATATCTTTAAATTTTATATTAAAAAAATACATTTAAAATTAAATTTTTTTAGTAAAAGGTTGACTTATGCTACAAGAAAGCCACCTCAAGTGAAGACTCAATGAGTCCAATTTTGCATTTCATCACTGGGCGGCGGCCTTGAAAGTTTTTAAGCCTAAAGACAGCCGTTCCCAGCCTCTGAGGCGGCATAGCAAGGGATTTATAGGGGAAGGACCCGTGGCCCGTTGATTATAAGGAGATTTCTTTAATATCAGGAAGGCGGTGCAGCACACAGCTTGTGAGATTTTAGAAAGCCGCAGCAAGAAATGTCTTCTTCAGCGGCTGCTAGCAGTGGTACGAGAAGGGAAGACGAAGATGATGGAGAAAATTGGAAGAAAAGAACGGTAAGTCCTGCCTCATCAGCCTCGCCAGAAAACTCCCCCTCCGTAGCTAACATCAACCTCCGGCGAGAGTACACCCTTGCTGTCCAGACCAACTCGTACAACGAGATGTGGTCAATAATCCACCATCCACACGGACAAGGAGATGCAGATGGCGATGGCGATGAGATCCTCCGGCCGGATCGGGCGTCGGTGGAGGAGGCCATCCGCTTGGCTCGACCCACTCGTCTCACCCGCCTCGTGTCCCGTTACCTGGAAAGCAGTGAGCAGGCCTCTGACCTATTCCTCTCCCTCCGCCGCTCCGTAGACCTAGCCCGCGAAATGTACTCTCCGATTGCCCTGCTTCTGGACGTTCTCCCTGCCACCTCTCCGATCCCCTCGCCCGCCGCTCAATCCGTTCCTTCCCTGTTGTCCTTACCGCAGTGCGACAGCGCTTTCGATGTTTTCGTCGACTTTGACCGCGGGGGGAATCCCTTCCAAGCCGCCGCCGATGGCTTTGTGGACATCCGAGACTGCTTCTCCGTCCTGAAGCAGCAGCTGGAACTGCGTCTGCTGACCGCCCGGCGCAGGCATCGGCTCCTTCGGCGGGCCACTATCGCCTCTGCGACATGCCTCGTTGTGTCGGTCACGGGGGCCGTCGTAGCTGCGCTTGTCCTCGCCAGCCATGCCCTGCTGGCGGTTGCGGCAATGGGGCCAGTGGCGTTGTGCTGCGGAGGCAGTGATGTGCTGGCTGGGAGAAGGCGGCATCTGAGGGAGCGTATGTCGGGGACTGACGCTGCGGCGAGGGAGACTTACGTGCTGGATAAACACTTGAGCACGGTGGAGCGGCTGGTGGCTCGGTTGCACGCGACGGTGGAGAGCGACAAGGTGCTGGTGCGGCTAGGGCTTGAGCGAGGTCGGGGACAGATCCACCCCATCCAGGAGGTGGTGCGCCAGCTTCGGAAGAACCATTCCAGCTTCCGACATCAGCTTACGGACCTCGACGAGCACGTCTGCCTCTGTTTGGCCGCACTCAATCGAGCCAGGAGCCTCCTTCTCCAGCAAATACACCGTCTCAGATCAACTGGCTAAGTGTTTTGGAATATGGAAGGAAACGGCTTTTGTTGCATTTATAAATCCCCATTTATTTCAATTCCTGCTTCGAGTATCCTATGCAAAACCCCTTTCACGTAAGTTAGCTACTTAATTTACTTCTCCTTTGAATAGAAATAATCAAATAACTAGTTTTTAGAATTTTGTTTTCACTGTTGGTTCTCTGTTTTCACTTTTATGTTTTGCAGTGCATCACTCAAATAGTTATATATTCCGGGGTTCTTTTATACCGTATCCAATTCCCTGAGGTTTTTCTTTCTGAGGAGCCTTCTATTGCGGAGACTTTTCAATGTGAATTTTTGACGGAGATTCACTGAGTGGCGGATCTACAGGAAGCTAGAGCAATGGTTCGTATAACCAGGTGAATGATTTACCCGAGACTACGAAGTTGGAGCCATGTTGGATTCCGTTGACAGAGCATCGGCATGCTTTAGATGGTATTAAAGCTTGCAACTCAGATAGGAGCAACTAAACTATTGTTTATCTTTATGCAGATCAAAAGAGAGTTGTTTCACTTGAATTAACAAAGAAATTCAGATGAAAAATATTATTAACTTATCATCCATTTTTTAGTAATTTTGTTGGATTCAGATACAATGTAAAACTAACTTGGTGAACTTGATAGTTATGAAGGGTTTACAAAATAATTTCAAATTCATCAACACTGTGGCAGACTTACAGCGTGCTTTTAGAAAGTGGGCAACCTAACCTTAGTCAGACAACCTATTACTAATTTGTTCTAAAATGAATTGCTTGGGTTAAGGTGCTGAGATGCTGGGCTTTAATTAGTCTTAGGAGATAGAACTGATCCATATGCAACTGTCCCTTACCTGGGCGATTTGCAAGCTGCACCAGGTTGAGAAACCAAAGAGAATTTTCATGCCATATAGTTCATTTTTGAAAACAATGGCATTGATAGTCCATCTTGTGATGTCTCTTTGGTGGAGGAGGTATTGAATGAATCCTTTGAAGCACATATGAACTATGGTGCAAAGCATCAAGGAAGATAATCTAAAGAGAGAAATTTTGGTGCAGGAACTCAACTAGACAGCGATGGATTGGCTAAGTAAAAGGGTGTGTAGCTGAGCTTTGAATCGTTGCAGCAGCTGCTTGAAGTTTAGCTTAGGCATTCATCCTTATCTTTTCAACGAGGAATTGATAGGCTTGGGTACTGCTCGATGTGTGATTGAACAGCTCGATTTTCATGCTTCTAGAGTGAGTGGTTAGTGGTATCCTCACTTTTTGCCCTATATTTGCTGGTCGTATTGATGATTTAAATATTCAATTAACATCATAGCTCAATATATGCTAAACACATACAAAATATGAATATACTGAATATACTGTTGCAATAAAAATATTACCTATTTGTGCCTTGCACTCTATTTTTGTTACTCTTTTTTAAAAATCTAAAAATAAAAATCACAACAATAATATTCTTAAATATCAAAGTCTTGTTGTTGGGGACATCAGAGCATGGAAAGTGTATCAGTGGCGTGGCTATCGATTTACGACCACGATCGAGTCTTTGTATTTTTGAGTTATTTAATGTATTTGTTTTTCTTTATTATATTATTCAGTGTTATTATTTATGTATTTCTTGCTTTCCCGTTTTACCCTTTTATTTATGTAAGCTCTAGGGGCATTGTCGTCCTTTTATATTTTTTGAGTTTTTGTACGAGACTATTTATAGCTCTATTCTTCTTCTTCTCAAGTTAATGAATGATTGAAAGAAAATTTTTCACAAATATTTTGAGTTCTCTTGAGAGCTTGAGAAATCAGAGAGAGATCCCTAGGAGAGGGAAGATTGCGCATGATCCACCAACCTTGACAAGTCGGGTTCGTGGTTCTATTTCCTATCCCTTCCTTCCTCTTCCCACCACCACCACCACCACCACCACCACCGGCCCTCTTCACCTCAACCGACCACGTTGACACCCAAGACCTCCTTCACCAAGCCCCTTCCCCTTACCCATCGAGATCCCCATACACCCCACCTAGCCGCCGGCCTCCATACCCGAACCAAGCATGCCGCCGGCCCCTAGATCCCCTTCTCCCCTTTGATTTCCATTGCCTATTTTAGATTGATATAATTTGGGCAGATTTTGAATTCACATTCATTCAATTTGAAATTTAAAATCTTTCAATGAATTTGAATTTAAAATCTTTCCTAAACTACTAAATCTATTTTAGGAAAGTTTCCTAAATTGAACTCAATTTGAAATTCAAATTAATCGGAATTCTTTAAAGACTTACCTATTCACATAATCCCAAAATAGCAATCCCAAATCTCCCCCATTAATCCTCCCTAGCTCTTGATACCGCCGGCCCCCATATTTAAATCCCTTGGATTTATTTCCTAATTCTCCACCCTCTCTTGGAAATAATTCCAAATCCCTCACCACCTATCTTGGTCGAAATTTTCATGCTCCCTATTGATTTAATTTTTTTCCAAAAGGGGAGTCTAACTATATTTTTTGAGAGTTTGTACGAGACTATTTATAGCTCTATTCTTCTTCTTCTCAAGTTAATGAATGATTTAAAGAAAATTTTTCACAAATATTTTGAGTTATCTTGAGAGCTTGAGAAATCGGAGAGAGATCCTTAAGAGAGGGAAGATTACGCATCATCCACCAACCTTGATGAGTCGGGTTCGTAGTTCTATTTCCTATCCCTTCCCTTCCTCCTCCCACCACCACCACCGGCCCTCCTCACCTCAACCGACCACGTTGACACCCAAGACCTCCTCCTTCACCAAGCCCCTTCCCCTTACTCACCGAGATCCCCATACACCCCACCTAGCCGCTGGCCTCCATACCCGAACCAAGCATGCCGCCGGCCCTTAGATCCCTTCTTCCCTTCGATTTCCATTGCCTATTTTAGATTGATATAATTTGGGTAGATTTTTAATTCAATTTCATTCAATTTTAAATTTAAAATCTTTCCTAAATCATTAAATCTATTTTAGGAAAGTTTCCTTAATTGAACTCGATTTGAAATTCAAATTAATTGGAATTCCTTAAACACTTTCCTATTCACCAAATCCCAAAATAGCAATCCCAAATCTCCCCCATTAATCCTCCCCAGCCCTTGATATCGTCGGCTCCCAAATTTAAATCCCTCTGGATTTATTTCCTAATCCTCCACCTTCTCTTGGAAATAATTCCAAATCCCCCACCACCTATCTTGGCCGAAATTCTCATGCTCCCCATTGATTTAATTTCTTTCCCTTATGGAACTAAATTAAATCCCCCCCCCCCCCCTTGCCTTTCTATAAGCACCCTCATATTGTCTATTAGTTTATGAGTAAAATATTGTACTAAAATTTAGTTGAGTTCTTAAACCCTTTGGAGTCTTCTTCCATAACATAGTAGTAATGATATAGAACGGAATTGATGGCAGCCACCCAAAAAAGAAGATACCAAGGTTCCTGTGGTGGTTTGAGGGCTTCAGAGGAAGTAGACATCGAGTGGTGGCTCCTTGGCGTTTGGATAACAACCCATTTCGTTCTCAATCCTTTGGACATCACATAGAAAATCTGGGACAGCAATTTGTGGTCTTCCAAAGTGCTGGACAGCAAGATATTCATGCTGGAATAAGTGAACAGCAAGCATAATTTCAGGAAGGCAGCAGTTCGGACACTGGACAGGACCTGGACAGCAATCAAACAACAGGAGCAGCACATTTGGACGTGTGGAAGGCTCTGGACAGCAGGTCCTCAAGCTTCCAATCCTGGACAGCAACTCACTTCAAGGGAAAGAAAAAATTTGGCTGATCCGTTGAAGGGAAGGAGGTGGAGTAGGGATCCAAACTTTCCTTAAGGCTCTCTCCTCCCAAGAATTAATTCAGGAATTGATTTAATTGGGGTGAGGGAAGGAGATGATTTGGATTTAATTCCAAAGGGAGAGTCATGATTTTTGGAAAGAAATAAAGGAGGTGGGGCCTTGGGAATTTCGGCCAGGAGAGAGAGAGGGTGAGATGTCTAGGTGCAATGAATGTGGGGGAATTGGAATTAATTGAATAATCAATCTCATATTTGTGAATGATTACTAATTAAAGGGGCTTTCCAAACTTAGGCCATTTTATTTAGGAAGGTGTTAGAATTTCAAATTCATTTTGAATTTGAATTCAAGTTCTTTCCTAAAATTCAAGTGGCTAAATATGGAATGCCTTAATGAGGAATTTTAAATCCAATCCAATTAGAGATTAATGTGGATTTGATTTGAAAACTTTCTAAAAATAGAGTTCTAAATTTGGAAAGATTTCAAAATTCAAATTTGATTATTTTGGGGGTTGGATTTAGAATGAATTAAGTCATCCTAATTAATTCAAAATCCAATGGAGGGAAAATTTGAAAACTTTCATAAAATAGATTTTATAATTTATGAAAGAATTTGAATTTCAAATTTGGGGAACTTTGAATTTAAAGACCAACTAAATTATGACAATCCAAAACTAGGAATTATCCAAATTAGGCAATGAGGAATGGGAGAGGATGAAGATGACGACTAGGAACAACAAGAAGGAACAAAACGAAAACAAAAGATAAAAGATAAAACCGCGAGCCTTGGACTCTTCCGAAGACTGACGGGTGATACGTTGCCCTCCTCCAAGGGACTTCAAACCACGAGCCTGGATCCATCCTGCGGCTGGTGGAAACTCCGACTCCCTTCCATAGGGATTTCACTAACGTTCTTCCTAAAGAACACAAGTGCAAAACACAACTTTTTTTTTTTTTATAATTCCATCACCCCTAATACAAGAGAAGGGGCCTCTATATATAGGCTTCAAAAGAAATTAAAAGACACATTTGCCCCTTGGACTTACATAAGACAAGAGGGTAAAAAAGGGAAATTGCAAAATTACACTTAATAAACTAAAATAAAACAAAGTGATCTCAGTCGTTGATCTTTAGCTCCTCCTCGGATAGGCATGGATGGTTGGATGTCCGCATCAAGTAAATTAACCATTTCTATTTGAAAAGAATGGTGCATATTAAAGCATGCAATTGGATTATGTTCTTAACATAGAGTTGGGCAAACCAATCTACAATTTGTGCTTGACAAATTGGCAAGAAGTGTGCACTCATTGTTAAATAATTTACAATTGAAATATAGTGTTGTGCCTTTATGTTGATATTTGCAATGTATTCATGAAATACATTCCTGTGTCATCCCATTTCTATGCTAGTATTGTTAAGTGTAAGTCACACCCTTTTTTTCTCTGCTACTAGACCATCTCTTTTTCAAAAAAAAATCTCAACATTTTTTCTCTCTCTAGGAAACTGCCTCCTCTACTATATGCAAACCCCCTTTCCTTTCTTCTACTTTAACAATAATAATTACAAAATTCCTTAAATCATTAAAAGTGAGTAAACTACAAGAATTTATTATACAAAGAAAAAGCAGAAATGCGAAAGCAAGAAGGCTCACGCAGAAGCAACCATTAACAAGGAGAGTAAGAAGATCGAAACAGCTGACATTTCTAATACAGTGCATTTTGAATGCATTCTTCACTCACAAAGTGCTTGAACATTATATTGGTTTCTAATCAAATTCTAATTTGCATGATATTGTATTTGCAATCTTTGAGCTTCTTAATGTTATTACTTATATTTATACAATCCACTAATTGGTCCATGCTTTTATGTGTAATATGACATTTTGTCTATAATTGGCTGTCCTAAAACGTCCTATTATTGTTTTTTTTCTAGCTTTTAGAAATCCGTCATTGTTATTAAAAAGTTGTCATTTCTGTTGTGGGTTTGGAATATGATTTCATAATTCTGCCTCGACATCTGCAATAAAATTCTATTCACATCTTTCCTAAATTTTATTTATCATTTTGATACATAAATTGATTCTCAACTTTTTATTGATTGATGGTTGATTGAACTTAGTTGAAGTGGCATAATTTGAATCGTTGTTTACAATTATTTTCAGTTATCAGTAGTATTATTCCATTCATTACATATATATTGCATGTTTTCTGACTACTTTTGGATTTTACATCACTGATTGTTTATAGTTGGTTTTGCATTATCATGGCCATCCATATCATAGCAGGGCTTCTTCCATCTCTACCTTTGATAGAACACATGGACCTCATGTATTCTTAACTGGGTTATGTAACCTAGATATCTTCTTCTGAAATCACTTTCTAACTAAATAATAAAAAAGGTGGCCTAGAAATTTCCTTTGAGCAATATTACATTTCTTATTTCCACAAAATCAATTTTTCTTAGTTAACTTTCGCGGACACTGATGGAGGATTTTTGCAAAATATTGATTGTGAGATTAAATACTAAGGTTATGATTTTGTCACCACATCAGAGGATATGAATTTGTGAGAATATGATTGATTTTAGTGACCTTAGCATACTAAATGAAAATAAAGATTTTGTTTTTATCGACGTATTAGTAAACCGAAGTTAGAGATGATTTAAAGAAAATGAAATATGAAAAAGCTATTGAGCCTAATGATATTCAAATAGTGGTGTGTAAATGCTTAGGAGATGAAGTAATTTTTTAGCTTCCTAAATTATTTTATATTATTTTGAAGACTTGAAAGATGTTAGATGAGTAGAGAATGAGTGTGTTGATTATTGTTTTTTTAATAATAAAAATAATGTACAAGATTGTGCGAATTATAGATGAATTAAGTTAATGTGTCATACTTTAAAACTATAGGAGAGAGTTATGGAGCATAGGTTACGATGTGATACTCATGTTTCTCAAAATTAATTAGGATTCATGCCGTGTAGGTCTACTATGGAAGCTATACATTTATTGAGAGTTTTGATGGAGAAGTATTGAGAGAATAAGGAGGAGCTGCATATGATATTTATTGATTTTGATAATGCATATGATAAAGTTCCAAGTGAAGTGCTATGGAGAGTTCTAGAAAAGAAAGGGTTTAATAATGCTTATATTCATGTCATTAAGGATATGTATGCAGGAGTTTTTATGATATATGACTAAATGCTTTAAATGAATGAAGTAAGAATTTGCACGATTTCTTGATAAGAGCAATTAAGATTAGAACTATTAGCAAATTCAAACGATCAAATAAAACATAAGAGTGGTCACTTTCGTTTAAGCTAAGTTGCACACTAAACACTTGGATTATCAAAACAACATAGAAAATCAAGTCATGCAAATAGAATAGCCTTCAACAGAAATCCCTAGTTTAACAATAAGATTAGAAGCAAATAAAAGTGCACTCAATCCTACGTTTGCTAGGCTTTGGCAATGGCGAGATAAAACCCTACGTTTACGAAGCTTAGGCAAAGGTGAAGCTCGGTTCCTTGTGAATCTCCATCACCTACAAGATTAGGGGGATTAGAAAAATAAATAAAAAGGGGAAGAAGTTCACCCTTATCAAAATCCGGAGACAAGTGGGCGATGTGTTGACGAACTCTGACGTAGTTTCTCATGGAGGTTCAATTTGAGGAGAGGAAATCTCTTCCAAGCGTCGAAGAAGGTTGAATGGCGTGAATCCGTGTTTGTTGTAGACAATCCCGTAATCAGTGTCGGGGTTGGCCATCCATGTAGTACTTTGCTGTTTTTGGATTGGTGAGTTGTTAATCAGCAAGGGAAGTCTCCTCCAATGGTGGTATGACGATTCAGACTAGTGGAAGTTGGTGGGCAGCAGGTTGGTCCTCTTAAAACAACAGTATTGGGGCATCAGGCTACTGGAATTCAAGAGGAATTGCTGGAAATTTCTGGCTGCAGCTTTAAAGGGAAGAAGACCCAACGTCAGGTAGCCTTTTGGGAGAGAATTGTAGAAGGAAATTAATATATCACCCTTGGGAAGTTTCGGTCAGCAGAGAAATACGGAGATGGGTTCAATTCCAAATTAAAATAGGAGGTTTTGGAAAGATTTAAAGAAGTGGATGCATGAGGAGGGAGTTTCGGCCAGGTGGGGTGGTGGACTTTGAAATCATTCCAAGAGAGATTGGTTTTATTTTTTTGGAAATAAATCCCAAGTATTAATTAGAGAGGGGCCGGCGGCTTAATGACCAAGGAGGAGATTGGGGAGGCATTCAATACTTACTTAAATTAAGAAATTAAATTTGGAATGAAATATTTCATCCAATTTAATTTGAAATTTAAATAGGCTATGAATTAGGAAGTTACCAAAAATAGGATTATAATTTAGGTAACTATTTAAATTCAAATAGATTTGAATTTACTCATGAATAGAATTACCTAAAATATAAAAGGCTATTCTAGGAAAGGTTTCAATTAATTCCTCATGAATTTGAAATTCAAAGAAGTCTATATTTATAAACTTTCCTTAAATAGTTTCCTTAAATAAGGAAAGAAAATCTCAAACTTAAATTATTTGAAATTTGAAATTGGATCTTTCCAAATCAAGAGCATTTATTTATGGAAAGTATTCAAACAAAGATTTGAATTTTGGTGGGAGGGGAAAGAAGTTGAGGCCGGCGGCTATGGTGGGTGAGCCATGGGTGGGGTGAGGGGAAAAGAGGTCGGGTGAAGGTGGAAGGGGAGTTAGGTCTAACCAATGGAGAGGGGAGTTGAGTGGTGGCCGGCAACTTAAGCCAATGGGGAGGAGCTCTAGGCCGGCGGCTAGTTGAGGGAGGAAAGAGGGGAGAAGAGGTAGAGAAGGTAGATCCACGAACCAGGCCGTCTCCAAGGTTGGTGGGTGATCCGATTTTTCCTCTCCTAGGGATTTCTCCAAAGTTCTATCCAAGAACTTTCAAACGCTCTCAAAACACACAAGTGCAAGAAATTTTTCATAATAATCATTCATTGATTTTCAAAGAGAACATAGGGGCTATAAATAGCCTCGTACATAAGACTCAAAATAAAAAAACCTCAATGCCCTCAGGGCTTACATTAAGGGGTACAAATGGAAAAAACAATTACAACATAAATAATAATAAAAGACAAATAACATAATAAAAGAAATACATGAAATAACTCAAAATACATTGATGCGATCGTGGCCGTAGATCAACGGCCATGCCTCAGATATATGATTCATGCTCTGATGTCCCCATCATGTTATTTGTGTCCAGACACAATGTAGTTTGACCAAGTATTTTCCTATTTCAGTTGGATAACATCAAGGATCAACCTTAAGCCCATATCTTTTTGCTTTAGTCATGGATGTTCTTACTAGACATTTGCAAGAGGTTATACTCTGATTTATGCTTTTTGTTGATGATATTCTTCTTGTTGATAAGACTAGAGAGGGAGTTGAAGGTAAACTTTAATTATGGAGGTTAACCTTAGAGTCTAAGGGCTTTCATTTGAGTAGATGTAAAATTGAATATATAGAGTGTAATTTTAGTAATAATAGATCTATTGGGGGGATTGTGACTTTTGGTGCTCAAGTCATTAATAAGAGTACTCATTTTTAATAGCTTGGATTTATTGTTCAGAGTGATAGTGAAATATATGAGATATTATTAGCAGAATACAAGTTTGATGGTTGAAGTGGAGGAATGTATCGGGCTTGTTGTGTGACAGAAAAGTACCCCTCAAACTTAAAGAAAAATTCTATAAGATAGTGGTGAGACTTGCAATACTTTATGGTGCAGAATGTTGGCTATTAAAAGAGAAGCATAATATTAAGTTAGGTGTTGCAAAGATGAGGATGCTCAGGTGAATGAGTGACTCTACTCTTAGAGACAGGATATGAAACGAGCATATATGTGAAATGGTTGGAGTAGCACCAATGGAAGATAATATTAGAGTGAATCGCCTTAAATGATTTAGTCACATAAAGCGGTGGCCATTCCTCGGACCCGGTTAGGAGAGTAGATGTATTATATTTGAGTTATGTTAAAGAAAAGTAGAGGTATACCTAAAAAAACTTGGTTATAAAGTATTAGAAATGACATTTCTTTGTTAGATTTAAATGCAAATTTGACTTCTAACATGATACAATGGAGAAAAATGATTCATGTAGCCGGCCACATGTAGTAGGATAAATGTTTGATGTTCTTATTATCAGAGGATATGAAATATCTGTGCAGGGAAACATACATTACTTCATATAAGTGTAATAAGTTTTACAAGCTTAGTAATAGGAAATCACGGCAGTTTTGAGTACAGAATATGTAGCTTGCGTGAAGAAAGTGTTATCTATTTCAGATTGGTTAATGGACTCAATATAAATGAAGAGGGAAGTGATCTTCATTGCACCTGGAAACTATGGATGAGGCCTATTAAAAAGCCTTAGAATTTGGGAGATATTGCGGCCTCCTTTAGCATAATAGTCTACCACTACAGTATAACAATGTAAAGAGCCATTAGTTAAATGTTATGAGAGAGAAAAAAAGTAGATGATTCTTTTTAGTACAAATTTTTTTAATTTTTGTACTAGAAAGCTGCTTTAAGAAGCAACAAAAAGCCGTCTCAAACGAAACCTAAATATTAAACTTCAACCTCATCCTAAACCTTTTAATGATATAATCTAACAAATAAATTTCATACATCTATGCAAAAATTATAATTCAATAAAAAATCATTGGGCATGAGAAATTCATATCGCAGAATGAGTCTCATAAATATCTCTATCTAATAAAGAACTGATGGTAAGTCAATCACGGACCTGTTTAATTATTGCTTCTTATGCTTCGTTTGGGACGGCTTTCTTCTTACTTTCTAGAACGGCTTTCTCGTACAAAAATTTTTTGAATTTGAAATTTTTGTACTAGAAAATTATTTTAAGAAGCAGTATGAAAGCTGTCCCAAACAAAACCTTAGTCTCAAATTAAATACCAATTCATGTAAAAATTGATTAGTAATGTTTAGCATGAAGAGCAAATTAAATACACTATCAAGAATAGAATATCAATTAAAAGTATAAGAACAGATTTAAAAGTCAATATATGGCTTTGTCATTAACCTATCTAAAGAGCACTAAAATTCATTAAGATAAAGAGAAGCAACATAGAGGTTTTAACCTCGGAGAAAGAAGTAGAAGGGAAACTCTCTTTTATCTAATATTTCTTCTGATGAGGACATCGAAGATCAACGGCTACGATCGTGTTTACTTATCTTGATGTATTTTATTTGTTATTTGTACTTTTTCCTTTCTACCCTCACTTGAGAGTTTTGTCTTATGTGGCCCTAGGGGCAATTATGTCTTTTATTTTTTTTTTCCTTCATGTATTTGGCTATTTAAGCCTTCCCCTTCCTCTTGGAAATGATGATGAATATTGATAATGAAAATGTTATGTTCTTGGTGATCTCTTAGTGAGTTCATGGTGATCTCTTAGTGAGTTCATGAGAGGAGAAGCCCGAGGAGGGAAATTTGCAATACCCGTCAATCTTTGGAAGAGTCCAAGGTTCGCGGTTCTTACGATCTCTTTGTGAGTTCGTTAATTACCTCTATCTTACTCATATATATATTTTCTTTTGTTATTCATCTCCTTCCTCCCCTCTTCATCCACCCAAGTATTTTCCCTAGCTCCACCTTCTCAACCCACGACCGACACTCCACCCGACCCCTCATACCTCCGGCCCAAGCTCTAGCCGCCGGCCACCATCCACCACCTTTTCCCCATTGAAATCCTTGCCTAATTTGGGTAATTTAATCTTTGGGCAGATTTTTGAAATTCAAATCCAACGAATTTGAATTTGAAATCTTTCCTAATTTGGCATTCCATTTTTGGAAAGTTCTTAAATCAATTCTTTTGAATTTCAAATTCAAATGGATTTGTTTAATTACTTTCCGAATCCTAAATTTACAGTTAGGCAAGCATGACACCTCATCCCCACATTCCCTCTTGCCCATTAATGCCGCCGGCCCCTTCATTGGGCTTCCCATTAATTGCCCAATTAATCCCCCTCCCTATTTTGAAATTCAAACCTTAATTTCAAGATAATTCCCCCACATTCTCACTTAAAAAAACTGAAATTCCTTTCAGTTTTCCCAAGCTCTACCCCCTCATAAATGCCGCCGGCCCCCCTATTGGCTCTCTCCATTGAATGAGCATTAATCCTCCTCTTTAATTTGGGAATTCAAAATTAGATCTCTAATATTTTTCCTCCCAAATCTCTTAAATTGAAATTACTTTCAGTTTTCTAAAGTAAACTCCATCCCTCTTCCTCTCTCTACCGCCGGCATCCCCTCCTCCTCCAAGCCGCCCCTTCTCCTCTTGGAACTTCTTGTGGCGACCACTCATCTTCGCCTTTAGAATTAATGTGAAGTCCAAGGTCATTCATGCTGCCATTCACAGTAGGGATCCTTGGAAATCTGAGATTTTTCCCTGCCAAGCTATTGCTCAGGTTTCCGGGCAAGTCCTGTGATCCGTTCAAAGGGTTCCTAGCCTTACAAGCTGCTGTCCTGGGCTGTCCAGTTGCTGTCCAGAATTTTGGAGTCTAGAAAACTGCTGTCCAACATCCTTGAGAACCAAAATTGTTGTTCGGAATCTGCTCCAGGCCACCTACTTCCGATCCAACCAACAAAGCACCACCGGAACGTTGTATAACTTCATTCCTTGGGTGAAACTCTTCCTCTAATGCTCTCATCTTCCTAGTTTACTTTTCATTTATGGTTATTAATGGATTCATGAAGATCATGTCAATTATTCGCCGCTAGAACCTAGTAATAGGAAGAGTTGTGTGAGGGATCCTTCATAAGACTAACCTTATTGTTAGTATTGAAATTTATTGTTGGAACGATCCATGTATGCAATGTCGGATTAAGTTGACTATCTTTTGAACTTAACTTTTATTCATGTGATTTAACCCAAGCTAAGTGCCACTTAATTTTTATCTTATCGTTCAATTCTGTATAAGATCTTGCTTATTATCACCTCTAAATCTAAGCGTGCGAATTTCTTTAAGCAAATCACTTTCACATGGATTGTTTCACATCATCTTCCCTACCCATAAAAACCATCACAAAATTCTGAAATTCTTTTATTTATAATCTCTCCACGAATCCCTTAATATACAAAGCTTCTCTTTTAATTCATTTTTGTTTAGTTTTCAAATCATGGATCACAATATCTAGGCATCGGAGAGCAAAGCTTAGGAGCTACCGTTGCTTTTCGTATGCTGAGAAAACTTGAACCAGGTGCCTAACCTTGGCACCAAGGCGCAAGTCAAAATTTTGCATGTTATGCCTCTATTTTTGTTCTTTTGTCTATGCATTTGGCCTCTATTAATCTTTATTTTTGGCATCTATAGTAGTTCTAAATCATTCTTCATCATCCGATGATCACATTCTCTTCTAACTAAGAATAAAAAAATAAATAAAACGCATTAAAAAGCACAAATAATCTGTGATCAAAAGAAATATCAAGTGAAAAAGCACAAAATTTATGAGTTTAAACTTACTTATCTAATACCCCAAAACTTTATATTTTGATAGTTCTTGAGCAAAACAAAACAACATTAAATGAAAAGATCTCAGTTGAAAACACAAACTAGAAACATTATCAACTAAAACAATGGTTGAGAATTGATCATATTAATATTTTGATGTTTCGTTTTCCCTTAGGCTGCTGTCCCTTCGGTCCTTGTTTGCTGCAGCTTTTGAGGAGTTTTTAGTGGCTGTTTAGGTGGTGCTTTAATTACCTTGCATTAAATGCTTTTTTTCCTTTTTTTCTCCCCTATAAATGGGGCTATTTTGTGGCAGTTTTAAGGAGTATAGGTTTGTTCTAGCTTGCGAGCTAGACTTCTTTCCCCTTCCCCTCTACTATTTCGTCTCAGTTTTCAACATCTTCTTCTCTATCCACTGTTCCCATCCCATTTATATCTTTCTTCTCTTAATTAATATAAGTTGTAAGATGTTATGTTCTAGTATTGTTATATTATATGTGTTTGTCCATGTTTATGGTAAGGAAGATTTTTAGTTTGCAATCCTAATGTAATTTTTTTTGGTTGCATCCTAATGGGATTAAGGCTTGTTATTGTTGTAGTATAAACTTGATTGAAGAACATTCACAACTCTTTGATTTCCTCCAAAATTCCCTCTATATTTTCAAATGTATGGCAGTGATGCAAAATGTTCTCAATCTCTTCATCAAATACATATCTTCTTATAATTTGATGAACAATGCTTGTAGAAAATTATTTCTTCCCAATTGTAATGCTTCAAATCTGAGCAAAACTTCTTTTATTTGTGTGAAACTTTGGCAGGATAATTTTTGCAATAAGATAGTTTACAAAATCAACATATCGAGGCAAGATATTTTTTTGAAGAGATAGAAATAGTTTTTCATTTAGAAAATGATCATTGATAGGGTGTTTTTATGCTCACTCTTGGTAGTTCTAATTTTAAAAGATGATACATTGCACAAGTAAATTAGAGGGGTTTATTTTTTTTATAGAAACCTTTGATGAGCATTATACAAATCTTGGATGAAGAAAACTCGTGACTCCCTTACTGATATTGTATGAGGTAGTATATTTAAGATTATGAATATTTTGTCGTACCGGTTAGAAAATTTGTTCGTTTTCAGAGAGGTTACATTATGCCTATATCAATTTTAAAAAATATATAATTTTTATAATTTTTTTAAATTAAAATTTTATTTTCATTATAAAAAAATGAGGATAATTTTGTATTGGTAAAAAAATTTTCACTGCATAACTTTTTATATAACATAGAAATTAAGATTATGAATATTTCGAATATTTTTTGAAAATTTTACAATGGTGGTTTTGAAAATTTTGATGATTTTTTTTGAATAAAAAATTAACTAAATGTTGAAAAACAATGTTGTAGTATATTTAAAGTTTTAAAATAATGTTATAAACGATCTTTGATATTTTGGTTGTTTTTTGAAAATGTGTTTTTTTTAACTAAATAGGATTTTATATTGTCCATCATTATGAAAATTATATAATTTTGATATATGCTCAATTACATTTTAGCTGTTATAAATGAAAATGTGTTTGATACGATTAAATTATATCTCTTGGGAGAGATAAGAGTTTAGAATCTTTTGAGATTATATTTGTGCCAGGAAAAAAATTTGTGCATTAAAGGCATGTCTAATAATTATGAGCTATGTTCTGGAGCTTATAGGTATATCATGGTATTTTAAGCACAAAAAGAAATTATAAGGGGTTAGAATCCTTTAAAATTATGTCTAAGATCGGGATATGTGATATGAACTGTTTTGTGATATGAATTGCTCTATTATATATATGAATTTTAATTTATTTATCCGCTTAGTATTATTATTTAAATAATTGGATAATTGCTATGTTTTTATTACATTTCACAGTACTATTATTTATTAGTTTGCATTTAGCTAATTTTAAATATTCAACAAAAAATATTTAATAAAAGAATTTAAAATTTTTGATCGGTTTATGTGACTTGCTGAGCTGTTGTAACTCATTGTAGTTTGATTTTTAAGATCTGAGGAAGCGAAGGAGCTTGTTGATTAATAGTTATGAATATATATGTGTTTATAGGTATTTTTCTATTTTGATTTTTGTACATTCATAATTATTTTGTTATTTAGTTGTGTAGCTTTTATTTATAGTCATGTATTATAGTTTATACATTTTGATGAAATGAAAAAAATTATGTTAATGAGTTTATTTTCAGTATATAAATATTTTAGTTGATGTGTAGTCTGTTATTTATTAAATAAATAAAATTTAGAAGAGAATATGAAATATTCTAAAACTAGATCTTATGATTTGCTTGTCACAGTTATTGCTTGTCACAGCTCAACACGATAGGACCTGTCCTGATTGGGTTGGGTTGTAACAAAATAAGCAAAAATTCTTACACTATAGATGGATGTGGGCGAAGAAGCTATTCCATGAAATTAGAATTAAGATAAAAATTTAAAATATAGGTATTCTTAGTGGTAAATTACTTGAATTAATAGATATTATGAATCATAAAAGATAAATAATATATATATCTAGGAAAATATATGGTTTGGGGATAATGCTAAGAAAATTGATAGTTTGTAATTTAAACTGTAATATTCAGGTAGGAGTCATATCAAAAGTAATGTATGTGTGATTATAAATAAGTTTGAAGGATAATATTGTAGAAATTAATAGAATTGGAGATAAAATTATAATTTTAAAGATTATTTTTATGCTAAAATTATTAATATTATAGGTGTTTATGCTCCTCAAGTATGTTTGAATGTGTTCAAAAATAAATTTTTGAAATGACTTGGAATAATTAATTTAAAAGATATTTTTTGAAGGAAAAATTTTTATTGGACTGATTTAAATTGACATTTTGGTAGACTGATAGAAGATTTAAAATCATTCATGGATAGCAACCGACCCATCAGATTATTTATTTTCTTGTAAGAAAAATAGATTGTTTGAATTGCAAGGATTCTGAAGTCATTCCGAGTGAATAGTTATATACCCGACATTACTAATTAGTTTTAGACTTTGAGATGAATGAATAAAAAAGAAAAAAATAAAGTAAAATACTATCCTAGGATTGGATGAGAGTATTAAAAGAATCTTGATAAAAATATTCTTTAGTATAAAATTCAAAATCTTAAGATTCAATTATTTATGAGGAAGTTAATGCTATTTATGAAAAAGTTGCTAGTAAGATTTTGAATGCCGCAAAGTATGTGCTTAAATAATTACAAAGAAAAGCTTTAAATAGTAAAAATAATGACGGTGTGAGCAAAATGTATAAGAAAAGATAAAAAATAAGAAGCTTTGTTATAAAAATTACTTCATCTGTAAAAGTTCGAAAAATTAGAAAAAGTGTAGAAGGGCCCATAGCGAATTTGAGCAAGTTCGTCGAAGGCAAATAGATACCAAGGAAAAGGTCATTATTCATGATCTCTGATATCTCTCTGGCTTATGAAGTGGAAAATAGATACCAAGGAAAAGATAAGCTTGTCGAAGGATGGTTTGGCCAATATCAACTCTACTCAACTAGTGTCTTTCTGATGCCACTGAACTACTAGAACGATAACAGACAGGACATTGTTGCAACTACTATTAGCTTATACCAATGTAGAGTTTCGTGTCTTAGCTTACACACACTACTCAGTTGTTTAATGAAAGTTTAATTTTTCTACGGTGTAAGTTCTATTTTAACTCAAGTGCATGTGTTGTATCAAATAATATAATGATGGAAAGAGTGTCAATCAGATAAGGACAAACAAGAAATATCCTAAGTTCACTTTATTATTGCCTACTGAACTATTAAATTTATCTAGCTGAAAGATTTAAAGGGGTGGTGCAGGTTAAAAGTAAAAAAGCTTCAAATTGCAGAAAGAGAATTCATTAATTTTTAGAAAATTTGAACCTATGATTTTTCAAAAGAACATGATTGCTTTAGAGTGATTTACTTCCTATTATAGTTGTGGATCAGAGCAATATTTTCTCCTCGTCTTTGTTGAGCTCGTTAGAGCATTAACTAGGATCCTACGTAATTATAGTTATTTTATCTCCTTAAGACCCCATAACTCTAACCACCATATGTCTATGTTATGGCCAGACTATATGTTAAGTTTTTTTATTATTCTTCTTTTTTAAATAAACTAATTGAAGCATGAAAAAAATTAAAGATAACATGAATACATTAAAGATTAAGCATAATCTAACAAATACATGCCTTTCAAATCATCATAGATTTAGAGGATTTATTTAGCTACACAAGAAAATATTGTTACACAGAATAAACGTAACAAAAATTTTATTTCACTGAATGATTAACAAGTTATAGACATATAAACACAAGACAATAAAATAAACTACATGAAACAAGGTTTAGAAATCACCCAGAATTAAGTTCACAACTCCTTTATACTCTATTTTTTGCTCCACACCAATACAAGACTCTAGCTACAAGAAAACAATCTACACCCTCCCAAGGCAACCCTCACACACACACACACATAACAACTCCACAATATGTTAACCCTTTTATATTGAAGTCTAAGGCTACTATTTGTCATTTTAGAAATCAACTGAACAAGCATTGCGGCGCTGGCTTTGTGGCACTGCAATGCTATTGAGCCGACAAAGCATTAGTTCGCCAACCGTTGCTTTGGGTTCACCTGTATAACTGACTCTCACCATGGTGCTGGGTAATTTGGCGCTGCGACTCTTCCTAGATTGCTTTGGTGCTAACCTCTCCAACAAAATTTTGGTAAGTTCTTCGCTGCGGCGCCAAAATGGCATCGTCTTTGTGGCGCTGGCCCAATTTTCATGACTTTTCACTATTTTTCTTTACAAAACATAAGGATTACAAGTACAAAATAACATAATAAAGATATTGGAATGAACAATTTTTATCTTATAAGTAACACAACCACCTAGGCCACATACTCAGCTATCAGTAGTTAGCGTCCTCTGTAAAGTAAGATGTATCTGCCTTAGCGATCAATCTCGTTGACTATATCAACCCTTGCCATGATATTTGATAGTCTGTCTGTGCTTGATTAGTGCATAAAAAAAAATATCGAAGAAGAGTAATAATTTCTCTTGCTCCTAAGTCGGTGTTGCATTTGGCAATAGTATAACGGCCAGATAACGTTTATTCGAAAGAATGTTAGATATCTCAAATATCTAAAAGCTCATTGACTATGGATATGCACCTAAGCCAAAACATACTACCATGCAAGGTCTACTAAATATCAATGGAAGGTGTTCTTATAATGTTGAAGAAAACTCTGACATCTTACTGAGCACTACTAGGGTTAAAGAGAGGCGCTTACCTTGAAAAATAATGCATGCACCTAGTAACAGATCTTTCTCTAGTAGGAAGAACAAAGGTTAAGTCATTAGAAAAGTTGCCAAAAATAGCCCCTCATCCATACCGTGAATAGCTAGCTGATGGAAAAATTATTAGGTCCGGATACCAGACATAGAGATACATCCGGACACCAGACGTAGAGATACGTCCGGACTCCAATAAAATATTGACATGTGGAATGTACACGTGTCCGCGGAATTTTAAATCAAGCGCGTCAAAAGCGCAGGTAAAGCGCAGTGAAAGCACAGTCAATGCGCAATCAAAACACGGTCAAAAAGCGCAGTCCACTTGTCAAATTTTAATTGGATATCTGGACCTATTTCTAGGTCTGATGTTTAGACCTAATAATTTCCCCTTATGATGGCTCAACATAGTGCCCTGACAAGTCATCATCACGGTCAACTCCAAATCTATTGATGAAATTATGAGTTTAAATGTGGAATGGAATGATGGTCTAAGAACACATGGACAACCCCATCATTATGTAAACTTGCTTGTAGTGTTCAAGTATCTTTGAAGAAATAAATGACAAAATTAACGCTCATCTCTTGCTCCCGTTGGTAGAGGGTGTCTCTAGGAAAGCTCTTCATCTGGGAGAATATACTCCTTGTAACAACAACGGTAAATCGGTAGACTTGAAACCAACTACAAATCCCATAATGTTATGGTCAACACCTTCGATCCCATTCAACATGTGCTCAATATGAAATCCTAGAACTCAAGTACACCTCTGGCCCACGAAGGAGTAGTGTCCTCAAAGTTAAACATAGAGGTATATACGGTCTTATAAACTCCTGCTTGCTTCGAAATATCATAATGTCTAGATAAAATATCTTAGACTTCTTTTGGGATGGCTTTTTTTATGCTTCTTAAAGCAGCTTTTTAGTAAAAAAATAAAAATTTTGTACTAAAAAGCCGCTTACAAAAGCAGTAAGAAAGCCGTTCCAAACGAAGCCTTAGTCTATGCAATATATCTAGTTGTTGGCCCAGTAAATTTCCCCAACTGATAATCCTAGGACCAATTTGTTGTCTCATGCTACAATTGGCGATGACTCAACAATTTGGATTGCCCAATCTACTCAATTATGTCTGTGTTTGACTCCAAAACATCACACACACACACTATGGCTCACCTAGTCCACTATACCCTCTAGTGGGTTGAACTCCCCATTTTTCATCCTATGGGTTGTTACCCACTTTAAAGGCTTCTGGTGAATAGAAGAGTTGAGCTTACAAGAAGGAAGAGAAGGTGATTGAGTAAAGAATTTGTAATAGATGCTACGATCTCTCAATATCTCTTTGTGTTTCTCAAGCCTGTCATTGACGTCAATGTAAGCTCAACTCGTTCGCGGAGGGTTATTCTATAACTCGCCCACCTTTATTCTATAGCATATCATTTGATTTTTTTAAAATTTGCATGTTTACATTTTTGCAATATATTCATTTTAGAATTTGGCATAAGATTCAAACTGGTTATTCACTTTCAACTTGAATAGTTAATGCAGTTAAAGCTGATGTGCCGATTACTAAATGAAGTCATGAGGATAAAGTGTTTACTCAATTGAATGCAAAATACTTGAATTGATTTTTTTTGTGCTTTGAAATATGAGATTATATGTAATATCAGTTTTGCTCCAGGTTCGTCCGGGACGAAGTTGGATCGTCCCGGGACGATCGGTACAGGTTTGGTCAGAATTGTGAAAATTGAGCAGTTCGTCTGGACGAAATGTTGGATCGTCTGGACAAAAATTTTCCAGAGGACCCGCCGCCGGGGACGATTATTAAATCTCGTCTGGACGACATTTGTCCAGAGCCAGATCGTACCGGGACGAAGTGCGATCGTCCAGGACGATCAGTTTGGATATATATGGAAATGAGATATTTTGAAGAGAGAAAAAAGCTGAGGAGAGAGAAAAACGAAGGAAAAAGTGGAAAAGTTGATTTTTGGATGATGCCGGGCCGTTTTCGTCTGTTGACACTGTTGAAGATATTGCTGTACGCAAGGTAAGGCACAATCCGACTTTTTCAATTTTCAGAACCGTCGCTGTTGATGGTATTTTCTGTCCGGATTTCGTTTTTGTTAGCGATTTTCGTCCGTATTTTCCGACTGGTTTAGTTTTTACCGCGTAACTTTCTGTATATCGTTGACGTGCCGGGTATGCACATTTTGAATATATTTTGGAGATTTTTGTCCGGACCGTTTTGATTTGGCGGTGTTTTATTCCATATGTATTTTTCTGTGTGAATATTAAATGCTGTGGCAGTAAAATAAATGTTCTGAAATGTTGTTATCTACATTCTGTGTGAATTTGGTATTTTGTGATTTTTCAGAAAAATTGTGTAAATTTCATACGCTGCCGTTATGCTGCCCGATTTTTTGGTGATTTTTGATTTGTCCGGATTTCTTCTGATTTGATATGCTATCTGTATATGCTATAAAAAGGGAGTTATAAGGGGCCTGGATCCTATGAGATTCAGTTAGTGTCTGAGAATTCTTAGATGAGCTCAAGTTGGAGAAATATCTGTTCTGTTCCGGATCCGATGAAATCTATTCTGTTCTGGTGCTGTAAGCACATTTAGCTATTAATTACTCAGAGAATTTCTGGTGCCGTGAGCACAAGAGAGACATAAGGGTCAGAATTTATAGTGATTCTGTTTAGTTTAGTTTAGCTATTAATTATATATCTGATATCTGGTATCTGATTTGATACGACTTCTGTTTCCGTATGGTTCTGTTTGATCTGTTCTGTTCCGATTTCTGATCTGTTCCGTTCTGATTCGTTTCTGTAAGAAATTCTGATTCGATATATGTCCGTATCTGTTCTGATTTAATCTGTTTTGTTATGAACTGTCCGATTCTGATTTCTGTACGAAGATTCCGACATCTGTCCGATTCTGTTCTGATTTCCGTTCTGGATTTGGTCCGATGTGTTTGGTTTTGGATTCTGAGAATTTTGATTGGAGGTTTGTCGCTTTGCTGAGCTGTTGAGCTCACTCTTGCTTTCTGGTGGTTTTCAGGTTCTAGGAAAGGGAAGGAGGTCCAGGAATAGATTTCAGAGTTTGATCAGTATAGGTATTGTTTTGTACCTTTTGATTTTTGTACAGTAATGGCTTTTCTGTTCTGTCTTTCGTTCTGTCTAAAAGCCATGTACTGTATTTGTAGATGATTGTTTTGAGGAAAAGAAAATATAGATGTTTTGTTCCGCTGCAATTGACGATTCATAGTAGCTCTGTGTCCGTGTGTCTGTTTGAGTTGAAATATTTGGAAGATTCAGTTCAGTAAGCAAATTCCAAAGCCAGATCCTGGTTAGTCTGTTTGGCTGGTCGCGGCTCGGTGCGGGCGGGATCCGTCTCGGGTCAGGTCGTGACAAGCTTTTAGTGGTATCAGAGCATTGGTTTTGGAATTTGGTTGGATTGTAAAACAGAGCTATAGGAAGTGATCTGTAGTGAGTTGGTCTGGGGTAGTTTTGGTTTGTTTGGCTTTTTATTGTGTTATTTTTGTGATAGTTTTCCGGATTTTCTGTATGGATCAGCCAGACCCAGACATGACAGACGGGCAGAGTGTCAGTTAGGCAGCACCAGTGGGGAGTACATCACCAGTGGGGAGTACAGCCCCAGTGGTCAGTGCTGATACACTGTCTCAGTTTGCTACGCTTGTTTCTCAGATGATGAGCGAGACTCAGAGCAGAGCTTCTACCGTCAGATCTGAGGATATTGATAGACATCTGCAGTTGTTTTTGAGGTTGAAACCTCTGAGGTTTGAGGGCGCTGTTGAGCCCAGAGCAGCCGAGGAGTGGCTGAGGAGATTGGAGAAGACCTTCGACGGAATGCAGTGTCCATCAGACAGGAAGGTTCCATTAGCTGTTTTTCTGTTGGATGGAGAGGCTGAACACTGGTGGGAAGGCCAGCAAGCAGCCAGATTTCAGGGCAGATTGAACTCTTTGATTACTTGGGAAGAGTTCACTGAGGTGTTTCGAGACTGGTTTGTTCCCCCTTCTGCACGACAGCAGATGCAGGAGACTTTTCTGAGACTTGTTAAGGGGAGCAAGACGGTGATGCAGTACGAGGCTGAGTTTACTGCATTAGCCAGGTACGCTCCGCAGCTGGTTAGCACTTCTGCTGAGAGGTGCTACAGATTTCTGAGGGGACTACGAGATACTTTGAGGCAGCCCCTGATACCATTCCGGATCTCTGACTTCTCTGAGCTTGTGGAGCGAGCTCGATTGATAGAGAACGACCTGATGGCTACTCAGCAGCGGTGGACTGCGAGTAGGAAGAGATTTGGAGGCGAGGCATCTGACAGTGGTTCCTCTGGGAAGAGGAGATTTGTATCTGGACCTGGTTCTGGATCTGGTGATTCTAGGAGTGGAGGGTCGTCTGGTACTGCTACCAGTACGACGAGTTCTGGTTCTGTTAGTACGGCACCTGTGTGCCAGAGCTGTGGACGATGACACTTTGTCCAGTGCTACAGGATGGCTGGTCTGTGCTTCCGATGTGGTCAGCCAGGACATCGGATTGCAGAGTGTCCACAGATGGGATTTGATCGGCGTTCTGAGTTCCGATCTGAGGGCTCTGTTAGACCCGCTGGTTCAGTAGGGAGACCGAGGACTGTTCCTCCGTGTCCTGAGGGGTTTGCTGGTAGAGGTGGTGGTTCTAGTTCTGGACCACGGAGACCTCCTACTATTCAGAGAGAGCCCAGTAGTTCTGTTGCTTCCGCTCCAGCTCCAGTGCAGCCCCGAGTTTACAGCTTGAGTCAGCAGGAGGCTCGAGATGCTCCCGATGTTGTGACAGGTACGATTTACATTTCTGATCAGCCCTGTCGTGTTTTGTTTGATTCTGGAGCCAGTCACTCTTTTCTGTCCGAGCACTGTTTTGAGATTTTGCATTTGGACTCGTTTTTGCTTTCGGTTTCTTTGTTTGTGATTTTACCGGCTGGAAATCCTTTGATTGCTCGGAAGTTTTGCTTGTGTGAGATTGACATTTCTGGCAAGAAGTGGAAATCGAGTTTGATTCTGTTGCCGATTTCTTCTTATGATGTGATTCTGGGCATGGATTGGCTGAGTTAGTACGAGGCCCAGATAGACTGTCTGAAGAAGCAAGTGAGCTTGCTTATGGCTGGAGAGAGATTTGTATTTCAGGGCTTACGAGGTGTTCTCTCCAGTCTGATTTCTGTGTTGGAGGTAAGCAGGATGTGGAAGAAAGGATGTCCAGTGTTTTTGGCTTCGGTGCGGGATCTGAACCTGGAGGTTGGTTCTGTCTCTGAGATCCCAGTAGTACGGGAGTTTGCTGATGTTTTTCCTGAGGAGTTGGTTGGTTTACCTCCGGATAGAGATGTGGAGTTCTCTATCGATATTTTTCCAGGTACCGCTCCTATATCAAAAGCTCCGTACAGGATGGCACCGAAAGAACTTTCTGAGTTGAAAGTTCAGCTTCAGGAGTTGGTTGACAGAGGCTTTGTCCGTCCTAGTGTTTCTCCCTGGGGAGCACCTGTTCTGTTTGTGAAGAAGAAGGACGGGACACTCCGTATGTGTATTGATTACAGAGACTTGAACAAGGTCACGATCAAGAACAAGTATCCTTTGCCTCGGATCGACGACTTGTTTGATCAGCTTTCCGGATCTTCTGTGTTTTCGAAGATTGATTTGAGATCCGGATATTATCAGGTGAAGGTGAAGGAAGCTGATGTGGTGAAGACAGCTTTCAGTACTCGGTACGGGCACTATGAGTTCTTGGTTATGCCTTTTGGAGTAACCAACGCGCCTGCTATTTTCATGGATCTGATGAACCGAGTATTCAGGGAGTATTTGGATCAGTTCGTGATCGTCTTCATTGACGATATTCTGGTGTATTCTGCTTCTGAGGATGAGCATGCCAGACACTTGAGCATTGTGTTGGAGACTTTGAGGCGGCATCAGCTATATGCCAAGTTCTCCAAGTGTGAATTCTGGCTGAGGAGCATTTCTTTTCTGGGGCATGTGATTAGCGGAGAAGGCATTTCTGTTGATCCCTAGAAGATTCACGCAGTTGCTGATTGGCCGAGGCCGACTACGGTATTTGAGGTACGTAGTTTCTTGGGCATGGCCGGATATTACAGGAAATTTGTGAGGGGATTTTCACAGATTTCGACGCCTCTGACGAGACTGACGCAGAAGTCAGTAGCTTTTGTTTGGACACCGGAGTGTGAAGCTAGTTTTAAGAGATTGAAGGACTGTTTGACTTCAGCTCCAGTGTTAGCACTCCCGTCAGGTACGGAAGGTTTTCAGGTGTTCAGTGATGCTTCACTGAAAGGACTGGGATGTGTCCTGATGCAGCATGATCAGGTAATTGCTTATGCTTCTAGACAGTTAAAGCCACATGAGAAGAATTACCCGACACATGATCTGGAATTAGCTGCAGTGGTATTTGCTTTGAAGATTTGGCGTCATTACCTGTATGGCGTCAGATGTGAGATCTTTACTGATCATAAGAGCCTGAAGTACATTTTTACTCAGAAGGATCTGAATCTGAGACAGAGAAGATGGCTCGAGTTGATCAAGGATTATGATCTGACTATTCAGTACCAGCCTGGGAAGGCTAATGTGGTAGCGGATGCTCTGAGCAGGAAGTCTTCTGAATTATCAGGTATTCAGCTTACTTCTGATGACTTTCTGATTCGAGACATGTAGCGCTTGCAGTTGGAGGTGATTCCCTCCAATGGTTTGGATTTGGCTCATCTGAGTATTCAGTCTTCTTTGGAATCAAGGATTCAAGAAGCCCAGAAGTCAGATTCTGATTATTCGAAGTTGATTGCTCAGATTGGATCTGGTAAGACTCCTGAACTTCGAATTTCTGATTCTGGTGCTATTTTCTGCAAGAACAGGTTGTGGGTACCTGTGTTTGGGGATTTGAGGCAGGAAATTCTGTATGAATCTCATCATTCTGGCTACACTATTCATCCAGGCAGTGGTAAGATGTATGCTGATATGAAGCTTTTATTCTGGTGGCCTGGGATGAAGAAGGATGTAGCGGAGTTTGTGTCGAGATGCGAGGCCTGTCAGTTGGTGAAGGCAGAGCATCAGCGACCAGGTGGACTGTTGCAGTCGTTGCCTATCTCTGAGTGGAAGTGGGAGGAGGTGACGATGGACTTTGCGATGGGTTTTCCTCGATCACGGCAAGGACATGATGCCCTCTGGGTGGTCATAGATCGATTGACGAAGTCCGCCTATTTTCTTCCGATCAGACAGACTGATTCAGTAGATCGCTTGACACAGGTTTATGTTAAGGAGATTATCAGATTGCACGGTGTGCCTCGCGTGATTGTATCTGATCGAGACGGACGTTTTACTTCCAGACTTTGGAAGGGTATTCAGCAAGGCTTGGGTACGAAATTGCATTTCAGTACAGCCTTTCATCCTCAGACAGATGGACAGTCTGAGAGGACTATTCAGGTACTGGAAGATCTGTTGAGGTTTTGTGTTCTGGACTTTGGCGGAAGCTGGGAAGATCATATCCCTTTGATTGAGTTTGCTTACAACAATAGCTTCCAGTCCAGTATCGGTATGGCACCGTATGAGGCTCTGTATGGCCGGAAGTGCCGGACTCCTTTGACTCTGACGGAGGTCGGAGATAGACAGGCTTTGGGTGCCACTTTTGCTGATGAAACTGTTCAGAAGATCAGCTTGATTAAGGAAAGGTTGAAAGCGGCTCAGGACCGACAGCAGAAGTATTATAATCAGAAGCACAGGTTTGTTGAGTTTCAAGTTGGTGACTTTGTGTATGTCAAAGTCAGCCCGATGAAGGGTGTGAGCAGATTTGGCTAGGTAAGCAAGCTTAGTCCAAGGTATGTTGGACCTTTTGAAATCCTAGAAAGGATTGGGAAATCTGCTTACAGACTGTTGCTTTCTGATTCGATGCCCGACGTGCATAATGTGTTTCACGTATCCACTTTGAGGAAGTGGGTATCTGACTCTGGAAAGAAGGTATCTGCTGATGAGGTTGAGATTCAGGAGAATCTGGCGTACAAGGAAGAGCCAGAGTTGATTTTGGCGTACGACGTCCGAAAGCTACGAAGTAACCATATTCCGATGATTAAAGTCCAGTGGAAGCACCGTACTACACGGGAAGCGACTTGGGAGAAAGAGTCGGACATGAGGAAGTCGTATCCGTATCTGTTTTGACGGAGTTTTGATTGGACAATGTCGAGGACGACTTTTTTTTGAAGTTGGGGAGATTGTAATATCAGTTTTGCTCCAGGTTCGTCCGGGACGAAGTTGGATCGTCCCGGGACGATCGTTACAGGTTTGGTCAGAATTGTGAAAATTGAGCAGTTTGTCTGGACGAAATGTTGGATCGTCTGGACGAAAATTTTCCAGAGGACCCGCCGCCGGGGACGATAATTAAATCTCGTCTGGATGACATTTGTCCAGAGCCAGATCGTACCGGGACGAAGTGCGATCGTCCAGGACGATCAGTCTGGATATATATGGAAATGAGAAATTTTGAAGAGAGAGAAAAGCTGAGGAGAGAGAAAAATGAAGGAAAAAGTTGAAAAGTTGATTTTTGGACGATGCCGGGCCGTTTTCGTCCGTTGACACTGTTGAAGATATTGCTGTACGCAAGGTAAGGCACAATCCGACTTTCTCAATTTATAGAACCGTCGCTGTTGACGGTATTTTCTGTCCGGATTTCGTTTTTGTTAGCGATTTTCGTCCGTATTTTCCGACTGGTTTAGTTTTTACCGCGTAACTTTCTGTATATCGTTGATGTGCTGGGTGTGCACATTTTGAATATATTTTGGAGATTTTTGTCCGGACCGTTTTGATTTGGCGGCGTTTTATTCCGTCTGTATTTTTCTGTGTGAATATTAAATGCTGTGGCAGTAAAATAAATGTTCTGAAATGTTGTTATCTACATTCTGTGTGAATTTGGTATTTTGTGATTTTTCAGGAAAATTGTGTAAATTTCATACGCTGCCGTTATGCTGCCCGATTTTTTGGTGATTTTTGATTTGTCCGGATTTCTTCTGATTTGATATGCTATCTGTATATGCTATAAAAAGGGAGTTATAAGGGGCCTGGATCCTATGAGATTCAGTTAGTGTCTGGGAATTCTTAGATGAGCTCAAGTTGGAGAAATATCTGTTCTGTTCCGGATCCGATGAAATCTATTCTGTTCTGGTGCTGTAAGCACATTTAGCTATTAATTACTCAGAGAATTTCTGGTGCCGTGAGCACAAGGGAGACATAAGGGTCAGAATCCGTAGTGATTCTGTTTAGTTTAGTTTAGCTATTAATTATATATCTGATATCTGGTATCTGATTTGATACGACTTCTGTTTCTGTATGGTTCTGTTTGATCTGTTCTGTTCCGATTTCTGATCTGTTCCATTCTGATTCGTTTCTGTAAGAAATTCTGATTTGATATATGTCCGTATCTGTACTGATTTAATCTGTTTTGTTATGAACTGTCCGATTCTGATTTCTATACGAAGATTCCGATATCTGTCCGATTCTGTTTTGATTTCCGTTCTGGATTTGGTTCGATGTGTTTGGTTTTGGATTCTGAGAATTTTGATTGGAGGTTTGTCGCTTTGCTGAGCTGTTGAGCTCACTCTTGCTTTCTGGTGGTTTTCAGGTTCTGGGAAAGGGAAGGAGGTCCAGGAATAGATTTCAGAGTTTGATCAGTATAGGTATTGTTTTGTACCTTTTGATTTTTGTACAGCCATGGCTTTTCTGTTCTGTCTTTCGTTCTGTCTAAAAGCCATGTACTGTATTTGTAGATGATTGTTTTGAGGAAAAGAAAATATAGATGTTTTGTTCCGCTGCAATTGACGATTCATAGTAGCTCTGTGTCCGTGTGTCTGTTTGAGTTGAAATATTTGGAAGATTCAGTTCAGTAAGCAAATTCCAAAGCCAGATCCTGGTTAGTCTGTTTGGCTGGTCGCGGCCCGGTGCGGGCGGGATCCGTCTCGGGTCGGGTCGTGACATTATATGAGTGTGTCTACATGTGCTATGGGAAAGGAAGTATGGGATAGACTGTGCAACACATATAAAGAAACTAGTGAAGTCAAACAATCAAGGTTAAACATTCTACTTCATGGCTATAAACTCTTATAAGTGAAACCTAGCGATTTTATATCTAAAATGTATACTAGGTTCACTCGGATAGTGGCATCCATTTATGTATTAGGTAGAGTACTTTCTAATGCTGAAAAATTTAACAAGATTTTACGTTGCCTACCTAGTGCTTATGATGCTAAGGTTACTGCACTTTCTAAATCAAAAGACTTGAATGTGTATTCGATTGATAATTTGCTTGGCTTGCTCATTGCCTACGAGCAAGGCATGAGTCAAAGGTTACTTGATACATATGACAAGAAAAATGAGAAGAATGTGGCCTTGAAAGCTAATGACTCAAAAAGTGACAACTCTACTATTGAGGAGGATGACGACATTGCTTTGATGACCCGTTAGTTCAAAAGTTTCCTGAAAAGTAAGCAAAAGTGCATTCACAATAATGGAGAAAAGGTAAAATACTAGAAATTTTAAAGCGTAATCTGGCACAATCAATTTTGAATGCAGGAAACTAGGCTACCTGCAAACTAACTACCCTAACCTAAAGACTCACTCAATCAAGAAGAAGGGTGAAGAAAAGGGGAGTTTCAAAAACGGGAAGCAACATACACATAAAGCATTTATGGTTGACTCCACTTCAAAAGCTTTTGAAAAAGAAGCAAAGGATGAGGTAAAAAATATATGTCTTATGACTAATGATAATCTTTATCATTCAAATCAAGATGATGTATATCAACTATCCTATGATGAACTTTTTATTATATCAGAAATAATTCATTATTCATATAGGAAACTTAAAAAGATGTGTGCTAGATTAAACATTGACTTTTTTTAATCTTCAAAAATAACATGATAGTTTAATAGTTGAGCATTATACTTTAAATAGTGACCGCATATCTTTACTTGATGAATTTTATACATTAAACAAGAAGTATATCGATCTAACCAATGCATATGAATCCTTAAACTCAAAGAATCTTGAATTAGAAGATTCATTCAAACAATTAGAGTCATGTACGTCTGAATTTGATGGGAATGAGCATGTATTAAAACTAGAAGTTGCAAGCCTTGAAAGTGCCAATCAATTCTATAGAGCAAAAATCCATGCATTTGAATAAAATAGAACACAACCTACACTAGCACAATGGTACAATTTGATATAAGTGCATGCATCATACATCCCTAGAAAGAGGCACATCCCCCTGAATAAATTAATAAATATATTCCTTAGGATTATGTATCATTCTTGTAGCATGCTAGATCACATAGCCCACACTTGCACGATACAACGTATGACACATTTAGTATGGCAACTCAAACCACTTGTACCATAGCATAGCATAGCATGCATGCAAGTCATTCATTAATTTATAAGGTGGAAGCCAAACTCATTTGGGTTCCCAAATCTAACATGCAATTGACTTTGTAGGAGTGCTCTTACAAAAGGCCTAGTGAGAGCATATATTACTTTAACAATGGATGTTCAAGGCACATGAATGGAGACATGAAACAATTCATCACACTGAAGGCTAGGGCAGGAGGAAAAGTAACACTTTGAGATAATACTAGTAGGAAAGTGGTAGGTACAAGTATGATTGATAATTCCAAAAATTTTATTATTGAAAATATTTTGCTAGTAGATGATCTGAAACATAACTTGATTACCATTAGTTAACAGTGTGACAAAGGCTTTAATATTATATTCTTATCTACTAGTTGTGTGATTACTTTAAATGAAATATTATTTTAGAAGAAAAAAGGATTAATAATGTCTGTATGCTTGATTTGAATGGTATCAAGTCTACTAATTCCTTATGTTTGAAAATAATCCCTGATGAATCCTGGCTATAACATAGGAGTCTATGTCATGCAATAATGAAAATTTTTAGAAAGATAATCGAAAAGAACATAATTAGAGGCATACCCAAACTAGAATTATCAATGGATCACTTTTGTGATACCTTTCAACTAAGAATGCAAATCAAAACCTCTTTTCATTTAATTAAGGACATCATTACCTCTAGGCCAATAGAAATTTTTCATATGGATCTATTTGGACTCATTAGTACAGCTAGCCTAGGAGGGAAATCATAAGGTTTTGTGATTATTGATGATTATTCGAGATTCGTATGAGTTAGATTCCTAGCACAAAAGAGAAAATCATTTGATAACTATTGAATATTCTCCACCTGAATATAGAGAAAATTTGGATGTAAGGTGTTCATTCTAAAAAATGAAAAATCTCCATTAGAAAAATTTAACCCTAATTCTGATGGAGTTTTCCTTGGATATTTAATTATAGGTAAAGCCTATATAGTTTTCAATAAGAGAACATTAGTTATAGAGGAGACCACCCATGAAGTGTTTAATGAATCAGATAGAGTGGTTTAGCCTATGTTAGAAGAAAAAGAAGCTGTTGAGGCCACCTAAGGAGTATAATCTATTGACTTAAAAAATAGAGTAGAGCCTCAAGACCCATTGCCTAGAGATATAAGATATTCATCTACTCATCCTTATGGACCTTATTTTAGGAGATTCCTCAGTAAGAGTATGAACTAGGCATGGACTAAGAAAGGAAGTTAGCCACTCTGCTTATATATATATATATATATATATATATATATATATATATATATATATATATATATATATATGGTAGAACCCTCAAACATAGATCAGGCTTTATCTGATGAATTATAGAACCTAGCTATGCAAGAAGAATTCAATCAACTTGTTTGCAATGATGTTTGAGAGTTGGTTAGTAGACCCAAAGATCAAAGTGTTGTAGGAACCAAATAGGTTTTTAAGAATAAGATGAATGGTTGACATAGTAATTAGAAATAAGGCTAGATTAGAAGATAAAGGGTACAATCAAATTGAAAGAATTGATTTTAAGGAGACCTTTACCCCTTTAGTTAGACTATAAGTCATTAGAATTCTACTAGCCTTTATTTGCTTTAGAGGATTCAAGATGTATCAGATGGACATTAAAAGCTCCTTAAATGACATAATTAAAGAAGATGTATATGTTGAGCAATCCCCAGATTTTGAGAACTCTAAATTTTACAATCATGTATTCATACTAAATAAGGCATTATATGGATTGAAGCAAGCACTTAGAGCTTGTTATGAAAGGTAAAACAGTTTCCTCCTAAATAAAGCTTTTGTTAAGGGTATTGTAGACACTGCCCTATTCCTAAAGAAAGAAATCCCCTCATTGTTCAGATTTAGGTTGATGATATACTATTTGTATATACAAATAAAATTATTTGTGATGAGTTCTAAAAAATAATGAGTGAGGAGTTTTAAATAAGAATAAGGGAGAGCTTACCTATTTCCATAAATTTAGTGTGAAGCAAAGGTGTAATGAAACTTTCCTAAGCTAATCAAAGTATATTAAAGATATTTTTTAAAAATATGAGATGAATAATGCTAAGGCAATCAATACTTCTATGAGCTCCACCATTCAACTAAATAAGGATCCAAATGAAAAATAAGTTGATCAAAAAAAGTATAGAGGAATAATTAGATCATTTCTTTACTTAACTACCAGTAGACCTGATATCATGTCTAGTATATTTCTTTATCTTAGATTTCAAATTGATCCTAAAGAATCCCATATGGATACTATTAAGAGAATTTTTAGATATCTTCTTGGAACCCAACACTTAGGAATCTAGTTTCCTAAACATAATACTTCTTTTGAAATCATATGATATTTTGATTTAGATTTTATAGGAAATAGAGTTGATAAAAAAAGTATTTCTGGAACCTGTCAATTTATAGGACAATCTTTAGTCTATGGTCCAGTATAAAATAAAACTCTATAGCCCTATCTGCCACTGAAGTAGAATACATATATAGCTGTAGGAAGTTGTGTTGCTCAAGTCCTATAGCTTAAACAATAAATTCTTGACCTTGGACTCCTTGTTGGAACTATTATAATTATGTGTGATAAAATTAGCGCCCTATGTATATCAAAAAATCTAATCCAACATTATAGGACCAAATACATAGATATTAGGCACTATTTTAGAGATCATGTTACCAATGGGGATATAGAGTTATATTATGTAGCTATTGAAAATCAACTGGCACATATCTTTACAAAACCCCTAGTCTTTAAATCTTTTAGTACTTTAAAGACTAGATTAGGTGCTATAGAAGTTCATACTTGAATCATAATTATTTGGATATTGGAAACAAATATTTTTGTGCATTTTTTTAAAAACAATTTGCTTTGTGATTGTTAGTGTCTTGTTATTTATATTTTTTATTTGGTTTTTATGTAAATTATTTTTATTATTTTTTTAAAAAATTTCCTGATTATCACATATAAACAAAAAAATTATCATCGTACTATATGATATTCACCACGTATCACATTACTACTCATAACACATCTAATGGCTCTGATTGATTAATTATTGGTGATCATATTGTACAATATTAAATATCATATAGTATTCTACAATTACCTGTTCGTGCATGATGATCTGTCCAGTCAATGATCGTCCAGACTGACTCCTCGGAATGACCATCTTAATACTGATCATCTAGTTTAATTTTGATTGTATGGTATAATATAACCACCTTCTTTTATTGATATTATTAGATGAATTTAATGCAATAGGTTGTACAATACGATACCACATCGTACTATATGATAAGGCTAATTTCTACTTAAAGGGAGAGAAAATAAGATTTTTCTTAAGTAAACTCTTTTCAAATCTTCTTCCTTCCTCCCTAAGATCTTACTCATTGTAAATGGCTGGTGTAAAGCAATCAAGAGGTCTCATCAAAAGCTTCTCCCAACATCCCATAAATCCTTGCTTCGCTGAAGTAGCCGACAAAGAGGCATATAGTTATTACAAGTCTGCCAGGATCACACTCTGAAAAATTATAAATTATGAAGTTCTAAAATTTTAGGTACTCACTTTCTTCGCACGCATCACCTTTCAGTTCATTCTCATTCTTGCCTACATTTTTAACTATGAACCTCTTTTTTTAAATCTTTACAAGCCTTCAAATCTACAGTGAGGGCACTTCCCTCTAATCATATATCAATAAAAGGCCTGTTGAAATCACTTATAAAAACTTTGATCAATTCCTACACCTTTCTATCACTAGTGAAAAAGTTCACTATTTAGCCTCACTCCCTGAATATGACTGTACTCCTATCAACACTACACTTAGGGAGACATCAATCAACTACCACATTCCTCATGTTAATGCTTTAATTCAAGACACTAGAATTATACAACATGTTCTTCGAAACTAAATCATTCAAAAAACTAGGGATCGAATGAACATCACACCTCTTTTATCCCTTACCACCTACTTTATAATGGCTGAAATTAATTTCAATACAACTAATTTAATTATTCGATATCTTGAGAATCTTACCTGCATTAGAGATCCTAGAAATAAGAGAAAGTCAAATCATATCATAGGTCACATCATTTATTTTATGCTTTAATTTAAATATAATTTTTAATTCCCTACATCGCTAGACCATTTACCAATTTTTTGCATAAATTGCTCCTTCCACGTCCTTTATAGCATTCATTTCAAAAAATGTTCACTATGTTGACCTCAAGCCAGAGGAAGGAGAGGGAGTTCTACCACCAGCACATGTTCACCCAACCTCTTAGTACTATGCACTACTTTTGAGATTTAATCAGTGGGAGACTTATTTTGACACCTATGTAGCAGAGCAGCACCAACAACATAAAAATGATATGGATTGGTTTTCCAACCACCACCAGCATCACCTCCACCTAATCAGGGCCCTTCATATTTTTAATGTATCTAGGTTTAGTTTATATGTCTTTATTGTTTTTCAATTTATCATATGCTGTTTGTTTTACTTTGGTGTTTTAGTTTTGTTCTTCCTCCTTTTTGTGATGTCAAAGGGGAGAGTAGCTTATTGTTTGGTGTTTGTACTTCTTTTTTTATTATGATTAATTCAATATTTTGCATTTATTTTCCTAGTGATTTTTTTTTAATTTTATTTCTTGCTCATTTTTTGTGTTCTTTTTATTCCTCATTTTAAAATTAAAAAATGAAATAAAACTTTACTTATTTTCAAAAATTTAACTTGGAATCAAAACAAATAATATTTGTCATCATCAAAAAAGGGAGAGACTATTATAAATTTGAACTTGAGTCTTGTGATTTTGATGATAGCAAATAATTATTGAATTCTTTACTATGCTATCTCCTATTCATGTTATTGTTGCATATATATTTTCTTATGCACTAACATTTTGGGTCCACCATATACTTTGCAAATTGATTAGCTCAAAATTAGGTAGAATAGGGTTGTGTCCTGAAGAGTTTGTAATTTTGATTTTTCTTATTTTTATATTTCTTGAGTCAAATCATATATTTTGGTAGATGCTAAATTTGGTGATCATGCACACACACGCTTAAGAGAGCGGCGCTGTGAGAAAATTAGGAGTATAATTTTCTGAACTAACCATACTGTACGATTTATATCATGATTAAAATAACTAATTGTGATGATTAAAGTCATTTGAATTAATTGTACTATATGATCCATATCTTATAAGAAGATTAGTTGAAATCATGATCATAACCACCAATCATAATTTAGGCAATATTTTAAAATTCAAAATTTAAACTAATTGTATTGTACGATAAAAATTGTACTATAATATATAATTAAAACTTTCCTAAATTAATCCTATGATTAAGAAAAAAATTTTGATTAATTGATCTACTCATATTGTACATGACGATTGGACCCAAGAAAGTGTCTTGCCTCATTTCCTCCAAGAGAGCTTTGAGAAGAAGAATGGGAGAGCTTGTAAGTGAGGGAAAAGTAGTGTGAGGGGTTTACACGGTTGCTCCAAGCAAGTGTCTTGCCTTATTTCCTCTAGGTGTTTGTCTTGATTTATTGGGTGGCTCTTGGAAGATGTTCTTCAGCTCAAATATCGTTGATGTTCTTTGCCTTTACCATGAGGGTAAGAAAGGAGGTTCAAGTTCTCTATTATCACCATAAAGGTAAGAAAGGAGATTTACGTCCTCTGCAATTACTAGGAGGGTGAGAAAGGAGGTCAAGGTTCTCTGCCATTACTATGAGGGTGAGAAAGGAGATCCATATTTTCTGCTATCACTAGGAGGGTGAGAAAGAATGTCAATGTTCTCTGCCATCACCAAAAGGGTGAGAAAGGAGGTCGAGTTTCTATGTCTCACCAGGTTAGTGAAAGATTGCAAGGGCTTCTCCGCCTAACTATGAGGGCTAAAGGAGAGAAACTAAAGTTTAGTGCAATACTCGGAGAGGAGAACTCCATGGAGTGGATGTAGGTCATTGTTTGACTAAACCATTATAAAATTTATGGAGTGTTTTTTCTGATTTTTAATTTTTGCACATTATTTTTTTTCTGCATTTTATTTTTGTGATAACTGTTTAATGAAGATTTGTGATTGATGCTTTGTTGTGTTGATTAAAATATCATCATCATTATTGTAACTTTTGATAAAATTATTTGCTTCAGCATTTAGTGATAAGTGTTATTATTTTAAGTTTTTAAAAATCCCAATATCATAAAAAATTTATGTTTTCAGTAGGATTTATAAAACTACACCCCCCCCACCCAAAACGCCCTCTTGATGTGCTTATGAATAGTTCACTTAGGGTTAACATCCCACATCAAACTTTCAGAAATGACATTTCTTTATTAAATTTAAATAAAAAATCGACTCTTAACATAACACGATAGAGAAAACATAATCATGTAGTTGACCCCGAGTAGTGGGATAAAGGGTTGATATTGTTTTTGTTGTTTATTGTAATTATATTTTGGTGAAATAAAAGTTGACAATATTATTTTATGTTTTTGGGAGATTTAATAGCTCTGATTGTTATTATTTAGAGATGAAGTAGGTAATTATAGGCTTAAGAGAATTCAATCATTCAATTAAATCCTAAGGGGTTACAATCTCATCTTCACAAACCAATGGAAAGCCAATTGAATGCATATTAATATTATCCAACTATATCACTATGATAATTGTTTGTATGTAAATAAAAAAGGATAAAAAAAATACTATATGGAAGATATGATACAAAGAATCTTCTATATTTTTACCTTACTTTTTGTTCATTGATCACTGCATATATTATATAAAATATAAGATATATTTAATTATGTTGAAAATAAAATTTCAAATCGAAAACTGAAATCTTTAATAAATTTTTTAATTGAAATCTTTAATAATGTTTAACAAACATCAAAATTAAAATTTACTTGAGATGATTATCTAAATTGTCAATTACAGAAAAAATTTCAATTTACAACACTCTCCCTATTAAGATTATTAAATTTCCATAACATTTAATTTACAAGATAATATAAATTATATTTAATTAAATTATTTTCACATTAAAAAAATTCCATCAATTATTATTAAACGTACAATTATGTCTATTTTTAAATTATTTTTATACTTATTTTATAATATAAATATATATTATATCAATTTTAAAATTTGCTCAAACAAGTCCAAATTCACATTCTAAATTATTCATGCAACTTTTTTAGTCCCACATCATAAAGAGAGTTTGAGGATGTTTCCTTGAACCCTTTATAAAGTGAGAAGTAAACTTTTTTTTCAAAACAAATTATGTGAGTTATTTAAGATAACTTGCATGTATTATGGTGATATTAATCATCATATTTAATAAAAATATTTTAAAAAATTTACTAAATCATATCAATAGTCGGAAGATTTCGAAATCCGTTTGGAAGCAGCCTTTTGTATTTCTGCAGCGGTCAACGAGTGGTTGAGATTGGGTTTTGAGGGGATCAATGGGGGCGACGGCGGACTGCAGTGCACCAGTGGGGCGTCGGATTAGCAGCGCATGCGATGGCGATGAAGACTATCAAGATGCCGGTCGGAAGTTAGGAGAGTCAAAGCGATGGCCGCCGGGTGTTCGATTTCATCCCACCAATGAGGAGCTCGTGCTCTTTTACCTAAAACGGAAGATATACCGCCAAAGGATAAAACCTGCCATGGTTGGCGAGGCTGACGTCTATAAGTGCGAACCATGGGAACTTCCAGATATTATACGCTAATCTGTCGTTCTCCTTATTTAGTCTTCTTTTTCTCTGCTTTCTACAAACATCATATTGGATTCTGAGTTTTTTCGTTACTGTTTTTTGCTTACATCCAGGAAAAGTAGCTAAATCAATTAGAATAGTGATTCTTATTGAACTTGGTTGCGTGGTATTTTCTCCTTCTCAGATGAATTTCACTCTTTTTATCGATTTTCACTTTAAGAAAAAGGGTTTCATCTCCACTTCGTAGATCTTAAATATTGGTAAATACAGGCCAAATTCCCTTACTAAATACTTTTTGTGTCCTCTCCCCTTTCTTCTTAGGTTAGGGTTAAATTTTCTAAATTATTAGATATTTTGCATTCCTGACACCACAATCTTTCTTCTGAAAGACAGTTATAAAGCTAAAATCCATCATGGAAAGAAGCTAACAAAGAATTCATCTCGATGCCATTGAACTCTGTCTTTGTGTATTTAGCTTATGTGAATGCAATGGTTTTATCAGTCTCGACTTTCATCCAGAAAATTGGCCTGTATTTATCCAGATTTAAGATCTACGAAGTGGAGATGAAACCCTTTTTCTTAAAGTGAAAATCAATAAAAAGAGTGAAAGTCATCTACAACAACAACAACAACAACAACATCAAGCCTTTATTCCACTACGTGGGGTCGGCTACATGAATCCTTTGTCTCCATTGTGTCCTATTAAAGTCAAATTCTCATTTAAATCTAATAAAGAAAGGTCATTCCTAATATTTTCTAACCAAGTCTTTTTAGGTCTACTCCTACCTTTCTTAACAGAAGTAAAATCTAATACCTCTACTCTCCTAACCGGGTCATCGGAAGGCCGCCGTTTTATGTGACTAAACCATCTAAGGCGACTTTCTCTAATCTTATCTTCTACTGGAGCTACTCCAACCTTTTCACGTATATGCTCATTTCGTATCCTATCTCTAAGGGTAAAGCCACTCATCCACCTGAGCATCCTCATCTCTGTCACACTTAACTTAGTATTATGCTTCTCTTTTAATGGCCAACATTCGGCACCATAAAGCATTGCAGGCCTCACTACCATTTTATAGAATTTTCCCTTAAGCTTGAGGGGTACATTTCTATCACATAATAATCCCGATGCATTCCTCCACTTCAACCATCCAACTTGAATTCTGCAGATAATATCTCCATCTATTTCACCATTACTCTGAACAATAGATCCAAGATATCTAAAACCTATACTCTTATTAATGACTTGATCGCCCAAAGTCACAATCCCCTCACTAGGTCTATTACTACTAAAATTACACTCCATATATTCCGTTTTAGATCTACTCAAGCGAAAACCTTTAGACTCTAAGGTTGACCTCCATAATTCAAGTTTACCTTCAACTCCCTTCAAGTGAAAGTCATCTGAGAAGGAGAAAATACCACGCAACCAAGTTCAATAAGAATCACTATTCTAATTGATTTAGCTACTTTTCCTGGATGTAAGCAAAAAACATTAATGAAAAAACTCAGACTCTAATATGATGTTTGTAAAAAGTAGGTTCCAAACCAAAGGTTTAAGTTTAAGGTTCGTGTTGCTTATGGCTCTCATAGTTTTTGAAGTAGGCAAGGGGGGTCAAATCATCTTGAATTTCTTCTTGTCCTTGTGCTTCTTGCTTTTCTCGGTTTGGGGCCTTGGGCTGCTTGCTGTTCTCGGTTTGAGACCTTGGGCTGCTTGCTGTTCTCGATTTGGGGCATTGGGCTGCTTGCTGTTCTCAGTTTGGGGCCCTGGGCTGCTTGCTGTTCTTGATTTGGGGCCTTGGGTTGCTTGCTATTCTGGGTTTAGGACCTTGGGCTTCTTGCTGTTCTGGGTTTGGGGCCTTGGGCTGCTTGCTGTTCTCGGTTTGGGGCCTTGGGCTGCCTGCTGTTCTCGGTTTGGGGCCTTGGGCTGCTTGCTGTTCTCGATTTTAGGCCTTGGGTTGCTTGCTATTCTTGATTTGGGGCCTTGGGCTGCTTGCTGTTCTCGGTTTGGGGCCTTGGTTGTTGCTATTCCCGTGACTTCCCCTTGGTCCTGACTGTTGTTGTTCCCGTGAAAAGGCTGTTGGGGTTCCGCCCCCTTTTTTCTGGCCTCCTCGATTTCTGCTGGTTCCGCCCCTTGTAAGCTAGATTGGGATGAATTTGGCTGATATTTTGGGTGCCTTTTCAGCTGTTGTTTGGAATGTCTCTTGGCATTCTATTTTTCTTTTTTTATTGGTTTCAAGTAGTTGTTTGTCTCCCCTTTCTCTCCTATAAATATGTGGTGTTGTTTTGTCAAAAAAGGTGGGGAAAAAATGTAATTTTTGGACAACAAAAAACTTGAGGGTTTTCTTGGATAGCTTGCATCCAATAAAAGTAGCATCGAGAAGAATTCTTTGTTAGCTACTTTCCATGATGGATTTCTACTTTATTACTGTCTTTCAAAAAAACATTGTGGCGCCAGGAATGCAAAATATCTAATAATTTAGAAAATTTAACCCTAACCTAAGAAGAAAGGGGAGAGGACACAAAAAGCATTTAGTAAGGAAAATTGGTCTGTATTTATCCAGATTTAAGATCTACGAAGTGGAGATGAAACCCTTTTTCTTAAAGTGAAAATCGATAAAAAGAGTGAAAATCATCTAAGAAGGAGAAAATACCACGGAACCAAGTTCAACAAGAATCACTAATTGATTTAGATACTTTTCCTAGACGTAAGCAAAAAACAGTAACGAAAAAACTCAGAATCCAATATGATGTTTGTAAAAAGCAGGTTCCAAACCAAAGGTTTAAGTGTAAGGTTCCTGTTGCTTGTGGCTCTCATAGTTTTTGATGTAGGCAAGGGGGTCAAATCATCTTGAATTTCTTCTTGTTCTTGGGCTGCTTGCTGTTCTCGGTTTGGGGCCTTGGGCTGCTTGCTGTTCTCGGTTTGGGACCTTGGGCTGTTTGCTGTTCTCAGTTTGGGGCCTTGTGCTGCTTACTGTTCTCGGTTTGGGGCCTTGAACTGCTTGCTGTTCTGGGTTTGAGACCTTGGCCTGCTTGTTATTCTCGGTTGAACTAATCGTACTGTAAGATAAGTATCGTAATATATGATATAATTAAATCTTTCATAAATTAATCTTATGATTAAGGAACAATTTTAGATTAATTGATCTAGTTAGATTGTACATGATGATTGAACCCAAGAAAGTGTCTTGCCTCATTTCCTCCAAGAGAGCTTTGAGAAGAATAAAGGAAGAGCTTGTGTTTGAGGGAGAAGTAGTGCGAGGGGTCACATGGTTGCTCCAAGCAAGTGCCTTGACTTATTTCCTTTAGGTGTTTGGCTTAGTTTCTTTGGTGGCTTTGGGAAGATGTTCTTCATCTCAAATATCATTGAGGTTCTGCCTTCACCAAGAGGGTGAGAAAGGAGTTTCAGGTTCTCTACTATAATCATGAGGGTAAGAAAGAAGATTCAGGCCCTCTGCCATCACTAGGAGGGTGAGAATGGAGGTCAATATTCTCTGCCATCACCATGAGGGTGAGAAAGGAGGTTCATATTCTCTGTCATCGCTAAGAGGGTGAGAAACGAGGTCGAGGTTCTTTGCCATCACCAAAAGGGTGAGAAAAGAGGTCGAGTTTCTCTGCCTCACAAGGTAGGTGAAAGATTGTAAGGGCTTCTCAGCCTAGCTATGGGGGCTAAAGAAAGAGAAATTAAAGTTTAAAGCAATACTCGAAGAGGAGAACTTCATGGAGTGGACATAAGTCATTGTTTGACTGAACCATTATAAATTTTTATTGCGTTTATTTATTTAATTTTTTTACATTATTTTTTTCTGCATTTTATTTTTTGTGATAACTATTTGATGAAGATATGTGATTGATGCTTCATTATGTTGATTAGAATATCATCATCACTATTGTAACTTTTAATAAAATTATTTGCTTCCGTATTTGGTTATAAGTGTTATTATTTTTTTGTTAAAAAAATCCTAAAATCAGAAAAAAAAATTGTGTTTTCAGTAGGATTTTTAAAACTCTCAATTCACACCCCCACCCCTAATGCTCTCTTGATGTGCTTTGGGATAGTTCACTTAGGCTTAACATCTTACATCGAACTTTCAGAAATGACCTTTCTTTATTAAATTTAAATAAAAATTTGACTCTTAACATAACACGATGGAGAAAACATAATCATGTAGCCGACCCCGAGTAGTGGGATAAAGGGTTGATGTTGTTTTTGTTGTTGATTGTAATTATATTTCGGTAAAATAAAAGTTGACAATATTATTTTATGTTTTTGGGAGATTTAATTGCTCTGATTGTTATTATTTAGAGATGAAGTAGGTAATTATAGGCTTAAGAGAATTCAATCATTCAAATAAATCCTAAGTCGTTACAATCTCATCTTCACAAACCAATGGAAAGCCAATTGAATGCATATTAATATTATCCAACTATATCACTATGATAATTGTTTGTATGTAAATAAAAAAGGATAAAAAAAATACTATATGGAAGATATGATACAAAGAATCTTCTATATTTTTACCTTACTTTTTGTTCATTGATCACTGCATATATTATATAAAATATAAGATATATTTAATTATGTTGAAAATAAAATTTCAAATCGAAAACTGAAATCTTTAATAAATTTTTTAATTGAAATCTTTAATAATGCTTAACAAACATCAAAATTAAAATTTACTTGAGATGATTATCTAAATTGTCAATTACAGAAAAATTTTCAATTTACAACACTCTCCCTATTAAGATTATTAAATTTCCATAACATTTAATTTACAAGATAATATAAATTATATTTAATTAAATTATTTTCACATTAAAAAAATTCCATCAATTATTATTAAACGTACAATTATGTCTATTTTTAAATTATTTTTATACTTATTTTATAATATAAATATATATTATATCAATTTTAAAATTTGCTCAAACAAGTCCAACTTCACATTCTAAATTATTCATGCAACTTTTTTAGTCCCACATCATAAAGAGAGTTTGAGGATGTTTCCTTGAACCCTTTATAAAGTGAGAAGTGAACTTTTTTTTCAAAACAAATTATGTGAGTTATTTAAGATAACTTGCATTTATTATGATGATATTAATCATCATATTTAATAAAAATATTTTAAAAAGTTTACTAAATCATATCAATAGTCGGAAGATTTCGAAATTCGTTTGGAAGCAGCCTTTTGTATTTCTGCAGCGGTCAACGAGTGGTTGAGATTGGGTTTTGAGGGGATCAATGGGGGCGACGGCGGACTGCAGTGCACCAGTGGGGCGTCGGATTAGCAGCGCATGCGATGGCGATGAAGACTATCAAGATGCCGGTCGGAAGTTAGGAGAGTCAAAGCGATGGCCGCCGGGTGTTCGATTTCATCCCACCGATGAGGAGCTCGTGCTCTTTTACCTAAAACGGAAGATATGCCGCCAAAGGATAAAACCTGCCATGGTTGGCGAGGCTGACGTCTATAAGTGCGAACCATGGGAACTTCCAGATATTATACGCTAATCTGTCGTTCTCCTTATTTAGTCTTCTTTTTCTCTGCTTTCTACAAACATCATATTGGATTCTGAGTTTTTTCGTTACTGTCTTTTGCTTACATCCTGGAAAAGTAGCTAAATCAATTAGAATAGTGATTCTTATTGAACTTGGTTGCATGGTATTTTCTCCTTCTCAGATGAATTTCACTCTTTTTATCGATTTTCACTTTAAGAAAAAGGGTTTCATCTCCACTTCGTAGATCTTAAATCTGGGTAAATACAGGCCAAATTCCCTTACTAAATGCTTTTTGTGTCCTCTCCCCTTTCTTCTTAGGTTAGGGTTAAATTTTCTAAATTATTAGATATTTTGCATTCCTGACACCACAATCTTTCTTCTGAAAGACAGTAATAAAGCTAAAATCCATCATGGAAAGAAGCTAACAAAGAATTCATCTCGATGCCATTGAACTCTATCTTTGTGCATTTAGCTTATGTGCATGCAATGGCTTTATCAGTCTCGACTTTCATCCAGAAAATTGGCCTGTATTTATCCAGATTTAAGATCTACGAAGTGGAGATGAAACCCTTTTTCTTAAAGTGAAAATCAATAAAAAGAGTGAAAGTCATCTACAACAACAACAACAACAACAACAACAAGCCTTTATTCCACTACGTGGGGTCGGCTACATGAATCCTTTGTCTCCATTGTGTCCTATTAAAGTCAAATTCTCATTTAAATCTAATAAAGAAAGGTCATTCCTAATATTTTCTAACCAAGTCTTTTTAGGTCTACTCCTACCTTTCTTAACATAAGTCAAATCTAATACCTCTACTCTCCTAACCGGGTCATCGGAAGGCCGCCGTTTTATGTGACTAAACCATCTAAGGCGACTCTCTCTAATCTTATCTTCTACTGGAGCTACTCCAACCTTTTCATGTATATGCTCATTTCGTATCCTATCTCTAAGGGTAAAGCCACTCATCCACCTGAGCATCCTCATCTCTGCCACACTTAACTTAGTATTATGCTTCTCTTTTAATGGCCAACATTCGGCACCATAAAGCATTGCAGGCCTCACTACCATTTTATAGAATTTTCCCTTAAGTTTGAGGGGTACATTTCTATCACATAATAATCCCGATGCATTCCTCCACTTCAACCATCCAACTTGAATTCTGCTGATAATATCTCCATCTATTTCACCATCACTCTGAACAATAGATCCAAGATATCTAAAACCTATACTCTTATTAATGACTTGATCGCCCAAAGCCACAATCCCCTCACTATGTCTATTACTACTAAAATTACACTCCATATATTCCGTTTTAGATCTACTCAAGCGAAAACCTTTAGACTCTAAGGTTGACCTCCATAATTCAAGTTTACCTTCAACTCCCTTCAAGTGAAAGTCATCTGAGAAGGAGAAAATCCCACGCAACCAAGTTCAATAAGAATCACTATTCTAATTGATTTAGCTACTTTTCCTGGATGTAAGCAAAAAACATTAATGAAAAAACTCAGACTCTAATATGATGTTTGTAAAAAGTAGGTTCCAAACCAAAGGTTTAAGTTTAAGGTTCGTGTTGCTTATGGCTCTCATTATTTTTGAAGTAGGCAAGGGGGGTCAAATCATCTTGAATTTCTTCTTGTCCTTGTGCTTCTTGCTTTTCTCGGTTTGGGGCCTTGGGCTGCTTGCTGTTCTCGGTTTGAGACCTTGGGCTGCTTGCTGTTCTGAATTTGGGGCCTTGGGCTGCTTGCTGTTCTCAGTTTGGGGCCCTGGGCTGCTTGCTGTTCTCGGTTTGGGGCCTTGGGTTGCTTGCTATTCTGGGTTTGGGACCTTGGGCTTCTTGCTGTTCTGGGTTTGGGGCCTTGGGCTGCTTGCTGTTCTCAGTTTGGGGCCTTGGGCTGCCTGCTGTTCTCGGTTTGGGGCCTTGGGCTGCTTGCTGTTCTCGATTTTAGGCCTTGGGTTGCTTGGTATTCTTGATTTGGGGCCTTGGGCTGCTTGCTGTTCTCGGTTTGGGGCCTTGGTTGTTGCTATTCCCGTGACTTCCCCTTGGTCCTGACTGTTGTTGTTCCCGTGAAAAGGCTGTTGGGGTTCCGCCCCCTTTTTTCTGGCCTCCTCGGTTTCTGCTGGTTCCGCCCCTTGTAAGCTAGATTGGGATGAATTTGGCTGATATTTTGGGTGCCTTTTCAGCTGTTGTTTGGAATGTCTCTTGGCATTCTATTTTCCTCTTTTTATTGGTTTCAAGTAGTTGTTTGTCTCCCCTTTCTCTCCTATAAATATGTGGCGTTGTTTTGTCAAAAAAGGTGGGAAAAAAATGTAATTTTTGGACAACAAAAAACTTGAGGGTTTTCTTGGATAGCTTGCATCCAAGAAAAGTAGCATCGAGAAGAATTCTTTGTTAGCTACTTTCCATGATGGATTTCTGCTTTATTACTGTCTTTCAAAAAAACATCGTGGCGCCAGGAATGCAAAATATCTAATAATTTAGAAAATTTAACCCTAACCTAAGAAGAAAGGGGAGAGGACACAAAAAGCATTTTGTAAGGAAAATTGGCCTGTATTTATCCAGATTTAAGATCTACGAAGTGGAGATGAAACCCTTTTTCTTAAAGTGAAAATCGATAAAAAGAGTGAAAATCATCTGAGAAGGAGAAAATACCACGGAACCAAGTTCAACAAGAATCACTAATTGATTTAGATACTTTTCCTAGACGTAAGCAAAAAACAGTAACGAAAAAACTCAGAATCCAATATGATGTTTGTAAAAAGCAGGTTCCAAACCAAAGGTTTAAGTGTAAGGTTCCTGTTGCTTGTGGCTCTCATAGTTTTTGATGTAGGCAAGGGGGTCAAATCATCTTGAATTTCTTCTTGTTCTTGGGCTGCTTGCTGTTCTCGGTTTGGGGCCTTGGGCTGCTTGCTGTTCTCGGTTTGGGACATTGGGCTGCTTGCTGTTCTCAGTTTGGGGCCTTGTGCTGCTTACTGTTCTCGGTTTGGGGCCTTGAACTGCTTGCTGTTCTGGGTTTGAGACCTTGGCCTGCTTGTTGTTCTCGGTTGAACTAATCGTACTGTAAGATAAGTATCGTAATATATGATATAATTAAATCTTTCATAAATTAATCTTATGATTAAGGAACAATTTTAGATTAATTGATCTAGTTAGATTGTACATGATGATTGAACCCAAGAAAGTGTCTTGCCTCATTTCCTCCAAGAGAGCTTTGAGAAGAATAAAGGAAGAGCTTGTGTTTGAGGGAGAAGTAGTGCGAGGGGTCACATGGTTGCTCCAAGCAAGTGCCTTGACTTATTTCCTTTAGGTGTTTGGCTTAGTTTCTTTGGTGGCTTTGGGAAGATGTTCTTCATCTCAAATATCATTGAGGTTCTGCCTTCACCAAGAGGGTGAGAAAGGAGTTTCAGGTTCTCTACTATAATCATGAGGGTAAGAAAGAAGATTCAGGTCCTCTGCCATCACTAGGAGGGTGAGAATGGAGGTCAATATTCTCTGCCATCACCATGAGGGTGAGAAAGGAGGTTCATATTCTCTGTCATCGCTAAGAGGGTGAGAAACGAGGTCGAGGTTCTTTGCCATCACCAAAAGGGTGAGAAAAGAGGTCGAGTTTCTCTGCCTCACAAGGTTGGTGAAAGATTGTAAGGGCTTCTCCGCCTAGCTATGGGGGCTAAAGAAAGAGAAATTAAAGTTTAGTGCAATACTCGAAGAGGAGAACTCCATAGAGTGGACATAAGTCATTGTTTGACTGAACCATTATAAATTTTTAGTGCGTTTTTTTTGTTTTTAATTTTTGTACATTATTTTTTTCTACATTTTATTTTTTGTGATAACTATTTGATGACGATATGTGATTGATGCTTCATTATGTTGATTAGAATATCATCATCACTATTGTGACTTTTGATAAAATTATTTGCTTCCGCATTTGGTTATAAGTGTTATTATTTTTTTGTTAAAAATCCTAAAATCAGAAAAAAAAAATTATGTTTTCAATAGGATTTTTAAAACTCTCAATTCACACCCCCCACCCCTAACGCTCTCTTGATGTGCTTTGGGATAGTTCACTTAGGCTTAAAATCCTACATCGAACTTTCAGAAATGATCTTTCTTTATTAAATTTAAATAAAAAATTGACTCTTAATATAACACAATGGAGAAAACAAAATCATGTCGCCGGCCCCGAGTAGTGGGATAAAGGGTTGATGTTGATTTTGTTGTTGATTGTAATTATATTTCGGTGAAATAAAAGTTGACAATATTATTTTATGTTTTCGGGAGATTTAATAGCTCTGATTGTTATTATTTATAGATGAAGTAGCTAATTATAGGTTTAAGAGAATTCAATCATTCAATTAAATCCTAAGGCGTTACAATCTCATCTTCACAAACCAATGGAAAGCCAATTGAATGCATATTAATATCATCCAACTATATCAATATGATAATTGTTTGTATGTAAATAAAAAAGGATAAAAGAAAATACTATATGGAAGATATGATACATAGAATCATTTATATTTTTACCTTACTTTTTGTTCATTGATCAATGCATATATTATATAAAAAATAAGATATATTTAATTATGTTGAAAATAAAATTTCAAATCGAAAACTGAAATCTTTAATAAAATTTTTAATTGAAATCTTTAATAATGCTTAACAAACATCAAAATTAGATTTTACTTGAGATGATTATCTAAATTGTCAATTAAAGAAAAATTTTCAATTTACAACACTCTCCCTATTAAGATTATTAAATTTCCATAACATTTAATTTACAAGATAATCTAAATTATATTTAATTAAATTATTTTCACATTAAAAAAATTCCGTCAATTATTATTAAACGTACAATTATGTCTATTTTTATATTATTTTTATACTTATTTTGTAATATAAATATATATTATATCAATTTTAAAATTTGCTCAAACAAGTCCAAATTCACATTATAAATTATTCATGCAATTTTTTTAGTCCCACATCATAAGTAGAGTTTGAGGATGTTTCATTGAACCCTTTATAAAGTGAGAAGTGAACTCTTTTAGCAAAACAAATTATGTTAGGTATTTAAGATAACTTGCATGTATTATGGTGATATTAATCATCATATTTAATAAAAATATTTTAAAAAGTTTTAAAAAATTTAATTAACTAAAAAATATTTTTTAAAATTTAATTAAAACAAAAATATTTTTTTTTTATGAACAGTTTCCCGATTGAACCGCCAGTTCAATCCGGTTTGATGCAGAGCCGATTTTGAAGTTTGATCGGACTGGCTATCAGACCGGTTCATGATTGAACCAACTAGTTTGGTCCGATTTTCAAAACGTTGAATTAAATACCTCTTTTGACTGGCTCTCCTGCCATCTGGCCTATTTAGCACTCTAAAAGGCAGCTTAGCTACTGGGAAATTTCCCCTCGCCTCAAAATTTTGTTAAAATGATGAAGAGCACTTAATCAGTCAATACCATACCCAATTTCAGACGCTATTCATTTATTAGGTAGGAAGTAAGAGGGCGCTGCGACCAGCGGGCGGTCGGGCTTCGTCGGCGTCGGCCATCGCCGTGAGCATCTCTCCTCTCTGCCTCTTCATATTTTTTCTCCTTTACTGAATCGTATCACTAGTCGGAAGATTTCTAAATCCGTTTGGAAGCAGCCTTCTGTATTTCTGCAGCGGTCAACGAGTGGTTGAGATAGGGTTTTGAGGGGATCGATGGGGGCGGCGGCGGACTGCAGTGCACCGGTGGGGCGTCGGATTAGCAGCGCATGCGATGGCGATGAAGACTATCAAGGTGTCGGTCGGCAGTTCGGAGAGTCAAAGCGATGGCCGACGGGTGTTCGATTTCATCCCACCGATGAGGAGCTCGTGCTCTTCTACCTAAAACGGAAGATATGCCGCCAAAGGATACAATATGCCATGGTTGGCGAGGCTGACGTCTATAAGTGCGAACCATGGGAACTTCCAGGTATTATACGCTAATCTATCGTTCTCCTTATTTAGTCTTCTTTTTCTCTGCTTTCTACAAGCATCATATTGGATTCTGAGTTTTTTCGTTACTGCTTTTTGCTTACATCCAGGAAAAGTAGCTAAATCAATTAGAATAGTGATTCTGATCGAACTTGGTTGCGTGGTATTTTCTCCTTCTCAGATGACTTTCACTCTTTTTTTCGATTTTCACTCAAGAAAAAGGGTTTCATCTCAACTTCGTAGATCTTAAATCTGGATAAATACAGGCCAATTTCCCTTACTGAATGCTTTTTGTGTCCTCTCCCCTTTCTTCTTAGGTTAGGGTTAAATTTCTAAATTATTAGATATTTTACATTCCTCACGCCCCTATCTTTCTTCTGAAAGACAGTAATAAAGCAGAAATCCATCATGGAAAGAAGCTAACAAAGAATTGTTCTCGATGCCCTTGGACTCTGTTTTTGTGCATTTAGCTTATGCGCAGGCATTGGCTTTATCAGTCTCGACTGACTTTTATCATTGGTTTGTAACAAGTAGGTTCCAAACCAAAGGTTTAAGTTTAAGGTTCATGCTGCTTGCGGCTCTCATAGTTTTTTGTTAAGTTCAGCTCATAGTTTTTTGTTTATGTTGTCATAATTAAGCAAGGCAGGTTCAAGAGCAGGTTTGATTCCTATGCTGGGTCCATGTGATTGATTGAAATTTTCATGCATTCTATTGATACTTTAAGATGTTTTAAAATTTTCGTTTGAGTAGTTTGCCCTCACTTATGCTTTAGCTTTTAGGTTGGAAATTGATTTGGCCAGTGATGAATCAGACCAGGTTCAGTCCCCCATTGGTTCATATGCTCTAACAGTAGGTGCCAAATTTCCTTACTGAGAGTTGGTTGCTGTATGATGATTTTTTTTTTTTTGGGTATGTAGTTGTTAATGCTAGTATGGAATGCAGGTACATTCTTTTTGTATGTATAACATACTTGTCAATTGCTGTAGTTTTGATAATGCTATAGATGTTGTATGCATTTAACAGCTTTAGTTCATTTCTTATCTACATCATTTATGTTTTTTTTTTTTTCCTTTTGATCCGTTATTAGAGAAATCCTTGTTGAGGAAGGGTGACAAACAATGGTTCTTCTACAGTCCAAGGGATAGGAAGTATCCCAATGGATCGAGATCCAACCGTGCTACAACACTTGGTTACTGGAAGGCCACGGGAAAAGACAGAGGCATCTCCCACCATTCCAAAACCGCAGGTAACAAAAAGACACTTGTTTACTATCGTGGTCGTGCTCCTAAGGGAGTACGAACGGACTGGGTGATGCATGAATACACCCTTGATGAGAATTTTCTTGTGAGATTCAAAAATGTGCAGGCAAGCCCCAAACACTTATATCAAACTTGAAATTCCTTTTAGCTAATTTATTAGCGTGCATCAACAGCCTTCTTATATTTTGAATCCGTTGTTCTGGCAGGATTCTTATGCGCTCTATAAGCTATTCATGAAGAGTGGTCCTGGTCCTAAGAATGGTGAACAGTATGGTGCACCATACAGAGAAGAGGAATGGGATGATGTTGCTGTAGATGAGAGCTTCGTGGACCAGAATGATGGAGATGGAATGTCTGCTGCAATTTTAACTAGCAATTCTATCCCTGTTACTTTCAGTGAAGGTTGTGACACTTCTCCAGTCTGTGACTTGGAGGATCTTCTGTTTCATTTGTCGCAAGAGCAAGAAATTGTTCAAGGAGATCTAGATTTCTCGGCATATACTTCTGATTTATCCAAGGTCCGTTCAATAATTTGAACTCCATCTAGCTTTCCAGATGTCAATCCAACTGTATAATATGCATTTTAAAAGATATGGTTTTTGATGAAGCTACTTATTTAAGATGGATAGATATTTTTATGTCTAGATGGTGTTTTTTTCCTGCATTGTTCTGTATTTTTGCTGTACTCATATCATTATAGAGTAATGTTGAGCAAAATAGTGACTAAACCTTCAAGAAATATTTCCACCTATGCTCACCTAAAAATCTCACATTAAGGCTTCGTTTGAGACGGCTTTTTTACTCTTCTTAAAACAACTTTCTAGTACAAAAGTTGAAGTTTTTTGTACTTGAAAGCTGTTTTAAGAAGCAGTAAAAAAGCCACCCCACGAAGCCTAAGATGTGTAAAAATTCTCACATGTTTTTCACCAATATCAGGGCTAACAATCAATGTGCTCTAATTTGACTTACTTTTCATTTTATGAATCTATACTTACTATAGGAAGTGGCATCTTAGCTTATGCATATTTCTTTTGACCGCTCCAGGTAGACCTTGAACCAGAAAGCGGAAGCCATGTCATGAACCCATCCTATGTTGATGCTGATGATTCTTTCCTAGGTATCGATACTGGGGGTGAGAATAACAGCATGGAGATGAGATTCCAAAATATACAGTCAGAATTAGCCCATTCTCAACCAATTGGATTGCCTAATATGATCTCAGAGCAGCATATTGTGACAGCTGATGAAGAGTTTCTTGAAATCAAAGATTTAAATGACCCAATGACCTCATTCTACTTGGATGATATCACTGACAGAAATCTCACTTTTGATACTGACGTGTTCTTTGATCCATTCGATCAATTCGATGTCAATATGTTGTTAACCGAGTCCTTGGGAGTGCCAATGGATCCCAAAACACCACATCACCATTTTGATAGCTTTTCTGAAGAAGACCCTCAGAACAATGCATTGCATATAAGCAGTCAGTTATGGGCACATGAGGAGAATTATAACTTCACAACTGTTGCAAATACAAATGAGGTGGTGGCCTTAACACCTCCGGCAGCAGGTGCCTTCTTTGTCACTTATTTCATACATAACACCTAATGAAAATACATATTTAACACCTAAACTTCAATATTTACTAATATACCATCTAAAATTCTCCTTTTCTTCTATTCTACCACTCTATTGAAGCAATGAGATACTTGTATTTACTGTGAAAGGTTGCCATTGACGGGAAAGACAGCCGTTGATAGTGATTTTTGATGGAAGGTTTAAACGAAATCTTATAATTGATTAAAAGAGGGGTTTTTGGTGCACCATTTCCGTTCTACATTTTTAATAAGCAATACTGGCCATTTCCGTTCTACATTTTTTGGAAAAATAAAATAAAGAGATGTATCTCATTTGTTTAGTCATACTGCAGGCTTTCCTAACGCCAGTAATTTGCCAAGTACTTCAGAGATACACTTTGTGGAACAGATCGGCCCTGCTGAAAGTCCTTCACCATCTTGGTTTAACTCTACTCTTTCAGGCTTCCTTCATTCAGTTCCAAGCAGCCCTGCATTTGCTTCAGAGAATGCTTTGATTTCAAGGGCCTTTGAGCGTGTTTCAAGTTTCAGAGCAGCTCAGGTCAATCCCCAACAAAGGGCTTCTGCCTCTGGGGGTCACAGAAGCAATGATAGAGGGTATCTGTTCATCTCAGGTCTGGTGGGGATCGTTGCTGTGTTTTCGGTGTTAATCGTTGGAGCTGCTTTTAAAGTTTTTAAGGGTTTATGGGGCAGATTCATATCGTCGTAGTCTCTTACTTTCCTTGTAAAATATTCAATAAGTGGTGAGCTTTAGGTTTCGTTTGGGTCAACTTTTTCACTGCATCTTAAAACAGCTTTTTAATAAAAATTTAAAAATTTTGTACTGAAAAGCTGCTCTAAGAAGCAATAAAAAAGCCGTCCCATACAAAATCTTATGTTTCGTTTGGGACGGTTTTCTTACTGCTTTTTAAAGCGACTTTTTAGTACAAAAATTTTAATTTTTGTATTAAAAAACAACTTTAAGAAGCTGGTAAAAAGCCGTCCCAAACGGAGGCTTAATCTAATTGGGAGAGGTTTAAAAGATGTAAAAGAGGGATACTGTGATGCAAATTCCTCCTGTGGCTTCAATAAGTTTCAACCTATAATAGATTACAAGGCATTTTTTATTATTAATATTGGAGTTATATTTTATTCTTAGCAAAATGTGACATTTCCATTATCAAGCTATGGATTGTAGTTTCTTTTCTTATATTATTAAACGAGTTTTTAACCCATTTCAGATTGGATCTGTCAGACCTCAATCATAATATCATTAAAGAAGGATTAGGTGAAATAAATCATTTGAGCTTGTTGGAGGAGAAGGTGAAAGGATTTATGGCTTGATGAAGGGTTGAAAGAGAAATCTAATGAGCTCAAGCTAGGGAAGAGGCGCCATTTGATTAAAAAAAGATTTTTTTTTAGGTTATTAAGGCATTTAAATGTCAAACAAATGATATATCATCAAAGAAATTAGCATAGACTATACAATGAAATATTTCAAAATTTCAGCTTAAATTTCAAAATATCACCCAAGAAATTATAAATAAAACCACATTCTCCACAAAAAAGGAACCTATGAACTAAATTTGGAGAGATCTTAAAAACTAAAAAACTCTAGAAGCCTATCAACCTATTGGCGCTGACATACACCACCAATCATCGATGTCACTCGACCACCATCACCCCGACTATCATGATCTTACCATCTTCGCTCAATCATCTTCGCCTGACTATCATGGCCTAACTGTCATCATCTAACTCTCATTACCTAATCGATATCACCAAGTCATTGTTATCTAACTACAGTACCATCCACTGCTTCACCAATCTCTACTACACATAGGAAATAAAGCCAATTTTTTCAACTTAATAATCTCATCTTCTCTAATTGAGGGGAAGAGCAGACATGTATGATATTACTTACATAGTGGATCATTTCGACTAGGTTATGCCCCGTGATTTTTTCTTTTATAAGTTTTTAAGAAAAAAAATTAGTATCTCTTACGACTTTCTTGTCAATGTGTGTGCTAAGTTTTTGAACAAAAGCTAAGATATTAAATCTTTCATTACTCAAATATTATTGTAGCACATATAATTTGGCACTAATTGTGAAAAATGTTCCTAGTATTATAAAAACACATCTTCAATGTCTGACAAAAGCTATGCGCACTATAATAGAGCATCCCACTCTTGCACTCAACAGTATCTGAATCAATCCCTAAATCCAAGACATTATAATCTATCTAATGATGGTTTCTTTTGGCTTATCTTTGGAAGATTGTTTTCACAGGATAAATAAGCATCAAACTCAAATAATTTACTAATTAGAAGAGGTTGAATAATAAAGATTTCCATTACAACACGACATAGTTTACCCTTGAGAGAAGAGAGAGAGAGAGAGAGAGAGAGAGAGAGAGAGAGAGAGAGAGAGAGAGAGAGAGAGAGAGAGAGCATGTGTGTGTGTTATGCCTACTACTATAGAATTCTAACAAGTTTGATTCATTCTTGTAAAATGCATAAATTCATATGCATCTTATCTGTCTGAGCATGTTATGTATGTATTTTGAATTCTTTGGTGTGCTTGTGATCTATTTTGAAGCAACCCAAGGGCATTCTATAAACATAAATCTAAATTTGAATTTTTCCCTTGGTAGCGCTACAACGCTAGGTTGGGGTAGTATGGTGTAAGATCTTAGGTTTAGGTCATTTAACATGAACAGTGTCGGGGCCACAACGCCGTGGTTTGGAGTGCCACAATACTAGATTAATTTTTTTAATAAATATTTATTTCCACTTAAAAATCTCTTTGAGACAAAAAAAAAAAAACACCTTAGGCTACTTGTCCAAGAGAGAGGGTTTTCTAGAGAAAGAAAGTTGAGTTAGAGCTACTTCAATCAATTTTCTACTATCAGCCCAATCCAGGAAGTTGTCCGAATCGAGGTAGGTTATATGATGCATATCTCAGCTTTTAATCATAAGAGAATTTTAGAATTTAATTAAAATTATAAATTTATGAGGTTCAAATGAGGATAACTTCACATCTACTAAAATTTCACCATGTAACTTCTGGTATATTGCCCATACAAATATTTTGAACCTTTTTTTTCTGAAAGTTTTGTGAGGTAGTTTTGAAAATCTATTAATTAATTTTAGCAATCTAAAAAAATTCTTACTTCAAAAATTTATGTTGTTATACAGTAAAAGCTTCAAAATAGTATTATGAATAATCTATGATAATTTGGTAAAAACTAGAAAATGTTAATTTCTACTCAGTTTGTTAAATAATTTTGCTACGAGTATAGTATTCTACGATTTTCTACATTATGATCATTTTTGCTTACTTCGTTAAAAATGCAATTATATATGCACTTAATACCTAAAGTGTGTGATTTATGATGACTTTTCATGATTGGTGAAAGTTCAGTTGTACTGAATGCATCGGAGTTATAAGTGCCTAAATTTTAAAATATTTAATGTGTTAAGCTTTTAGAAGTTATAAGGGCCTAAATTAGATATATGTTTCTATTGAAAGGTTTAAGAGTCTGAGGAAAATCAGTTAATTTTCGTTATGATATAAAAAGTGCTTATTTATTTATGTTTTGAGCAAGGACTATTTAATTTATGTTATCTATCAACACTATTATGTTTAGTAGAATACTTATTTCATAACCATTTTCCTAATCTTTTTAAAATATTGAGTTAAATATTAAAAATTTAGATAGGTGGTTGTGACACACTGAGCTATATTGGCTCACACCTATTATACATTTTATTTCAGATCAGGAAAAGGGTAATGAGCTAGTTGAGTAGTTAAAATTGTAGGAACTGAAAGTCTAAGTCTTTTTTTTGTATAATCATTGCCATTTTTTAATCTATTTTACTGCTATTTATAGCCATTCATTGTATTGTAAAGAATTATATATATATATATATATATATATATATATATATATATATATATATATATATATATATATATATATATATATATATATATATATATATTGAAGATGAATGAAAGGAAAATTGTGGATGAGTATATTTTTTTATTAATTGGTAGTTAAATAGTAGCTTTGTTGTCCATTCTAGCTAAATAAATCTAAATAGTTCTCCAAATTACATTGTTAGTTTGGTATGTCATCAATTAACATGATATGATATGTTCTATCTATGAGTTATAATAAGTTGGGATGTGATAGTTCCTTTTTGTATAAGAGCAATAACTTGGAGATTTAATTGTAAACAAAGCTATAATAATTGATTTGTAATCAAGTAAGGAAGTTATAGGCAGTGTTGGACATTAATTTCTATTTATTTTTATCAACTATGTACATTCTGTAAGGAAGTTATAGGCAGTGTTGTGCCAGTTATGAACCTTTTTGTAGTTGAAAATATATTAAATTAGCATTTTATATAGCCTCTATGAATTAGTAATGTTCTAGAATATTTTTGTAGGCATGGAATTTTTTTTGGGGGGGGGGCGGGGGGGGGGGGGGGGGGGGGGGGGGGGGGATTCTTGTAAAATTAAGTGACTTAAGAATACTTTATTTTAAATATTTAGTTATACAATTCATGCATCATTGTGCATTTCATGGTATTTTGAAGCTCTGTTATGGAAAGAAATGTACATTGTGAATTTTATGCTTGGGCCCAATCTAAATATATATTTAATCTTTACTACTATATTCTTTTTTGGCATTTGAAATAGCTTTGTGTTTGAAATAGTCCACTCTATTTTATTTTAGTTTTGCACCTGCCCAATGTAGGAAGGAGATGATAAAAAGGGAGTTTTAAGTAGGCATCGTTACATAAGCTTTTATGCGTCCATGTTTGCGTGTGAGTTTAACTTATCTTCATGTCATGTTCTATAAAATATAAATTATGTACTGTTATAAACAACATTGAAAATATAAAATCCATGTATTTTTGCTTATTTCATTACAAATTGTGAATTGAATTTTAATATGGAGAAAGGTTGGCCTACTGAATTTTGTACTCATACTATTATTTAAAATATTAAAAAAAGTGAAGGATCTTGCCTAGTAGGTTGATTCTTATAAGGAGCACAAGTTACTGGTCACTAAGATATGTATTAATTTGTCAGTTCATAATTTATTTAAACATTTTGCTAAAATTATTGTATTTTGAACTATATATTTTGGAAACTCTAAATGTAATAAAAATATGAAGATTAGCTTATGTAATTTCTTAATCTATATTTTATTTTATTTATGGATGATTTGATGTCTTTGAAAGCAAAAAGTATAATTAGGGATTAAGAAATTAATAGAAAATATAGGTTAAATTATTCCCTTAGATCCTACGGTGTTATAGAATGATATCAAAGTAATGGTTGGGTGGAATGTTATCATCACCAGTGTCATAGAACATAATTTGCAAGTTTAAGAAGATATGTTAGGTAGTTTAATATTAATTTTTTTTTATGATTATCTATAAGTTATTGAGTTTGTTAATGAAACCCCAAAAAAAAATTTTTTTTAGTAGTTAAAAATATAGTTATAAATGGACCCAAAGACCCAAATCAACAGGTTGACAGAGTTCTAGAGCTACTGTATCTCATAGTGCTACCCCTACAGTAACATCAAATTTGATGGTGTAGTTTTGCTAGGTTGGTAGCAAAGCTAATGGGAGAAGACCAAAGTATGATGTCAAGTGTGAGGGGAGATGAGATAGATCATTATTTGTTATTATTTTTAAGATTAAAGCCTCCCAATTTTTAAGGAGATGAAAAACCTCGGGTTGTAGAAGATTGGTTGATGAGGTTGGAGAAATATTTTGATAGCGTACAATCTCCTGAGGGTAGGAAAGTACCATTGGTAGTGTTTTTCTTAGATGGAGAAGCTAAGTGCTAGTGGACATGTAAATAGAGGGATAAATATTAGGTAAAGCTAATACTGATTTTTCTTGGGAATAATTCATAAAGACATTTAGAGATTAGTTTATATCGACATTTGTAAGGTAGGAGATACAAGAATAGTTCCTGAGGTTGGTTAAGGGACAAAAGTTTATAATACAAAATGAAGTAGAGTTCACATCCCTAGCCAAGTATATCCCTCAATTAGATAGTATTCTAAAAGATAAATGTTATCACATTTTTAGAAGATTGAGGGATAGTTTGAGGCATTCACTGGTATCATTTCATATCAATAATTTGTATAAGCTGGTGGAACGAGCTAGATTAGCGGAAAATGATCTAACAGCCACTCTAAAAAGTTGAGATGCAAGAAGGAAAGGATTTGGAGGGGAACCCTCTAAGAGTGGAGTCAGTGGGAAGAAGCCCAAGGTTTGTTGGTGTAGAATCTAAGAAAGAAGGATTTGTAGCTTTTATTTAGTGTAGGTTGATCTATGTATGTTATCAATATTTTGATATATGGATATTATGGCTGGAGGTATTATGATAGATTCTACATTATATAGGTCAATAATTTTGTTTTGTTAGGTCTGATCACAAGGTGGCTCTATTTCTTTAGAATGCACTTAAGGGTAGATCTAAGGTTGGAGGGAGTTAGAGACAGCCATTGGTAATAGCCTCATCTAGAGTTGTTACTGAGGGATCGATGACACAAAGTGGGAACAAATTCAGTGGAAGATCAGGGGGTATAGAGGTAGTATATGGTAGTTGATAATGCTCCTCCAATATAGCCTAGGGTTATAGTATGACTCAACAGGAGGAAATAGAGGACCCGGATGTGGAGATAAGTTTGTTATATATTTTTAAGCAACCTTATGATATTTTTTTTATTTTGGTGCTAGTCATTCTTTCATATATGAGCATGTTTTGGATAATTTAAGTTTAACCCCTACTCTATTATCTCTTGAATTGTTTATTAAAATATTAGTAGAAGATTTGATACCTATTAGTAAATTCTATGTGTGTTAGATTAAGGTTTATTGTAAAAAGTTAGCATAAAAAGTGAATGTATTACCTCTAAAATAATTTGATATTATATTTGAAATAAATTGGTTAAATAAGTATCAAGCCTGGATTGATTGTAGTAAGAAGCTTGCAAGTTTATGTGTGGGCAGCGAGGTGTTGTATTTTCAGTGTGTTAGAAGTGTCTTATCTTCTTCGAATTTTTATATTTCAAGTGGATAAGGCTCAGAGAAAGGGGAGTTTTGTATTACAAACTTATGTAAGAGATTTAACAAATCTATTAAGTGTATTAAAAATGTTCCTATATTAAGGGAGTTCCCAAATATTTTTCTAAGGAGCTCTGTAGTATACATCTATAAAAGGAGGTTGATCTCTATATTGAGGTGTTTTCAAGCATGAATCTGACATCAAAGGCTCCTTATAGGTTGACACCTAGATAGTTACAAGAATTGAAGGTTTAGTTATAAGAGTTGTTGGATAGAGGATTCATCACTGAGTGGATCATTATGGGGAGCCTCTATGTTGTTCGTGAAAAGAAAGATGGATCATTATGTATGCGTATTAATTATCAGGAGTTGAATAAGTGATAGTGAAGAATAAATATCCACTTCAAAAAATAGATGATATGTTTTACTAGTTGGAAGGTGCAATTATGTTTTTTTAAATTGATCTAAGACTGGGATATCATCAATTAAGGCTGAAGATTCAATATGTGGTAAAGGTAGCCTTTAATTCATGATATGAGAAAGTATGAGTTTTTAATAATATCATTTGGTATGAAGAATGTACCTTAAGTGTTCATGTATTTGATGCATTGAGTATTATGGGAATATTTGGATCAATTTATTATCATGCTCATTGATGATATCTTGATGTATTTAAAATCCAAAGAAGAGCATAGAGTTCATTTAAAGTTGACCATATAGATCTTTAGGTAGTAGAAGCTATATGCTAAATTTTCCAAATATAAATTTTGACTAACTTCTATAGCTTTTTTGCGACTCATGATAAGCATGGAAGGGATTATTATAGAATATCCCAGTAGGTGCAAGTTGTGATAGATTGGCAAAGGCTAACATCTATAACAGATGTCTATAGTTTTCTGGGCATGGCTAGTTATTATAAGAAATTTGTCACAGGCTTATCAAAGGTTGCCATCCCTCTAAAAGCGTTAACATAAAATTCCATTTCATTTGACTAAACACCATAGTGTAAAGAGAGCTTTCATAAGTTGAAGGAGTATTTGGTGTCAACCTCTATATTAACTATTCTTTCGAGTTCAGAAGATTTTAAGTGTATATTAAAGCATCTTTAAATGGTTTACAATGTATATTGCAACATAACGGAAAAGTTGTAGCTTATGCTTCCAGGCAGTTGAACTCGTGTTCGAAAATTTGCATACGTATAATCTAGAATTGAGGTTTATTGTATTTACATTGAAGATATAGTAGAATTATTTGTAAGTAGTTTAATGTGAGATTTATATTATCAACCAAAGTTTGAAATATATTTTTACTCAGAAAGAGTTGAATCTGAAGTAAAAAAGGTGATTATAACTGATTAATGATTATTATTTGAATATAATTTATCAACCCGATAGAGAAAATGTGGTTTCTGATGCTATGACTATAAACTCTATGGGAATGGTAGTTAGTTTGATTGCTTTTGAACAATCATTAATTTGAGAATGGAAATTAGAAGTGGTGTGTCCCTCAGATGTGCCAATTAGAGTTATTTCCCATATAATAGTTCAACCCTCATTGCAAGATAGGATTAAAGAATCTCAAAAAATTGATGAGGTGTATGTGAAGCTAATGGATTAAATTTATTCTAGAATGAATCATGAATTATAAGTAAATGACCAGGGTGTGATTTTTTATGTAGCAACTTATGGGTTTGTAGGATGTGGTTTGAGGAAAGAAATTATGCAGGAAGCCCACTATTTTAGACACTCTATGCATGAAGGCAGTAGTCAAATATATTTGGACTTGAAGTTATTATTTTAGTGGCTTGAGATGAAGTGAAGTATAGCAGAATTTGTAAATAGGTGTACATCATGCCAAATAGAGAAAGATAAACATCGAAGACCCAGTGGATTACTGAAACGTTTGTCCATTCTGGTGTGGAAAGGGGAGGAAATTATGATTGGTTTTTCAAGATCAAGGCAGGGCCACAATGTTGTCAGAGTGATTGTGGATTGTTTGACCAAGTCTACATATTTTCTACCTATAAGGAAAACTAACTTGGACGGTAAGCTAGCATGACTATATGTAAAAGAAATTGTTAGACTGCATGATGTTCCTAAGGTGATTATTTTTGTTCATGATGGTACGTTCACTTTTAAATTATGGAAAGGAAATCAAGAAAATTTGGGACACAATTGAGTTTTGTTATAGCTTTTCATCCTCAAATAGATGGAATGTCTAAAAGGTTTATCAAGATTATGGAAGATTTACTAAAATTATGTGTTTTGGATTTTCGAGAAAGATAGGAAAATTACATTCCATTGATTGAATTTGCTTATAATAACAGTTTTTAATGAAGTATTGGAATGGTTCCATATGAGGCTTTGTATGATAGAAGATGTAACATTATATTATCTTGGACTAAGGTGGGAGAGAAAAGATTAATTGGACCTGAATTAGTTCATGAGAAAATCATGTTGATAAGGAAGAGATTGGAAGCATCACAAGATCTAAAGAGGAAATAATATGTTCTAAAGCATAAAGTTGTCAAATTTCAAATTGGTGATTTTGTTATCTTAAAGTTCATCCAAATAAAATAGGTTAGTATATTTGGGGAAACAACAAATTTCGCCCAATATTTATTGACACCTTCAAAATTATTGAGAAAAGTAGGAAAGTCTACTTACAGATTAATGCTACCTGATAATATGTATTATATTCATAATATTTTTCATATTTCTAATATGATAAATGGGTATCTAAATTAGAGTACAAAATTTTGAAAGAAAAAGTGGAGGTTCAACCAAATCTAACATATAAAGAAGAACAACAACATATACTTGCTTTCAATATCAAGTAGCTAAGGAATAAACAAATTCATATGATTAAAGTTTAATTGAAACATAGGTCTAGACAGGGAGCCACCTAGAAGAAGGAATCAAAGATGAGGTCGTTGTATCCAAACATTTTCTAAGAATTTATATTTAAAAATATCAATGATGAATTTTTTGTAAGGAGGGAAGAATGTTATAGTTCAAAGTTTCGTTGGATCACTACATAATACCCAGAGTTTCGCCGGACCACCACTTGATTACTAGAGTTACGACGGACCACCATTTGACACTAGAGTTTCGCTAGACCATCACTTACGCCTGGAGTTCCGTTGGACCACCACCTGACGTCCAAAGTTCTATTGGACCACCACCTAACACTTGGAGTTTTACCGGACCACCAGCCGACGCTGGTGTTTCGCCAGACCTCCACCTGACGTCGAAGCTCCGCCAGACCCCCACCTGATGCCCGTAGTTCTATCAGACCACCACCTGAAGCAAGAGTTCCACCGGACCACCACCTGACGCCCAAAATTCTTCTAGACCACCAACTGTCGCCCGAACTTCCGCCTGACACTAGACTTTAACCAGATCACCGAGTAATGTCGGGACTTTCGTTGGACCACCAAGTGACGCCGAACTTTCACTTTCATCCCCGTTTGTCACTGGACTACAACCATACGGCTGACATTTGTAATCTGATCGCTCTCAAGGATGAATCAACCTACTATACTCAATTTAAATTCTAGTGGAATCATTTTCAACTTGGCTAGGCTTTGTGATTTTTTCTTTTTTCCAGGATTTTTCATGTAAAAAATCTTGTGTTCTCTATGTATGAGTTGGATATACGTAAAATATTAAGACGCAGTATAAATATATATCAGCATATATTCTAGCCCGCAATAATAATCTCCCCTCTTAATTCATTTTTTTATTGCTAATTAATTATAATATATTATCTTAATTTATTATTATTTATTACTAGCTTATTCTATTATACTTTCTTAATTCTTTACATTTACATTTCTAATTATTTATAATATCCTCTCTTAACTCATTTATTTTAAATAATAATTAAGTACAAAATACTTTGTTAATTCATCATGCGAGCAACAATGATATACCGTAAAATAATAACATGTCACATATTAATAAACCCACACTTAATAATTTGACATGCGAAATAGATGTCACGTGCGAAGATGTGTCTGCTACCATCTTCACGTCTAGGGGTGTCAATTTTTGACACGACCCGAAACACGACTCGAATCCGACCCGAAAAAATCAGGGTTAGGGTCAACCCGAACCCAAAACGGGTCAGGTTCGGGTTCAACAAATCAACCCGTTTTAAAAATTGGGTCGGGTTCTGGTTGACCCAGCAACTCGAAAATGATCTGAAATTGACACAAAAACTCCTATTTGACTCAGAAACCCGAGATTGACCCGTTTTTGACCCGATTTTGACATGAAAATCTAAGATTGACACAAATTTTGACCTGAAAACTAGCAATTTTAGGTCAACTTCGAGTCATTCGTGTTGGGTCGGGTTGACCCGAGCCCGAATTAGGTCGGGTTGACCCGGACCCTAATCGGGTCGGATTCGCGTCCGGAAACCTGATGCATTTTTAAAAATGAATCGGATTCGAGTTGACCCGAACAATATCAACAGTATGATCAATTCCGGATTAGATCCGAATCAGACCGGTTGACCCGAATTGGCATCCCTATCCGCGCCCTTATCCTCGGCGACCCTCGTTACAGAAACATCTCCCTCTCCTCAGTGCTCAGCAACAGGCGTACAATGCAGGCCTTGATGGCGGTGGCGGCAATTCCTTCTTTTGGCCATCTCCACTGGCCGGCCAAGGAGACATGTTTAACTATGAAATTTAGGTCTAATCGCTCAGCAGCCTGCGTGAACTCGCAGCGGCGGCCGCGTTATGGTCTTCAGGTTTTGCTATGCCAGAGGCAGACGAACCATGTATGAATTATTTCTAATCTTCTATTATTTTCTGTTGTTAATTGCTGATCCTTGGATGAATCTAGTTGCTTCTTATTGTTCTAGCGCCCCGATGGTGATGACGACGACGATGAGTTTGATGATTTGTTGAACAAGTATGGTAAGGTGGTTTACAAGAGAGGCGATCAAATGTCTCCCAGTGGGGAGGCTGACGACGATGCTGAAAGCTTGTCCTGTAAGCATCTTTACTTCTGAAAGCTTGTCCTGTAAGTTTCTTTACTTATGTTAAAATTCGATAACATTTGTACCTCCTACTGCTGCCGGGGTATCAATTAAAAGAAGAAGGGGACTTGCAGTAAATGTAGTCTCGGTTTCATTTTCTGAATCCCTGATAAGATTGTGACATAGCTATCTTCCAGCCAAATATACATATGTGGCAACTCATCTCATGCAATTCTCATGTCTCCATTCTCTTCCAAGTTGGACATAGGGAACTTAGTAGTCTATCAAAGAAATGCAGCAACTCGCAGATCTTTGCCAACGTTTTCACCGGCCCCATCCTTGCAGATGCATTCTTCTTATGCAAACAGTCAATACTAATCGTCATATCCAAGTATATGATGGAGGTACCTACTACAAAAAGGTTGGTGAAAAAGAAGCCTTAGGATTAATCGAATACATCTTCTCTGGGTGAGAGGTAGAATTGGAAGTTGTTAGGTAGAATTTCTTATTTTAATTGTGATGCATAACATCAAATACTGTATACACCAACCACAATATCTCAATCCAAGTTTCACCACTTTGCATAATCATTTTTTAACTATATTATTGAAATAATTTTTGTTTAGTTCGATATGATTGGCAAACCCTTAGTATCCAAGCTTCATGCGACCGGCCCTTCATATTCATATCCAGGTTAGGCGAGCCTTTCCTATTAGGATAAACTGTCATGAAAAATTCTAAGCATTCTCAGTTCTTATAGTAATCCTTCCAATTATCTCTAAAATCAAGAACTCAAGCTCTTTTCAAATCCTCCAAAGTCTAGATAGTATTGATCCAACTAACCATTCATCTTATGGTGAATAGCTATGCTGAAGTTTAGCCTTTTTCTTTGAGTATTTTGCACTATAGTTTGGAAATAAAATTTTCATCTCGACCAAATAGGATGATGTTAGGTATTCGATACAGTTGAATGATGTTGTTCATATAGATCCTTGCTAGCATGGCCCTTGAATAATTCTGCTTGAAAGGGGTAGAAAATGACATTGTCTTCATTAGTTTGTCAACTACCATCCAAATTGTATCATGACCTTGTTTAAAACTTGGTAGGTTAACTACAAAATCTGTGATGATGCCCTCCCACTTTCACTGAAATTGCAATAGGTTGCAATGTCCCATTAGTTTGCGGGTGTTCAACCTTGACAAGTTGACAGATGAAACACTTGGCTACAAAATCTACCATGTCTTTTTTCATAAAATGCCTCCAGAAAAGCTCCTTTAAATCTTGATGCATTTTGATACTCCATAGGTAAAATTTGGAGTGGCATGCACTCCTCAAAATAGCCCTTGTTGAAGCCTTAGCTGATGTGGACCACATAGTGGATCTTCAAATCTCAATGCACATGTAGCAATTAATGACAAGCTTGAGCGTCATCCCCTTTCAAGCTTAATGTTTAAGTTGATTAAACATTTTCCATTAAAAGTGCACGAATTTGATCTAAAATTGTTGGAGTTGTCAGATGATATACTATAGACTCATCTCTTAGACATATTATTTCAAGATGGAAGCGCTCTAATCCAAACATCAAGTATCATTCTTTAGTGATCATCAATCCAAACAACATAGGTTGAAGAATTCTTGTTTAAAGTATCTGCAACTTTGTTTACTTTGCTTGGGTGGTGCTAGATTTGCAAGTCATATTCCTTCATCAGCTTAAACCAACAAATCTATCTTATATTCAACTCATTTTGAGTAGAAATATACTTCAAACCCTTGTATGATCTATGCAAACTTCACATTGAATTATATAAAGATAGAGTCTCCACTTGTTCAAAATAGAAAATAGCTATGCTTAGCTCTAAGCCATGAATATGATAGTTTTTTTCACACGCTTTGAGCGCTCTAGATGCTTAGGCCCCTACTCTTTTGTGTTACATTAGAACACAAGTTCTAATATAAAGCATCCTATAGATTTGAAATCCATTAGTGTCTAGAAGAATAGTGAGAATATGAGCTGACACTTAGCAATTTTTTATCTTTTAAAAATTTTGCTCATGAATCTGATGTATGAACCTGACTTCGCAAACTTCATAGATTTATGAGTCAACTTTGTTGATGGTTCATCAATGCTAGAGATTGCTCCAACAAATCTTGTGTTATACCAGGCCAAAAAATTCAAGCTTATCTAATCATATGCCCTAGAAAAGCTACCTCTCAAAGATAAAACTCACATTTAATGAATTTCCACATATTCTTGTAGATAATATTCAACACTAACCTTAGATGTTGAGCATGTTCTTTCTCATTTTGTAGTTTATCAAAATGGCATGATAGATCAACCGTAGACAACACAAGATGCCTAATCACGACTTCGTGAATAAATTCGCGTCTTCTATAAATGAAATTATGCCTTTTCTTTTCTTAGCAAAAGTCCTCTATTTTTTTTAAGTTCGTATATATCTTCTGAAAATGGATTTTTATCTTCTATTTTCGTAGTTGATGTCTTCCAATTTTCTGATTGTACTTTTAGATTAGGCACATCGTTTAAGAAAGCCTTCTTGATGTGAATTTAGATTAAGATGTCTTGATTCAATTATTTACCATGTTCAACAGGCTCCATCATTTCTCTTCATATGAGATCTCTTGTGGCCCTTTGGAATACTAACTTCCTAACCTCTCAAAGCCCTCCGCTATAACTTGGAAAGAATAACCTGCTGGAAAATAATATTCCCTCTTCACACCCTCTGAAGGACGAGCATCCCTGCCACCCCTACGACGCAGCATTGCTGCCACTGCTCCTCTGTGTGATCTCATATTTTCTCCTACCTCTAATAAGCTTGGAAGTAATATGGAAACTTTATTTTATTTTTTACCTGAACCATTGTTCTCAATAGCCTCGGGATACTTTATAATGATAGGAAACACTTGAAGTTATGAAGAATCCCTATCAATCTTTGATAAAAGCGCAAAAACCTTTCTCCAAACTCCAATGAAATCTAAGAAAATAGTAATTTAATTGCAAGAATCAAGTATAACAGAAGAAAAATATCATCCTAAATTTGAGAGGAGGATCTATCTCTCTCAAATCTCTAGATGCTACTAGAGCCCAAAAACCTAAGAGATTTCAAATTTCAGCCAAATTCAAGATGCCCGAACCCTAAGAAAACAAATTATTTAATGCATACAATCCAAAAGAAAATCTCTAAACAACCCCTACTTTGAAATTTCTCTCCTAACTCGCTTCAAAAACTTTCCTAAACATCTCTGTTAGACATGGGTGGTTGGAACGGGCTTAAAGGAGGCGGAACTTCTCCGTCTATTTAGCATGGGCCGGTCTAACAATACTCTCCCCCAAAGACCCACCTTGTCCACATACTCTCTATTGGACTCCTACATGGGAATATGCCATAGGAGAGGCTTTTTTTTTTCTGTTTCTTATGAAATATCCACCTCATTATCCTCCCTTTCGTCCGATTGGGTTAAAGTTTTCTCCACTTCCATGGCTGTTGGTGACTTCCCTCACCTCCGACGACATTTTTTTTTTGTTTTGGCCCTAAAGCACTTTCTTCAACATCTCTCCCAGGATGGTAAAATTTGAATCGATCTTATCATGGATAACTGAAATTTCTTATTTTAAATCTGATACTTGAGTTTGTAGATCTAAAATTTCAGATTTCATTTGTCCGATCTCTTCTTCGAGGCGTTTCTCCAACACATCCATTTTATTGGTTTCCATGGATACCCGTATTTTTCTTGGACTAAAAATCTGAATATCGATTCCAAAAAATAGCAAAACAGCCCCCTTCCAGCTAACAATCAGCCGCTGATTTTCTCAGAAAAAATCCCTCAAACAATCCCAAAATCTGTTATGATACCAATTTGATAGGAAACACTTGAAGTTATCAAGAATCTCTATCAATCGTTGATAAAACCGTGAAAACTTTCCTTCAAACTTCAATAAAATCAGGGAAAACAGTAATTTTATTACAAGAATCAAATAAAACGGAAGAAAAATACCAAGATACAGTTGATACTCCATTGGAGAGGATATTCTCTCTCCCAAATCTCCAGATGCCACTAGAGCCCAGAAAACCTAAGAGATTTCAAATTTCTGCCAAATTCAAGATGCCCTAACCATTGGAAAACAAATTATTTAATGCATACAATCCAAAAGGAAATTTCTAAACAACCATACTTTGAAATTTCTCTCCTAACTCCCTTCAAAAACCTTCCTAAGCAGCTTTGTCAGACCTGGGCGGTCGGATCGAGCGTATAGGAGGCGGAACTTCTCCTGTTTCTCATGAGCATCCCTGCCACCGCTACCACTCAGCATTGCTGCCGCTGCTCATCTCCGTGATCTCATATTTTCTCCTGCCTCTAATAAGCTTGGAAGTAATATGGAAACTTTATTTATTTTTTAACCTGAACCATTGTTCTAAACAGCCTCAGGATACTTTATACCTTTCCAATAAACATTGATCCGATTGCACCTCTCCCCATCCCGTTGACTACTCAAGCCTTAATACTATTGATATAGGATTGCATTGTTGGGCACGCTGTAGAATTCCAGGATTTTTCACTCTCTTCACCGCAAGAAGGGACACAAATTTGTGACTTTGCAGAAACGTTGCAACTGGTTATGAGTATTTCTTAGCACGTAAAAATGACCTACTCTCAGTGATTTGCTAATTTTTCTTTGTTTATATACTTTGACTCTTTCTTCTTGCAGTTGCTGTAACCTTAGCCAAAGTTGCTAATGATGTAAAGGCTGCGGATATCCGTATTCTTTTTGTGAAACCACTAGTTTATTGGACACGTTTTTTCATCATTGTCACGGCCTTTTCACGCCCCCAAATTGACGCCATAGGGTATCAATTATCGCATTTAAATCAAATCTTGCTTTCTCAAACAAATTAAACAAAAAAGGATTGATTGTTCTGAATTTCTCTATCTTCCATTGTAGGTCCCGGATTAGAGGCATTGCTGAGAAGCAATTTAGGAAGATTGCTTCTGGTGATACGAAGCCTAACTCATGGACTTTAATGGACTTTGGTAAATTTTCTTGACCACTAATTTCTACTTGACTCGTTGAACCTGCACTTTGGTTTTGAACAGTCATCACTCCGCATTATCACATATTCTTATTGTTACGAATAAATAAACATATCTAGTAATTAAGGCTTCGTTTGAGACGGCTTTCTTATTGCTTCTTAAAGCAGCTTTCTAGTATAAAAAATTTAATTTTTATACTAAAAAGCTGCTTTAAGAAGCAACAAAAAAGCCGTCTCAAATAAAGCCTAAAATTAAAGAAAACAAAAGCTATCATAATGGAAACTGATTACCTTCAAAATAGGCTTGAACAAGAGGCAGAACTGACATTCACCATGACCAATGTAGCTTTTTCTTATGATACATTCCAAAAATCTTTCAGCTGAAGAAAACTAGCTGCTGCCTACTTCTGCAGGTGATGTGGTTGTTCACATATTTCTTCCACAACAGCGGGCTTTTTATAACTTGGAAGAATTTTATGCCAATGCCACACCAATTGAACTGCCTTTTGATACTCCGCCCTCGGTTCGAAAGTGAAATGCTCTTCACCATTTCTGCAATGTATCTTTAAGGCTTCGTTTTGGGACGAAATTTTTTATGCTTCTTAAAACAGTTTTTTAGTATAAAAATTTTAATTTTTGTACTAGAAAGCTGCTTTATGAAGCAGTAAAAAAGCCATTCTTGAGAGGTTTCTGTGATCATTCATCATGTTAAGAGGTTTTGGCACTAAATGATTTGTAGTCAGAATGATCCACAGTTACGAAGAAGAGAATTGAATTGTCACTCCAAGTGTCGTTTTAGAGCTGAGTTACTGATTTGGTCATCCAATGCAACAGGGGTCAGAAACCTTGACTGAGCGTAAAGTGTCAGATTGTGTATAACACTGCTTTATAGTTCAAGAAGATGTGTTAACGTATTGTTCCCATGAAATCTTATTGTTTATTTGCTTGTATGACTTCAAAAGATTCTTTTCTTGTAAAATCTATTTCATTAGATGCTCTGGAATGGAAATAAAGATTTCTTCATTTGATTCATGTGCAGTTTTGGGTGCCATTAAGGTTTCGTTACTATTTCTTAATGCATTCTTAAATAGTTTTTTAGTTCAAAAATTTTTTAAACTAGAAATCAATGTTAAAAAAGTAATAAAAAAGTTTTTCCAAATAAAGCCTAATTTGGGAAAATTATTAGGTCCGGATATTCAATTAAAATTTGCCACATGGACTGCGCTTTACCTGTATTTTACACGAGCTTTACCTACGTTTTTGACTCATTTGACTTAAAATTCTGCAGACGTGTATATTCCATATGTATCTCTACATCTGGTGTCCGGATTTAATAATTTTCCCCTAATTTGAGGTGCTTCATTTCTGAGCGGCGGGAGTGGCATGTTGTTGCTGTAGTTATATTTAAATGTTTTGAGAATTTCAAAATTAAGTTGGTGTTATTCTAAATTTAATTGAGATTGATGATCATTTATGAATCTTATCTACTAACTGAGGTTATAGGTTATGATGAGTTTATGATTAATGATTTGAAGCATTCAATTTATACTTGTTGGCTTGAATAAAATTTCTCATTTACCTTTCAATTATGTGTATTTAAGTAGAATTTGTGATTCCTAGAACTTAATATGAGTTTATCTACTTGATTTATGATAAATTTAACCTTTTTATTGACATGAGGACTAATCTTTTCATAAATTGGTAAGTTTATCTCATATATTTATTCTTCATAATTTGTTGGTTATTGATATAGTGATATAATTAGAGAAGTTATACTGTTGAAGTGTTTATTTATGATACAAAAATTGATCCCAAAGTCTTTTACTGATTAGTTTTTAGAGATTTATAAATTCTTTGAATGACAACTTATGTTAGATAAAATGTTTAAGTATGAATTGTAAAATGATTTAATTGATCATCAAAAAATTTAATGGTCGAGTTTTACTGTCAAATTAAGGCTTCGTTTGGGACGGCTTTTTTATTGATTTCTAAAACGTAGTTTTAGTACAAAAATAAAATATTTTGTACTAAAATTCCATTTTAGAAAGCAGTAAGAAAGCCGTCTCAAATGAAGCCTAAGACACTAAAACTATGATTGAATACTAAACAAATATGAGATTTATTATATATTGATATCACAAATGATCCTAAAATCAAACTTTCTAGATTTAGATCTAGATCTGATTTAAAACCTGTCTCAAGTGAGAGATGATATGTAATCATATTCCATTACTTGAACAAACTTTCAACTTAAATTTGACTTTGAATAAATTTTATGTTTGCTGTTTTTAAAAGGTTATTACATATTGAAACAAATGCATCATTTCATCAAGGTAATCAAGTTCTATCTATTATACTTACAAGATTTAAGAGTAAATATAATGCTACAGTTAATAAGGACACTAAACATAAATCAATTATGTATGCATTTTAATCTAAAATTTTTACAAAGATTTGCATCAGACTGATCATTAAACTATTGAGTTCAGGGGCAGAATCAACGGCTCATTTGTGGGTGGACAAAATAAGATTGTGAAATGTATAATTTTATATAAAAATAAAAAAAAATATTTTTTTTTTCTGAGATCTAGGATAATTGCAATTATTGATGGTGGACGAAATAGTTAAAATACTTATTCTAAAAAAAAAAAAATTCAAGGTGAGCAATTATCCACTCTGAGCTCTTCCTGGCTTCACCCTTATGAGTGTCTTAGCAGTAATTCACAAGTAAATGTGAGAGATGAAGGGAATACAATTAATGATTCTAATGTTTATAAATTTGATGAAGAAATTAGTGACTATTATAATTTTTTATTTAATAATCCTTTCAATGTCATGAATTGTATCATAGCTACTTTTAGAGTTGAATTTGATTAAAAGAGGACTATACTTTTTCAAATAAATGGAGAAGATTTGCAAATTTATAATTGATAATGGGAATTGTATGAATGTTGTGTCAAAATTTATTATAGGTTGCATGAATTTAAAACTTGAATATCATCCATAACTATCTTAAGATAACTTGCGCAGATAAAACTACTACTTTTATGTCTTAAACTTTATCAAAGATGTATTCAGTTGGCTGCCTGTACTGATAGAATATGTTAAAATATGTACTGCTTATAGATGTTGCTCATATTTTTTTGAAAGACCTTGGCCGTATGATCTTGATGTTATTCATTTTGGGTGATCTAATAATATATATGTCTGCAACATAGAAAGCCTATGGAAAAATATGAATCTTCAAAAGAATTTAGTTTTTTTACTTAAGTAAAAAAGTCTTTGAATATTGTAAATAAAAGCATATACATTTATGTTATCAAACATATTTTATTTTATACTAAAATATAAATAAAAAATAGAAAATAAAAGTGATTCCAAATGGCCCCTAAGTTGCCTAATTTTAATAGTATTTGAGATTTCTTGTGAAAAATTTGAAGTATTAGAGTGCTAAGTCATTGAAGACATTCCTTGTTTTTTTTTTTTTTTTTTTGAAAAAATGAATGCTCTCAAACATCAAATTATAATAAAAAATTTTATAATGTAGTGCAAGCTCATCAAGATTGAAGATATTTTTATTAATGCACTAAAAGATGGTGGACAAGCAACTACTATAAATGAACGGTAAGAAGTCAATTTGGTGACTAAAGAGGACATTCACCAAACCTTCATTACTACTCTTTTGCCTGAAGAGCAAGTTGAATAAACAAATAAACTTCTCAAAGAATTTGATATTGCTTTTCCCGGACATACGCCGAGATGCCCTGCTTATCCCTTGATGTAAAAGTTCACAGATTGTCCATCAAGCCATATGTGTCACCCGTCAAACAAACTCCAAAAATAATGAGATTGGAGATTAAAGATTGAAGAAGAACTGATTGCAGAGATGAAGAAGCTTATAATTGTCTTCATTTATGAAGAAAAATATGCTGATTGGATCGTCAACATTATTGTTGTGAAGAAGAAGAACGGACATATGTGTGTTTACATCTACTTTAGGGATCTCAACAAGTGTATCCTAAAGATGACTTTTTGCACATAATGTTAAAACTTTTAGTTTATAACACGTCCAACTATGATATATTCTCCTTCCTAGATGGATAGTCCAAAAATAATCAAATCAAAATGGCACTTAAAGATGAAAAGCATACGTCACTCATATAGCCCATCAACATATTATACTACATGGCCATGCCCTTTGGCTTGAAGAATGCTGGTGCCACCTACCAGCGAGTAATGATGCGCATATTTTATAAGTTGATTCATCATAAGGTCGAGTGTTATGTAGATAACTTGGTCGTCAAGAGCATGGACCGGAAAGACCACTTAGATGACTTGAGGACTGTATTTGAAAGGATCAAGAAGTCTAATTTAAAGAAAAATCCCCTCAAGTGTGTTTTTGGTGTTTCATCTAGAATGTTTATGGGTACGTCTTTTGCCATTAAGGAATCGAGATCGACCCCAGCAAAATCAAGGCCATTATGGAGATATCTCCACTAAAGAACTTCCTTCAATTTTTCTCCTTGCAAGGGCAACTAGCTTTCTTTTAACAATTCATATCAAATATGTCGGGTAGGTGCTAGCCATTTTCAAAACTGATGAGGTATGATGTGTGCTTCAAATACAAAGCAGAATGTCAAGGAGCATTTGACAGCATTAAAAGATACTTGTTGAACCCGCCTATTCTTGTAGCGTCAATTCTAAGGAAGTCTCTCATATTGGACATGGTAGCACTAGAAGTTTCCCTCAGGGCGTTATTGGCCCAGCACAATGAAGAAGACAAGAAAAATGTGCTCTACTTCATCAATTGGGGGCTGATTGGAGTTGAGATACATTATTCTCCTATCAAGAAATATTACTTGCTGTTGTATTTACCATTAAGAAACTCTTCCACTATATGTTATCTCACAAACTCACGTTGATATCAAAGATATATTCATTGAAGTTTTTGATAACAATACCAACATTGATAGGTTACTTAACAAGGTGGGTAGTAATACTCCTGCAATTTCATATCATATATATATGTCCCGCAAAAGATAGTGAAAGGGCAGGTGTTGACACATTTTCTCGCTACACATCATATCCCTGCAGATTCACCACTCAATAAAGATCTGTTCGATGAACATATCATGCATGTCGAAGGGAAGGTGAAACTATAAAAATGAGTGATGTACTTCAATGAAGTGTCGTCAATTAAGCATGTATGACCTTCAAATCTGGCAAAAGCTCAAGCTGGAATTAGTCTCATTTTCATAGCGCCTAAGGGTATTATAATGAGGTTTTCATTTAGTTTGAACGAACCTCGGACCAATAATAAATAAAGCTTTAATAGCAGGACTGGAGATTACGATCAATGTCAATATCCAAAATCTCTGAATCTTCAGCGACTCTTAGCTTGTGATAGATCAAGTCCTGGGCATCTGCAAGATTTGTAAACTTGAATTGGCCAATTACCACCGATGAGTTCTTCAGCTTATGAATCAAATTCCAACCATCAAATTAACTCGAGTTCCTCAAGACCAAAATAGTAAAGCATATTATCTAGCCAAATTAGCTAAGGAGATGATGAATATGGATCATGAGTGGCCTATACTGATTGGAGACTACACTCGTCGATCTTAGTGCCAATAATTCTGCAATTCCTTCCGAAAGTGTGAATATCAAATTTAAGTCAGCAGGATATAACCCCACTTGATCCTCAACCTCTCCAATCAGTTGACCTTGAAAATCAGCCAGAAGAACATCAAGCAGCTAAGAGAAGATGAAAATCTAATGAAGTTTCAGAATCATGGTGTTTGACTGGGAACATTTTATTTTTATTTTCAAAACATATTACTTAGATGTATTTGTTACATGTTTTTATTTTAAAAAATCAATCAAGTATTTTAAGATATTAATAAGTTTAAAAATTATCTTATTTATTTTAAAATAAATATAATCATAAAAAATTAATATATACTATCCCAAAACTGAGATTTTTTACACCAAAAAAAAAAAAAAACCAAATCTGCTGACAATTTTTTGGCGCGTGTTCTGTTTTTTCTGTTCTTATTTATCGCCAAGAAGCTCGGAGTTCACATAATGGTTCACGCCAAAAGAAAAAAACAATAACAAAATGGCAAGCGAACTCCGAAGCGTTTACCACACACCCTATGTTTCCAATTGCCAAACGACACGTGTCATTCTCTTTATTTTTAACATAACGTGCCGGCCTTCCATTCGCTGGTAACAGTTCGGCAACCCGCCATGGAATTGCAGCGAGATGTCGTGTTCGCTGAGGCCAGTAAAATGCATTCTTCAGCCGTGTGTTCGTTTCTTATATAAGGGGGAAGGATCCGACCGTCGACTTAGCGTTTGGCGAGTGCCAGCCGGCCACGTGAGGAAAGGAAATGGAGAAGGGGACCAACTGAACTTCGGCTGGTCGGCGGATTCCTTTCGTTAGAAGATATCTCTTGTATGAGGTTTCTTCCTTTCTTTCCTTGCTGTCTAATCCTTACGCTATCCTTATTTCTTCCAAACTTTGAGAAAGGGAAGCCGCTAGAGGAGTTGCTCTGTGCCGTCCTTTGATTGATTTTCAGAAACATTTATGTTAGATTCGATTACTGGTTCTGTGATAATTGGGAAAGGGCTCTTTGACGCCTAATCAGTATTTTGGTAGCTCAGCCGGTCAGTTTGGGATAAACGTTTGTTCCGATTCCTTATTGGATCTCGCGGATCCCTTTTTTTTCTTGGTCATTGAGGTTTGTTTCTAATCGAAGGTTTTTTTAATCTGGTTCTGAATCAGAAATGGGCAAGCCTGCTGCAAAGAAGAAGAAATCGTTCAGCGTCAAATCTGTGGATGACAATTCGAAGAAAAATAGATCGACCGTGCACGGCCCAAAGGCGTTTGATGAGGACACAGCGATCTTTATAGATATGGCTAATGATATGAAGGATGAAGGAAATAAACTGTTTCAAAAAAGGGACTATGATGGTGCTTTGGTGAAGTATGAGAAGGCCATCAAGCTTCTTCCTAAGAATCATATTGACGTTGCTTATCTCCACAGCAATTTAGCTGCTTGTTATATGCAGATGGGGCCGGAGGAATACCACAAAGCCATCCATGAATGTAACTTGGCTCTCGAGGTGTCCCCCAAATATACCAAAGCACTGCTGAAGAGGGCTAGGTGCTTGGAAGCCTTGAACAGGTTGGAATTGGCGTACAAAGATGTTGAAGTTGTCTTGAGTTTGGAGCCAAATAATCTCACGGCTTTGGAGGTCTCTGACAAAATTAAGAAAGCACTTGAAGTAAAAGGAATTCAGTTGAACGATAAGGAAGTTATTTCATCCACTGAGATTATACCGGTCAGAGAAAAGACAAAAAAGAAGAAAAACAACAAAACTGTAGATAAGGTGGTTGTGGAGGAGAAGACCCTTTTGGAGAAGCCTGTTTCAGTGAATCCTGTTGCAGAGAAGCCTACTGTCGTTAAGGAAGAACCCTTGAAGGCTGTCAAGTTAGTGTTTGGGGAAGATATAAGGTTTGCTCGGATACCTGGCAATTGTAGCTTATCACAGTTGAGGGAGATTGTCCGAAACAGGTTTCCAAGCTTAAAGGCAGTCCTCATCAAATATAGGGACAAGGAAGGTGATTTAGTCACCATTACTACATCTGAGGAGCTAAGGTGGGCAGATGAGTCTGCAGATCCACAGGGTTCACTTAGGCTTTATGTCAGTGAAGTTAAACCAGAGCACGAGCCTTTGTTTGATGATGGCAATAAAAGCAGTGAAGTGCAAGTTTCTGAGAGAAACCTTAATGGAGTTAACAGCAAAGGGAGATTAGGAAATGCTGAGGAACAAAAAAATTCCTTTTGCATTAATGAGTGGATTGTGGAATTTGCTCTGTTGTTTAAGAATCATGTTGGTGTAGATTCCGATGCATATTTGGATCTTCATCAGCTCGGAATGAAGCTCTACTCTGAAGCAATGGAGGATACTGTTACGAGTGAAGAAGCCATGGAAGTCTTTGATGTTGCTTCAGCAAAATTTCAGGAGATGGCAGCTCTGGCATTGTTTAACTTGGGCAATGTACATATGTCTCGAGCAAGGAAGAAATTATTCTTGACTGAAAATGATTCTAAAGATGTCACGTTGACAAAAGTCAAATCTGCATATGAATGGGCCAAGGGAGAATATGAGAAAGCAGGATCAAGTTATGAAGAAGCTATGAAGATAAAACCAGACTTTTATGAAGGTTTCCTTGCTCTTGCGCATCAACAATTTGAGCATGCAAAACTCACTTGGTACTTTGCAATTGGAAACATGGCAGATTTGGACACCTGGCCTTCAAAAGAAGTATTATTGCTTTTTAACAATGCTGAGGACAATATGGAGAGGGGTACAGAGATATGGGAAGAGATGGAGGAGAAGCGCTTGAAGGTTCGCTTAAAACCAAACAAAGAGAAGGTGATATTGGAGAAGTTGGGTCTCGGTCAATTTTTCAAAGAGTTTTCAACTGATGAAACTGCAGAAATCTCCTCAAACATGAGATCTCAACTGCATATTCTCTGGGGTAGAATTCTTTATGAGCGGTCAATTGTGGAATTTAAACTAAGCCTTCCAACATGGGAGGAGTGCTTGATGGCTGCTGTTGAAAAATTCAAACTTGCAGGGGCCTCTCCAACAGACATTGCTGTTATGATAAAAAACCATTGTGCCAATGAGACCACCCAAGAAGGTATACTGACTCTTCTTGTTCGCTATTTGTTATCATTGCCTTTGTATATATGGAATATTTAGAAGATTATTTTATTGGAGAGATATTTTGGCTTTGATGTAGGCTATAGATATACCTGTATGGAGAATTTAACAATTTCAATAATGCAGTTCTATATCTCTCTCTAGTGAGTGCGATGCAAATAAACTTAGAAAATTTGCAGCTTGTCAACGTAAGAGAAATGTTTGTTCATGTTGTCTCACAAAGCTGATTTCTTGTCGCCTAAAATGAAGTCAGGAAACTCTGCATATTTATGCTTCCAAATATGCTTTTAAAGCTTCTTAAAGCATGTGTGTGGAGCTTATTAATGATGGTTCTCTGAAGTTTATAAACAAATTAATTTAGACTGTTCTTTTGACACAATTTATTGGAATCTCACCAAATTTTGCAGAGAGAAAGGTGTTGAAAATATAACTTCTGTTTTAATCTTACCCCCATCTAGGATATTTTTTTAAATATGTTTATCTTAACATCTTGGATAATATCTGCCCTTCCCGACATACCCCCTTCTGCAGTTAGCTTGAATTCTGCATTATTAGCTGCTACCTCCCCATTGCAATTATTATGACAATTCACTAGCATTGACATGCCACGTGCCCTCCTTTCCCTTTAACTCTCAATTTTAATTTATTTATACGAAACCACGAAGAGAAAGTCAGATTCTCACTTCAACTCCCATGACGAGCTTGGAATGCCAATGCCTTTATCTTGTCTTCTGCGGATTTTCTCAGCAAACACTATGAGCTTCCTATTCAGAAGGCCATTTAACTGCTGAATGTTGAGTTATAAAATAGACTGTTTTAAGGTCATATCACAATTATATTTGTTTGAATTTTTCCTGATGAAAGTTTATTTTGATATTAGGTTTGAAACGTATCACGTACTAGTGAGTTTTAATTCTCCCAATTACTTTATGTTGATTATAGAATAATATAAAAATAATCTAGTAGTAATGTACATAGTAAGAACAGCATCTACTAGTGTTTTTTTTACAGTACTAAGACAAGTGGTAATAAACATTAATAGGTATATATGAGTTTTTCCCATTTATTGATTAGATTTATAATAAATTTGTGATGCTTCCTCATTGGGTTTTTTTCTCTGAGTGTGAATTGAAAGGGCTTTTTCTACATCGCTGAAACTTCACCTTGGTTGTGTTCTAGGTTTGGGCTTCAAGATTGATGAGATTGTTCAAGCTTGGAATGAAATGTATGATGCTAAAAGATGGATGAGTGCTGTTCCATCTTTGCGGTTGGAGCCATTATTTCGCCGGAGGACTCCTAAATTGCATCAGTCATTGGAGCAATTGGAGCATGCCTGATGGCAATTTGTAGCAGGGTTCAGAAAATAGCACATTGGGGTTTTGTTTTTTCTGCTCCAGGGTATGAAGTGCACAATGATATAGGTAATTATGTTTAAATGAAAATGCATGCATGAGTTGTGTTTTTTTAATGTTCACACTTATTTTTTTAGTTGAGGAAGGCTCAGGAGCAATGATTTAGTTTTCCATATTGTGAGATAGACTTTTAATGTGTGAAATCACAAAAATGGTCTATTCTATGGAGAGGTACGGCTGCATATATCAACCCCTCCCATGATCACGTAATGATAGTAACCTCATATTTTAGGTGCACCATTTTAATATTCAGTTCTTATATGTTGTGCGTCCAAATTTCTGTTTGTCATTACCATATTCAGCAATAGCACTAGCACATACATGACGGCCATTTTTCTGTTAGGGTTTGTCTTTTTGAATCAAGACTCTACTTTTGCCATTGCTTTGTTTGCTATTTTTGTAAACGTGGAAGTTTACAGTATTGATATGCACCTAGAAAGCTTAAATATTTCAATTGTTAATGATCAGGATCTGCATCATTTTATTAGTTAAATAGTGTTAGTTTTGTTTGGGATCTGATTACGCAGATCAATTGTTTTGTACTGTGGTCACAGTTAAAAATGATCTGGGGTTAGGCTAAAAAAAGCCTGTATGGGCTAAAACAAGCACCAAGACAATGATATAAGAGATTTGAAGATTTATGTTAGACAAATGTTACAAGAAATGTTAGACAAATCATTGTCGTTTTTTCAAATATTTTGATAATTGTTATATATTACTGCTCTTGTATGTAGATGATATGCTGATTGTAGCATCAGATATGAAGAAGGTAAGAGAACTGAGTGAGCAGTTATGAAGAGAGTTTGAAATGGAAGATTTGTGATGTGAAACTACTAGGAGTTACGATCGAAATTAAAAAAGAGAATTGTAAAGTTTGCTTTTTATAAGTTTATGTGGATCATGCAAGATAGAGTTAAGATTTAGAAATGTTAACTTTGCTTAGGCCAAAGAGATGCACTTGAGATTAACCAAGATAGTTCATTCAAAAATCGAAGGGAATTAAATGCGAAGTACAAGTAACAAAACCCAACGTTTAGCAATGAGAAGTTCACCTTGGGGCCGTATCACTCAAGAGGTGGTGGACTTTTGGCGGAGATAGACGATCCAAGAGATGAAAGACGTTACCACTAGGGAGATGGCGCCAAAGAACTTCGTCGAAGGAAAAGTCGCCGGTTGGGATGGAAGTCGTAGACGACCGTTGAGGCTCCAAGTGTGCTTCGAAAGTCTTCGGTCGTAGATGCTTGCAAGGATTGGCACGACTCTATCAACGTACTCCTCTACGGTAGTTTCGTCTTCAAACCCTACGTCGAAGCAAGGTGACCGTAGGATGTCGACGCTTCCGTCGGCTTGGAAAACTATACCCCACTCAAGCTCTGGATCCGCCATACATGCTTGGCGTGGAGATTTCTTCAAGGAGAGGAGGGGTAGACGGCGGGATCTCCAAGGAAAGGGGAAGTCTCGGCCAAGAGGAGAGAAGGAGGCGGCTAGGGTTAGGAGATTAGGTGATGAGGTGGTATGGGGAAACTTTAATCAAAATCTGAATTTAATTTCAGATTTAATTAAATTTGGAGGGAGATATTTGAAATTATTTTCAAATTTCAAATCTAATTGAGGGGAATTAAAGAGCCATTAAGGGGGATCTTCAATGGGGTGGCCGGCGGCTTCCTTGGGGTGAGGAGGTGGATTTGAAAACTTAAAACTGAAATTAATTTCAGTTTTAAGTAATTAGGGAGGGAAAATTTGAAACTCCTCTCAAATTTCAAGTGCAATCAAGGAGGGATTAATGAGCCTTAATGGAGCCCATTAAGAGGGAGTGGCCGGCGGGTCATGTGGAGGGGAGAGGGAGAAAATTAAACAAATAAGCTGATGTGGATTTCAGTTTAGGGAAGGAAATTAGGAGGGAGAAGGATTTGAAATTAGTCTCAAATCAAGGTGTCATTAATGCATTAATGATTGCATTAATGGGGCTCTTCCCATAGTGAGGCCGGCGGTATGCTAAGGAGAGAGGGAGGGAAATCAAGATGAATTAGCTTCCAAATTTAGAGTGATGACGTGGAAATAAAGTTACAACGATTCCAATTTAATTTTAAGTTAAATTGGAATTCGTCATGAAAACTTTCCTAAATTGAAAATCCAAATTTGGAAGGTTTTCGAAATTCAAAATCCTGAATTTCGAAATTAGCCGTTGTAGAGATTGAGGGAAAGGAGGTCGGGAAGGGGGAAGTCTCGCCGGCGGCAAGAGGGGGGGTGGTGGCCGATGGGTGGGATGGCTTTGGGCCGGCGGGTTTGGGGGAAGATGAGGAAGAGCGGAATACCGGGATAAACCACGAGTCACGGACTCTTCCAATGACTGGTGGGTGTTGCTTTTCGCCCTCACCTTGGGCTCTCGATCTCCTCTCTAACTTCAAGCTATCATGCAAGACAAGAAGAAGAAGAAGCAAAGAGACAAACAATAGAAATTCATTCAAAATATTCATTAAAAATCAAAATGATACAATAGACCACTATATATAGGTCTTGACTCATGAAAAGTGAAAAGACTAAGTTGCCCTCTGGGCTACAAAGAAGCATAACTCCCCACAGGGGTAAAATGGGAAAACAGTAAATCAAACAATACAATAAAATAAGATACATCATGTCATCAAAAGTAGAGACGCTGAATCGTGGCCGTCGATCTGCGGTTTCGCCGGCGATAAACATGTCGGTAGCGTCTGTCGATGTCCTCATCATTCTCCCCAGGTGGGAGAAAACTCGACCCTGTCGAGTGAGTGTCTCTAGAGCTCTCGTACCACTCTAGAAGGTCTGGGTCTAGGCTCTGCTGCTCCTCTCGGTCAACCCACGTATCCTCCGTCGCCGGGGTCCCTTTCCAGTGGACTAGGTACCTTCGACGTCCACCTTCTTTCGTAGTAATGATCTCATCATCTAATATGGATTCAACTATCTCCGCATTGGGTAAGGGGGGTAATTTTGGGAGTGGAGGAGGGTTGGGGATCTCACCAGGTATGGTCACACAAGGCTCACTTGAAAGTGGATTGCATGGGTTAAATTCTGGTCCCTCGAAGGTTACTAAATCTTCTATGTTAAATGTGGGGTTAATGTTGAAACCTTCGGGAAGGTTTAGTACGTAAGCATTGTCATTCACCTTTGAAATTATCTTGAACGGTCCGGCGCTTCTCGCATGCAGCTTCTTTGCGGATCCAGGAGGAAAACGCTCCGAACGGATCCGAACCATCACAAAGTCTCCAATTTCAAATACCTTAGCTCTTCTTTTATGATCAGCCATAAATTTATAAGTTGCATTACTTTGTTCAATTTTCTTTTTAATTTCTTTGTGTAACTCCTGTAGATGCGATGCATATGATGATGCTGACTCAGATGCTCTAACTCTAGTGCTCATGGGGATCAGGTCAATGGGTTGGTTGGGGAGGTATCCGTACACTATTTCAGCAGGGCTAAGACCAGTAGTTCGATTCACAGAGTTATTGTAGGCAAATTCGGCTATAGGCAATTTAGAATCCCAGTCCTTAATGTTTTCTCCAACCAAGGTCCTCAACAGATTTCCTAGGCTCCTATTCACTACTTCCGTTTGACCGTCTGTTTGGGGGTGAAAGGCGGTAGAGAATTGCAATTTGGTCCCCAATTTATGCCATAAGGTCTTCCAAAAATAACTAGTAAACTTCACATCTCGGTCCGAAACTATGGTTTTAGGCAGCCCGTGAAGTCTCACAATTTCATCAAAGTATAGTTTGGCTACTCTAGAGGCGTCGAAAGTCTTGGAGCACGGGAGAAAATGGGCCATCTTAGAAAATCTATCGACAACTACACAGATTGAGTCATGTTTCCTAACGGTCTTGGGAAGCCCTAAGACAAAGTCCATGCTGACGTCCTGCCACGGTTGGTTAGGCACGGGGAGGGGTGTGTAAAGGCCGGTGTTTTGTTTCCGTTGTTTGGCCAGCTGACAGGTGTGACACCGCCTCACTAATCTGCTAACGTCCTTCTTAAGACTTGGCCAGTAAAAACGATTCTCCACAGCTGCAATTGTCTTGGCCTGACCAAAGTGACCCGCTAAACCTCCAGCATGCAGTTCCCACACGAGAAATTCCCGCAGTGAAGTTGTGGGAATGCAAAGTTTTTGAGCCCTAAACAAATACCCATCTTCTAGTATAAAATCTCCTATGATACGCTCGTCTCCAGTTGTTAGTTTGGAATAGGTTTCTCCAAAATCGGGGCAGTCCAAATAGTTTTCTTTAATTTGCTCAAAACCAATCACCTCAGTCCTCATCTCACGCGTAACCATCATTCTACGACTTAGTGCATCCGCAGCCTTGTTTTCAGACCCAGCTTTGTGTCTAATGGTGTAAGTGTATTCTTGAAGGAATTCAACCCATCTTCCGTGCCGGGCATTCAGTTTCTTCTGGGAATTGATGTATCGCAAGGCTTCATGGTCAGAGAAGATAATGAATTCTTGGGGAAGCAGGTAATGTCTCCAATACCTGAGGGACTGAATTATGGCGTAGAATTCCTTATCGTAGGTGGAGTATCATTGCCTGATATCATTTAATTTCTCGCTGAAGTAGGAAACAGGGTGTCCTTCTTGGGATAATACTCCTCCTATTCCTATACCAGATGCGTCGCAGGTTACTTCGAAAACTTTCGAAAAGTCGGGTAGACGCATGACTGGTGCTTCAACCATCTTTCTTTTTATTTCCTCAAAAGCCTTGGTGGCTGATGTCGTCCAAACAAAATCTCCCTTCTTTAAACAATCCGTTATGGGACCCACGATGGTGCTAAAGTTCCTGATAAATCTCCTATAAAACGTGGCCAATCCATGAAAACTCCTGACATCTCTAATATTCTTTGGTATAGGCCACTCGTTGATTGCTCGTACTTTTTCGGGGTCGGCAGATATCCCATGGGAAGAAATTATAAACCCAAGAAAAGTTACTTGATTTGTAAGGAAAGTGCACTTCTTAGGGTTGGCATACATTTGTTCTTTCTTCAAGATTTCACAGACTTGTTGTAGGTGATTCAAATGTTGTTCCACCGAATGACTGTAGATCAAAATGTCATCGAAGTACACTACAACAAATTTTCCCAGTAAAGGCTTAAGGATCTGAGTCATTACTCTCATGAAAGTGCTAGGCGCGTTACTCAACCCAAAAGGCATTTCTGTCCATTCGTACAACCCATCCTTAGTCTTGAACGCGGTTTTCCATTCATCCCCCGGGCGGATCCTAATTTGGTGATAGCCACTCTTAAGATCGATCTTGGAAAATAGGGTGGCTCCGGTCATCATGTCCAACATGTCATCTAACCGAGGGATTGGAAAGCGGTATTTGACGGTGATTTTGTTGATAGCACGGCTATCAACACACATTCTCCACGTCCCATCCTTCTTAGGGGTAAGAAGGGCAGGAACCGCACAAGGACTAAGGCTCTCCTTAATGAACCCTCGCTGTAATAATTCATCCACTTGTCTTTTGAGCTCCTCGTGTTCAGTGGGGTTCATCCGGTAATGGGGTAGGTTTGGTAGGGACGCTCCGGGCACCAGGTCTATGGCATGTTGGATGTCCCTTAGAGGTGGCAGTTGGTTGGGTAAGTCGTCGGGAAAGACATCAGAAAAAGTCTCTAACAGGGGTTTAACCTCTTCGGGAATCGGTTCTTCTTGGTCTACACTTATTTCTCGGCCGACTAGGGCGTAAAGAGGGGCTCCCGACTCCAGTTCCACATCTAGGTCCTTAGCAGTTATCAAGTTCACGCCCGTGTTGGGTTTCAGGGAGTTGGGCTTAACTTCTTCTTTAGTAGACTTAGGTTGAGTGGGTAACAGCTTAATCTTCTTGCCCTCGTGTTCGAACACACAGGTGTTTGATCGTCCATAAATGTGTACATCGTTGTCGAACAGCCAGGGGCGGCCGAGGATGATTTGACCCACATCCATCGTCAACACATCACACCAGATTTTCTCCTTGTATCCCACGAACTCAATAGGAACCAGACTCCTATCTTTTACTTCCAAGGTGGTCGAATTTATCCAAGCAACTTTGTAGGGGTTCGGGTGTGGGGTGGTCCTCAATTGCAGCTTCGAAATCATTGCTGACGATACGGCGTTAATGCAACTTCCACTGTCTATTATGACCTTGCAATTTTTGTCTCCAATCTTAGTGAAAGTGTAGAAGATTGAGGTCCTTCGCCAGTCGTCGCTAGGTTTAGGTTGGGAAAAGGCACACCTAACAACCTGCAGATCTAAGTAGTTCATCTTTTGAAGGCAGTGAACAACAGCAGTATCTCCTTCTTCGAAAAACTCCTCATCGTCGTCCATATGGTGGACCAAGTCAGTTTCCGGCTCATTCTCTTCTTCCGTCACTTCCTCAATTATAGTGACCTTAAATGGGCTGGAGCACTGAGAAGCAATGTGTCCGTACCCATGGCATCTAAAACACTTAGTGCCGGCAGTGGTTTTGGGTGTCTCACGTTCTGGTGTTTTCCCTTTATAGTCTGAACGAGGTTGGGCTTGGTTAGGAGCAGGCCGACTACCAGAGGGTCCAGTGGGTTTGTATGGTTGGCTAGAGGAAGACTTAAAAGGGTTAGGTCTCGAGTCTTGGGTCCTGGTGGTGTGGCTTCTCGATTCTTCCAAGTCTAGTACAAGACTACAGGCAGCTTCGTACGTGGTTATTCCTCGAGCAAAGAGCTCATTCCTAAGGTCTTCTCGTAGTCCGGCTCTAAACATGGACAAAAGTTGTGTGGGAGTGGTGGTCTCCTCCCCGTTACAACGGATTAAGAAATCATCAAACATGGAGATGTATTCCTTAACGGGTTTACTCCCTTGGGTTAGCCTATTCCAACGATCTAAGAGTCTTGGGTAGTACGAGGGAGGAAGGTATTTCCTTTTCAGTTCTTGCTTCATCGCTCCCCAGTCAGCTATGGGGTATTCTCCTCGGGTCTCTCTCATGTGCTCCACGTTAGTCCAGTATTGGTTGGCTCTACCCGTCAATTTCATTTCGGCGAACCTAACTTTCTTCTCTTCCGAAATGTTATACCATTTAAAGTAACTGTCCATCCCTTTAATCCAGTCGAGGAAAACTTGGGGTTCTAAAATTCCGTCAAAAGTTGGGGCATCTATTTTAATGCTCTTAAGGAGCTGGGCGTCATTGTCTCTCCAAGGCGCGTCACGACCTACCGGTTCTTGGTGGGGTCGGTGGTGGGGTCGGTAGTAATCCCTAGGAGGTCCGTACTCGGTTCGGGCATCCTCGCCATAAGGTGATTGAGGTCTAGAGGGCGTGTAGATCGCCGGGTGTCCGATTCGTTCAATGTTGTCAAGTCTCTCTCCAGTATGACGCTTAAGGTCCGCCACACTTGTTTGGGTATCTCTAATTTGCTGCGACATTGTGCCCAACTGGCCTACAATCATGTCTAAGGTTGCTTGAATGTGAGTGGGATCCATGGTTGGGTTCTAGGGATCACTAGGAAGGTTTCTAGGTCCAAGGCAGCAGCTAAACTCCCTAAAATGTTTGCTGGAATTGCACTTACAGCAGCTGTAAAGTGCTGGACAGCAAACACAACGATGGGTGAAGTCACCTAATTGTCTAAGCAATGTTCTTGGGTGAAGGCAGCACCTAAACAGTGGACTTAGGGTCACTACCGGGTACTTAACCGCTGCAGGACATGGTGGACAGCAACTAGGAACTACAAGGAACTCAATTTTCAGGTTACAAATAGTGCAGAAATTTGATGGCAGCAAGTGTAAAAGTGGCCTAGACTACTATGGATGTCAATGTGAATGTGGTAGCACTTAAGCGCATGAATACACTTAGGCACGGTGAAGTAATTGATGCAAAAATTTCAGGCCAGCAGTAGCAAAACAGTAAATAGACTTAACTAAAAGCTGATATGCATGCAAACCTCTAATGGCAAGCTAAAAGGAGTTTCCTAGGATGCATCTAACATGAGCAAAGCATGCTAGCCATGCTCTGATACCAAATATGATGTGAAACTACTAGGAGTTACGATCGAAATTAAAAAAGAGAATTGTAAAGTTTGCTTTTTATAAGTTTATGTGGATCATGCAAGATAGAGTTAAGATTTAGAAATGTTAACTTTGCTTAGGCCAAAGAGATGCACTTGAGATTAACCAAGATAGTTCATTCAAAAATCGAAGGGAATTAAATGCGAAGTACAAGTAACAAAACCCAACGTTTAGCAATGAGAAGTTCACCTTGGGGCCGTATCACTCAAGAGGTGGTGGACTTTTGGCGGAGATAGACGATCCAAGAGATGAAAGACGTTACCACTAGGGAGATGGCGCCAAAGAACTTCGTCGAAGGAAAAGTCGCCGGTTGGGATGGAAGTCGTAGACGACCGTTGAGGCTCCAAGTGTGCTTCGAAAGTCTTCGGTCGTAGATGCTTGCAAGGATTGGCACGACTCTATCAACGTACTCCTCTACGGTAGTTTCGTCTTCAAACCCTACGTCGAAGCAAGGTGACCGTAGGATGTCGACGCTTCCGTCGGCTTGGAAAACTATACCCCACTCAAGCTCTGGATCCGCCATACATGCTTGGCGTGGAGATTTCTTCAAGGAGAGGAGGGGTAGACGGCGGGATCTCCAAGGAAAGGGGAAGTCTCGGCCAAGAGGAGAGAAGGAGGCGGCTAGGGTTAGGAGATTAGGTGATGAGGTGGTATGGGGAAACTTTAATCAAAATCTGAATTTAATTTCAGATTTAATTAAATTTGGAGGGAGATATTTGAAATTATTTTCAAATTTCAAATCTAATTGAGGGGAATTAAAGAGCCATTAAGGGGGATCTTCAATGGGGTGGCCGGCGGCTTCCTTGGGGTGAGGAGGTGGATTTGAAAACTTAAAACTGAAATTAATTTCAGTTTTAAGTAATTAGGGAGGGAAAATTTGAAACTCCTCTCAAATTTCAAGTGCAATCAAGGAGGGATTAATGAGCCTTAATGGAGCCCATTAAGAGGGAGTGGCCGGCGGGTCATGTGGAGGGGAGAGGGAGAAAATTAAACAAATAAGCTGATGTGGATTTCAGTTTAGGGAAGGAAATTAGGAGGGAGAAGGATTTGAAATTAGTCTCAAATCAAGGTGTCATTAATGCATTAATGATTGCATTAATGGGGCTCTTCCCATAGTGAGGCCGGCGGTATGCTAAGGAGAGAGGGAGGGAAATCAAGATGAATTAGCTTCCAAATTTAGAGTGATGACGTGGAAATAAAGTTACAACGATTCCAATTTAATTTTAAGTTAAATTGGAATTCGTCATGAAAACTTTCCTAAATTGAAAATCCAAATTTGGAAGGTTTTCGAAATTCAAAATCCTGAATTTCGAAATTAGCCGTTGTAGAGATTGAGGGAAAGGAGGTCGGGAAGGGGGAAGTCTCGCCGGCGGCAAGAGGGGGGGTGGTGGCCGATGGGTGGGATGGCTTTGGGCCGGCGGGTTTGGGGGAAGATGAGGAAGAGCGGAATACCGGGATAAACCACGAGTCACGGACTCTTCCAATGACTGGTGGGTGTTGCTTTTCGCCCTCACCTTGGGCTCTCGATCTCCTCTCTAACTTCAAGCTATCATGCAAGACAAGAAGAAGAAGAAGCAAAGAGACAAACAATAGAAATTCATTCAAAATATTCATTAAAAATCAAAATGATACAATAGACCACTATATATAGGTCTTGACTCATGAAAAGTGAAAAGACTAAGTTGCCCTCTGGGCTACAAAGAAGCATAACTCCCCACAGGGGTAAAATGGGAAAACAGTAAATCAAACAATACAATAAAATAAGATACATCATGTCATCAAAAGTAGAGACGCTGAATCGTGGCCGTCGATCTGCGGTTTCGCCGGCAATAAACATGTCAGTAGCGTCTGTCGATGTCCTCATCAATTTGAGTCTAGCAAAAAAATTATCAGTATGAGAATTAACAGGGATAGAAGTACAAGTATATTGAAATTGTCTCAGGCTGAGTGTATTGGAAAGGTGCTATAGAGATTCAAAAAGAGTGAGGCAAAATATATTTGATAAATTCCTAGCCTGAATGTGCTAAATACTCTTTAGGAATAACAATTGCTCTAAATTTGATGCTTCTTTCCAACCAATCCTTAAAGGTGAAGCAGTTCTGAAGCTTCTGACCAAGCATCTTATGATGTGGACAAAAATAGGCTAACCCACTTTACCCAAATCCTCTAGCTTTTTGAATTCAGGAAGCTTAAAATCTGCCTTCTTCAGGAGGTTCTTGAAGAAAATCTAATCGTAAGAAAATCAGACTATCCATTAATCAAGCATATAAATATCATAAACACACTAGCATGACTTTTATATAAATTATAAATTTTAAGTGCGCATAAATCAGAGGTTTTGAAATGTTGGTAATATTTAAGTATCCGTAAAAAAAATGTCATATTATACTCTAAGATTTTGGTTCTATTTTTTTGCCAGAAGTTATAATCAATTGATTTGTATTGATTTTGAATTTAATTTTAGAATCAGTGATTTAATGTTTGCTATAAATAAAAATAAAATGTAGAATGCAAAATCCAAGAAAGTAAAATATAAGAAAAATAAAAACATTCTAACATAGAAACTCTAAGACTAGTGCCCCATCTAACATGTAATTTGTGCTAAGTCGTGCGAGTGCTAACCTATTATTAGTTTGTTTGTTCCATTTCAGTTATAGGTTTTGTTTAATTTAATTTGGGGATGACTTCAATCTAAGTTCTTAGTATTTATAGTTTTTACTTGAATCTTTTTGGTCTTGCTAAAGAAAATTAAATTTTTTATTTGCTATTGCTTTACTGTATCCAATTTATTATTTTTTTTATGATTTATGAGTTTAGAATTTTTTTTTTGACATTTTTTTATTTCTTAAAATGTTATTAAAAATTTTAAATTCCTAAATTAGTTGTTTATTATTTAAATTGCATTCAGACTTATTAAATCTTATTTTAAGTTTAATGGCCCCAAAACAATTTTGAAACAATTTTCTAAGATCAGGATGACTCAATGAGCATACCATAAAAAATTGAGGTTATTTTGAATTTTTCTAAATTTTTTAATTATTTTTAAATTGTATTATTGAAGAAAATTTAAAATGATGTTTAAAAGAGCTATAAAAATTACGAAGAAGTTCTCACAGATTTGAAATAATCTCAAAGGACCTTCCAAAAAAATTTGAACCCATTTAGACCTCTTTTGGATTTTTAGAAAAAATTTATTTGATTTAATAACCATATTTTTATTTATATTTGAAACAATTCCAACCTTTACTCTAAATGCTTCAAGGGTTGGTTTGGATTATCTACAGTAAAAAAAGATAACATCTCACGGTTGAGTTTAGTCATTGGATTAGGCTTAAGACTATTCTAGTAATTTTATTTATTTTTTGGTTAAAGAGGTTGACCTAAGGTAGAGAATGGTTCTAAATGTTCCTAAAAACAAATATAGGATCATTTGAAACGAATTCAAGGCTTCAGTTTGGGTTTTGAGCTAAGGAGCCCATATAGGGTATCTTAGGTCCATTTTGTTAAATTTTGTTATTTATGGTCAAATGGGTTGATCTAGGGTAAAAGTGATTATAAATAACTCTAATATGAATTAGAAATCATTTAGAACCCATCACACGGGAAAATTACTTGAGTTGGACTAAATGGCTTCTTTAGGTTTTTGGTCAAAGGGGTTGACCATGCTCAAAGAGGTTTGATCATGGGCCCGCCTTGATTCAAAGTAATCATAAGATGGATTTGGAGGGTTTGAACCCAATTTCCATGCTAAATGGCTATTTTGGGTTCTAGGTATTCTTAGGATTTTTGGGTTTGATCTTGGTCAAACCATCATTAACCAAGGTCAAAGAGGTTGACCAACACTCTTTGACCCATGGGATGAGTCTAAGAATGGGTTATGGGGTTCTAAATTATGTCCTAGGGTCATCAGTATCCTATGGTGACATCTAAGATTTGAGGGTATTTTTATAATTTGGGAAATTTTAGAATTGGCCTAGGGTTAACCTAGGATTTGGTTTGGTGTGTCCATCACCTACCTAGACTTACATAGGAGTGTCCTAAGAGGTTCATGGGCTTCCTAGAGATAGCCAATACTAAGTTCTTGGATGTCCCCCTTGAAGGATCCTAGGACAATTCACATGCTAAGGAAAGGAATCTTAATGCTAAGAATGTCCTGGGAGAGAGAATTGGCCTAATTCAAAAAGGAGGTCAATAAGAGAATAGGTGAGAATAGGCCAGTTGGAAGAAGTACGTAAAAAAATATCTGAAGGAGTCTTAATTGTGGTTGGAGGGTTCTTAGTTCACTATTGCGAAATTAGTCCACGAAACTCAAATATATCATCAATTTAACTAAATGCAGGACATAGTAATTGGGTTATGAAAAAATAAATAAATTAATTAATGATGCAATTTAAACAAGTTAATATAAATTATAGTTTCAAATAAACTATAAAATATCATTCATGAAATTCAAAATTACAATCCTACATTTGATGGGATGATGATCTTAGAAATTTTATATGTCGATTAATAATTTGGAAGACTTAAAAAAATACATTTTCTCAAAGAGTTTAATATACCAAATTAAAGTTACTTGGACATGCTTAATCATTTTTGTTAAATGTTATTACTAAGTCTTTCTGGTTTGGTATGAAATATTGACTTAAAGCATAATACATATCATTTGTTTAAATATAAGGATCAACTTAATTATTTTACACAAGTAAATATGACATGTTTGAGTGTCATACAAGATTTACTGGTCTTGTAGTTAAATATATTTTTCTTTTAATCTAATATATTATTATTATCTTTTCAAAAGGTCTTAAGCAACAAATCAATGATGAATTAATCTGCAACTCACCAAAAAAATTATATGAGCCTATATATATTGCTTAGGATATTGAGAAGTATAATAACTTACTTGTGATTAATGTCCCTAAAGAAAAATTAATGAAATCCCTCTATAATTTTATCGTAGATATACCAATATAAGAATCATGCATAGGCGCTATTGATCTAATTGAAGAAACAATAGTTCATGAATATTATTTTGATGATATTTTAGATATATAAAATGATATGTTGTTACAATCTGAATATATATGTGATGTTGTTAAATCTAAATCTATATTTATAATATATCTTATTCATGAACCTATAGATATGCTTGAGCAATAATTAAATTTTGAATTTAAAATTGAGATTGAACATATGATCAAAGCAAAATCAAACTTCCATAAGAGTTGAATCTTTCTGAATTTGATGTTGAATCGATCATATCTGATGTAATTGGTGAATTGCATAAGCAATTTGGTATTCAAAGATAAGAAGAACTTAGTTCATCAAGATTATGGTTAGTAAGTAAAATATGGTTTCGATTGATATTTCTTCTTGAGCAAGAGATGGAATAGGTGCAAGTGGTCCTCCAATAAAAGTTATGATGATGTCGTGCACTTCTCATCTTTCAGGTTGATTTTGTATTCAAGCACGTCGATCTTTTTTGTTTTGTGGTTGGGATCAATGCTCTATATAAATGTTGATCTATGTGTCCCAAAGCGAATTAGATGTTCAATTTACTCCAAGTTAAAAGATTTATTTATTTAAAGCCCTTGAGGCTTGAGCACAATGAGAGTGATTGTGAGGGGTATAATCTCTGTTATCCACATGTTTCAGTGGATTTGACCAATTAAGTTTGGTAGAATTCTAAATTTTCGTAAGGATATTTTCTCAAATATATTTAAGAGTGTGTAACTTTGCAGTTTGCATTGATCCTATCATGGGATCTACTAGTCTCAATATAGAGTTTCATTATTTATGTTGCTAGTCAGTGTGTTGTTTGAGTTGTTTTCCATTGAATTAAGCACCACTTCGTAAAAGATTTCTACTAACTCATTTCAGTTGCGTCATTTACCACAATCTAAGCTTCAACACGATGAATAAATTCTATGTAAATGTTGATAGTCCTCCATCAAAGCACAATAAACAGGTGGATCAAAAGTTTTAGAAATAAATTATGAAGAAGTTTTAGATCAACAACCTTTTTATTTATTCTTATTCATGAATCATTGAAAATAGCATGTAAGTCTCTCCCTTATTTTTTGAATGCCAAAAATGGCAAGTCTTTGATTATCTTGTAATTAACAATGAGCTGATTAGTGAAGAGGCTTGCTAATTTTGTTAGTGTTATAACAATATAAGGGAGTATAATCATGTTTGATCGTTCTTTTAAGTGTTTTTTGTTTACTGGGGTTTTGACAGTCATATGTTTCAAAAGTTACATTTTTAGATGTTTGCTTGGAAGAAATTCCACTGTATTATTTTGGTGGATTAGAAACTCTCTCATTAGTTCATTTTTAGTATATTCTTAATTCGCCTGATTCAGGCAAATTCAAAATACATTGAGCAAGGAAGTGAGAAGACCCATTGCCATCACGACTTCACCCCTCCATCCCATTCTCGCATGAAGCAACCTCTACCCGTGATGTGATTGCTCTCCGCTACTCGTTCTTGCAGCCTCACCACAAGACCTTACACTTCGACCTACCTTGCTCCTTGCTCAGGGAATTCAGCTTCTCTGGGAAAGTCTCTGCCAAATCCCGAGCACCATTGAACACCGGATAAGCCTCACCTAAAGTCGTAGCATCATTTATCGTGCTCTAGCTCTTTGCATATAAGTATGTAGAATTTATTTTTCTTGAGAAGGCTTGCAAATTGATCTTATGAATTGTTACAATCTGAATATATATCGGATCCTCAATTCCAGCCGAAATCATGCAGAAATCTCGCTTCGTACCTCGTATTCGTCGAAGAAATCCGCAAATCCTTCCCGAAATCCCGCCTAGGAACTGTAGATTCGGCGCCGTTCACGTCTATCTCCGCGATTCCTGCAGAGATCCCGTCGAGGAGTACACATTTGGCGTCGTTAAATAGCGACCCAAATGAGAGCTCCAACTGCACACACGAGCTCTTCTCCTCTCCAAAAACTCCTCTGTTTTTTTTTTTTTCCACTGCCGAGCTCCTCGCTCCACTCCCTCACTCCCGATCCCGTTTCCACTCATCCCGTCGCCACCTCCTGTGCCGACCCTAAGCCGAGAGAGAGAGAGAGAGAGAGAGAGAGAGAGAGAGAGAGAGAGAGAAGAGAGAGTCTTCCTCATACCTGGCCGAACCCGCCGAGCTCCTCTCGACGTTCAGATCCCGACCCAGCTCCGACCTCCTCTGCCCGACGCCTCCAAGCCTTAGCCGCCTCCGTCCGACTTCGCTCAGCCCGACGACTTTCCCTCTCCAGTTGGATCGGAAGTCACGTAGTTTTGATCGGAAGCATCAGCAGGAGCTCGCTGGTGAGGAAGGTAACTTTCCCCCTTGCGCGCTTCTTCGACTTATCCCTGGCCGAACAGAGAGGAAGAGGGGGGGGGGGAATTTATTTTAATATTATAATATATATACATTAAATTATAATTATATTAATTAATTATAATTAATTAAAATTATTATTTTAATTAATCAAAAATTTTTTAAATTAATTATTATTAATTAGTTAATTATATTTTATTAGAATTAATTATTATTAATTAAGTTATAATTAATTCTAAATTAATTATAACTTATTATATTAATTAATTTTAATAATTATTAATTAATTATTCTAATTAATTATAATTAATTAATTAAAAATGATTAATTAAAAAAATATTTTTTAATTAATTTTAATTAATTAGTTTTAATTATAATTAATAATACAAGTGTTTCTCTTCTCTTCCTCGATCCTCGTGCCAACATCTACAATCCCGCGAAGGTATGCATTTTTCAAACTCAGATTTCTCGTGTCGTTGTTGGCAGCAGACCGGAAAAACTCCTATACACGCCTTTATTGCGCGTGGTGGGATGGGACGCCGGTCTGATGCTCACGACGAAGCGAGCAATCGCCTAAACTCTACTTCGGCGTTAGTGGCGCACCGGAAAACCGCCTATACACGCCTTTATTGCGCGTGGTGGGAAGGGACCCCGGTGCGACACCTACGGCGAGGCGGGGTCACTCATAAGTACCCCCGGGCGGGGGGAAAGCAAACTGTGCATCTTTAAACCGCCGCCATCGAAGCCCGCAAAGGTACGAACTCTCTAAACTCTGATTTCTCGTATCGTTGTTTGTAGCAGACCGGAAAAACTCCTATACACGCCTTTATTGCGCGTGGTGGGATGGGACGCCGGTCTGATGCTTACGACGAAGCGAGAAATCGCCTAAACTCTACCTCGGTGTTCGTGGTGCACCGGAAAACCGCCTATACACGCCTTTATTGCGCGTGGTGGGAAGGGACCCCTGTGCGGCACCTACGGCGAGGCGGGGTCACTTATAAGTACCCCCGGGCGGGGGGAAAGCAAATTGTGTCTTTTAAACAGGTACCGTCAGAGCCCAATACACGCCTTTATTGCGCGTGGTGGGAAGAAATATCACGGCCGCGGTGCCCTCGCAAGAGGACACCTACCATACACGCCTTTATTGCGCGTGGTGGGAAAGGCCCAGTTTTCTCGTAGTTTTTCCCTAAACGGGGGAGACGCCGGGAGGCTGCCGAAATTTCGGGTGAAGACGGACCGTACTTGGACTTGATTTGCACATCAAATGAACAAAATGAGACACTACCTGGACTCATTTGAACTCAAAAAACATTAATAAAAGACTTAATTCAAATTCAAAATTGAAAAGAACATGAAATTGGACTGCACGACGAGCAAGGATGTGAATGAACAATCAACTTGAACTTGAAGACTTGGACTGCAGGGGACTTGAACAAAACTAGAACATCAAGCAAAGATATTGATTTGGACTTGAACAAGAATTTACACTGGAACAAAGCAAAACAACGAACAAACCTACAAAAGTCTTAAATTTTGAATCAAACGACGAAAATCTTACTACCGAAGCCAATCAACTTGCAAGTGAACTTGTATGTTAAGCTCAAATTGGGTTCTAAACTCCACATGAATGATACAAGAAACTGAGCCGTCAAGAACAAGAAGGGATTCAACCTTACATTTGATTCGAACAAAGAAACTGAACTCGCACTTGAGCCCGTACCATACAGCATTAGGTGGTGGTTGTAGACTTGATGAACCCGAGTCTAAATAAAAGTTCACGGGTGTCCCTCCTACATATACTGTTGAAATCTCCTACGTCAATTCCTACAATGCCTGTTGATTGAGAAGGCGATAGTAGAGACCAACAATCAAAGATCCATCCCTGCAAGATCAACATACTATGCTTGCAAGCAACAACAGACAGTTGCAAAGTGTACGAGCAATCAAAGAATCGTCCTCTACAAATAAATCCAAACATCAGCCCACCTGAGATTGGTGAAAGGTGGTCATGATGCAAAAACAATGGATCTTCTACAAAATACTTCCAGGAGGTCGTCATAGAAGACATGTATTCCCTGCAAATAAAGAGGCCAATGGATGAATGAAGGTCATTCATTAAAATCCCAAATAGCAGTAAAATGTTGGTTCACTCACAAGCATCTACGAATAAAGGCAGGAGATTAGTTAGTGCACTACGATCCACCTGCAGAAAGCAACAAATAGTGCACGACAGTCTACCTGTATGAAGCAGCAAATAATTCTATTCAGAAGCTGCTACGCCACGCCACCGGATCTGCAACATCCGTACAAGCAGACAGAAGGCGTCTATAAATATTTCAAAATACCCCTGCACCTGCACTATAGTTTGTATACACATAGGTACACAATGGGGTATGTCCAAATTAATGAAATTATCAACCCGCATGGGCCCCGGCGAGCGTGTTATTGGTACACACGTGACGTCTAGGGATGCTGCGCGGGTTGACAAGTGAATTCAAGTTCGAAACCGATCCTTCTATACGGGTCAATAGAAGTCGACAGGGTTCGAACCAACAAACAAATATACAGTTGTGTGTGGCGACCGTTATATTTGTCCCAAAACACCCATATTAGGCCTTCAAGGCCTATAACAATATGAATTCACTGATAAAGGCATAAAGCCTACGAAACCCGATCCTCTGTCGACAGCCCGACAGAGTTGACAGGGTTCAATCAATAAAAGAGAAGTGACCCCGAACACCCCGATGATGGCCGTGTTGAATGCAGATCTCAACCGGAGGGGTTTTCAAAATTTTTAAATGTCTCCCAAATATTCAAAGTACATTTCAAATATTCCATAGCTCCACTCAAATACCCGAAAATCCACAAAATCGAAACCAAAAAATCCCAAAATCTCCAAAAATATTTTAAAATGAAATAAATCCATCAAATACTTAAAGCAAAATCCATCCGCTCTCCGCAACAGTTTGTCGAGGCGGACAAAATTAAAATTTACTTCAGCTCACAAAGAGCCAAATGTCTAGTCGAAAATATTACTAGGATCCATTCTCAAACAATCTCTTGCCAGTAAGGACGTGGTACGTGTCCTCTAACCGGCAGTTTGGCTGCCAAATGGCACTGCAGGTAAACGGTTATGACCCGGGGCCCTCTGAACCGAGTGGTTTTGCCGCCAAATGGCACCACAAATAGGGTTATGGCCAGAGCCAATACACTCCTTAATGGCGTTAAATCCTTGAGATATGAATCAATAGGATATGATTGATAGGGCACAAAACCCTCTGTAAGCTAAGGTGGATTCAAATTTGTCCCCTTAGACAAACATTCACCCCAGGTCTACGAGGTCCCCTTGGACGAAGCAACCCATGGCTGCCGACAAGGATCCTTCTGTCAGGTTGGGTCGACTACCTCCTCTGACTAAGTAGACCAGGGACCACGATGGCCCGGGATGACGGAACCATGGGATCTTGATCGGGCCCATCATCCATTCCCCCACCATCCGCTTTAAGTGTTAGATGGTGAAGTTTCTATTTTAAGTATCAAACTTTTCAAACCCTTTCCAAATTCCCAAATTCTCCAACTATTTCCAAACCCAATTCTCAAATTTCCAAATCCAATTTCTACCAATATCAAAACCAATTGCTGCTACTATATGCCAGATAACATGTATTCTCTACGTATCTGATTGACGACTAGCCTTAATCGAAAGTTCTCTCTCGTGATCGGGAGGGGTAATTAACTATAGGGGCTTGCGCCTATAGGAAACCAAAACTCAGATCATAAAGTCCTCGCAAAATGAGGGCGAAATCTCTGGGTAGTGTCTTATCTACAAACCCATCTGCCTTCCAAAATTTACCTCGGAACTTATTCAGTTAAAACTCCCTCGCCGAATAAGAAAAGCGAGCGGAGGCCGGGGCCGAATTTTCGGAGCCCACAGTGAGCAACTTGATGTTTACATCTATAAGATGTAGGATGATAGTATTTAAGAAATGCACCGACTCTTTGAAAAATATGTTGAGGCAGTGGGTAAGCTTTGCCTCTAAAAGAAATTTTCTTGGATAAGGATTCATACTTCACCCTAAAGGGGATCATAAGGACAACAATCAGTTTGGGGTGGAGGCAGATTCATTGCTCTTGCTTGAGAATTGTGAATTGACCTGTCCTCATGACATCAATGTTGTGAATTTGGTTTAAAGATTGATGATTGTTGAAAAATCGTATCAGTTTTTGGCTCATATTTAAGTCTGGATTGGATTCAATGAATCAACTAGTGAACCCAGCCTAGTTCAAGCCGAACTTAAATTGAGTAAAGTTGGATTGGATTGAGCTAGCTCATGGTAGAATTAAAAATTAAATATCTGAAATGTGTGGTACACTTAAGAGGGGATGAATTGATGTGATTTTAATAAAAATGATTTTGAAATATCAATTTATTTTTCATTTCTTTTAAGCACAGTAAGAGATTCACAAGTAAAGTTGTTTTGTTGAAAAAGCATAGAGAGAATCTTTTTCAACTTTATCAAAACTTTTTTTTATGGAAACTATTCATTGTAGCAGAAGTATTTTTCAAATATCTCAAACACCTTTTCTAAATTTCGTATCACAAACAAGTTTAAATCACATCTTTCATATAATCATAGAATATTGAAATATGTAAAAGTTGCAATAAAATTCGAGTAGAAAGTAAAAGAAGTGCAAACTAATGTATAGTGGTTTGATACCAATGGCCTATATCTACTTCTCGAATCCTCCTTTCAATATTTTCACTACCCTCTTCTTTTGCTACCACATGACAGAAATTTCTCTTCTTCACAAGCAATAGAAATCCAGCACTCCCTTCTACTCCTAGTGAGAAGCTAAGTGTTTTAGCCCCACTGCTAGTTACACCAAGCATCATAGTATATGAAACCTTAGGCGAAAAAGTGAACTAAAAAAGGCAATCTACCACTAAAAAAACTTTAGAGGGTGAACTTCTAGAGAGAGAAAAAAAGAGTTATACATGAAGGCCATCTTTCTCATTTCAACACTTTGCAATCATTATGTTTGTACACTTCGTTTTTAAGTCTTGCTTGATTTGTTTTTATAGAGATCTTGATTCTCAAAGTAATGTTATAAGAGCTTGATTATTTAGCAGAGTTGTGTTGGGAAGTTGGCTTCTTGGTTTAAATAGAAGTGTATGGTTTATGCATTACCGATGAATTGCGGTAACAAAGGAGAGGATGGCTAAACAAATCCCAAGAGTACTCGAGAAGTGGCCAAGCCACTATAAGTCTTTTGCTTATTTTTTCTTATTTTTTCTGCCCTGTTATTTTTTCAATCTTTTATTGCAATCTGCTATTAGAATAATTTACTTTATTGAAGGATGGATCGCGTGTGATGAATGACTTGAATAAATCTTTTGAAAAAGTAAAGGTTATAATCCACTTGCTAAAATGTTATTCGTCGGTGACACAAGAATCTCAGTTTAAATATCATGTTTTATCACTTTATTCTAGATAGAGGAAATAAATTGTTCTTTCTACAAGTTAAAAAAGAATTTAACTTGCTTTAAAATTTTGTCTTTAAAAGAAATCTAATTCATCTCCCGCCTTCTCCTCTTGGTTGTACTTTAACATTCACCATCTTGGCTGACATGTCAATGTCTATGTCTATGATTCATTTTATGGATTTAATGTCTCCAAGCATCTTGAAGTGATCTAATGACAGATTTGAAAGAACTAATACCAATGTTATTTTAGGATGACCATGATTAATTCCTTGTTTTGTATTTTATAAAAATATATCAGTAGTAATGTTTATATATTTTTACACTTTAATTATATTCTTTTAACCACCCTTTCTTCATGCTTTCCTTTATTGCATGCCTTTAGGGTCATAGATTTTTATTTATTATTGTGTAATAATACTGCTATTATAAGTTTCCCTTTCTACAAGTAATAGTTTCATTTTTTACTTTTTCAATCAAGAAAATCTCCCCTTTCAGATTGCTTTTTTTTAACCCGCAGAGTCTTCATTGATGGTCCTTATTGAATTACCAACTTGCTCTGCGAGGGAGTGGAAACAAATCATACAGTTTTTATAGATGTGTTAAAGTCGCTATATTTTTTTTTCTGCACTGAGTGGGGGAATTCAGATGCAGTAAGATTATATTTATTTGTTGATGTAGAGGATCATAAAGGCCTCACTTCAGAAGCTGAGGCCATCCACAGTCGATTCATTTGTTTTCTTTAGATGGATTGAAGAAGATTGGGATTTCTTCATTTCCTCTTTTCTTGTAGTTTTATGTTTCAGTCCTTGGAGTTAATGTATTATGTATGGATTGCCCTTTATTATCGGCTCTTCAGTTTGTTTAAGCTTCTAACTTCTCTTTATTATATTTTGTGAATCAGTTGGAAAACTTAGCATAAAATGTGAATAAAGTATTCTTTTACTCTTTTGGATTTTAATCTTTATTGATTAGTACTAATTCCAGCCACTTTGATTTTTGGGTGTATTGCAGGTGATGATTAAATAGATCAGCCATAGAAAAAACAAAATGACTGTAGCCTCATTTTGCAGCCACACATCTCTACTTTCTTTGCTTATCCGACGTTTGTGCAGTTAATGTCATGTTGCAATTCAAGTAATTCCTGTTCTAGCAATGTCTCTCATTCTGTCAATGTCATGATTTTTCTTTTTTTTTTTACTTTTTTGTTAACAAGTTATATTCGAAACAAAAAATAAATAAATAAACTTGATACACATGATAATGGTGATTAGCATTTTTTTGGTTGACATTAATAAAAAATTTGATAATAATGTGCTGATTTTAGGGGTTTAAAAAGAGCGCTCTTTCCTTAAACTCAGATGTATCCATTAGTCTTAAATATCCATGAAAGGCACTCCCACCAAAATTTTTTATTCTGCAGCGATAGAGTCATTGCCACCCGTACCCATCAGAGGGATTATTTAAGAGTCGGTACACAACTCTCATTGGCCTATTGGTTGAGAGCTTAGGCTTCCAACTAAGAGGTCCAAGGTTCGAGTCCATGTGTATGAGTTTGCCTTAAATGGCCTAAATGTCCCAAAAAAAGAGTCGGTATTATGTTGAGTTTGAGTGAGAAGCTCAATTCTAAATTGAAATTTTCAATTTTGGCTCAACTAGAATTTGGCCCATTGGATTAGATATGATTTGATTTCAATTACAGTTCTTGGAGAGATTTAAAAGTATTTGTATATATTATTATATTGTACACATTGCTTATTGACTAAATATAAAAGTTTCTTTTTTGTTTTTTTGCTTTTTAATTTTTCATGAAAAAATATGTGGGAAAAAGTTGTTAGTGTTTTAAAAATATTTTTTAGAGTAAAGATTCAAGATCTTAAGACTTTGACTATACATGAAAAAGCTAATGTTAAATAAAAAAAAGTTACTAGTGATATTAAGAATGTTGTGAAGGATGTGTTAGGAGTATAAAATAAATTATAATAGTAAAAATTGTTGCTAGTAGAATTGTAATATACAAGAAAATATCAAAAATAAAAAAATTGTTATAAAAAATTGGTTTGAATGGAAAATTTTTGAAAATTAATAAAGATACACACATATTTGTAAGGAGTCTAAGAAAGTAATATGTGATGTAAAGAATTTAACTTTTAATAATTTATGTAATATATTAGATATTAATGGGGATGAAAGATGTATGGATATGTTAGCCAAGCAAAAAAGATAGAACAAGTAAGGATATAGTTCAAGTGAAGTGCATTAAGGATGAATATCAAAAAGTGTTTTTATTAGTATAGGATATTCAACAAAGATAAATGAGATATTTTGATAAGCTTTTCAATGAAGATTGTGAGAATATGACTAACTTTAGTGACCTTAGCACCCTAAATAAAAATAGAGATTTTTATTTTTATCGTCATATTAGCAAAACTGAAGTTGCAGCGATTTTAAAGAAAATGAAGTGTAGAAAAGTTGTTAGATGCGTGGAAATGCTTAGGGGATGAAGGATTTTTTTTTTTTTTTTTTTGCCTTACGAAACTTTCAATAGTATTTTGAAGACTAAAAAGATGCGAGATGAGTGGAGAAAGAGTTCGTTGATTTTTATGTGCGTAAATTATATAGGAATTAAGTTAATGTGTAAATACTTAACTATGGAGGAGAGTTATTGAGCATAGGTTATAACGTGAAACCGTGGACAAATAAATGGAGCCAACTGATTCACACTTTATATTTCTATAATCAAATCTGCATAGCTAACATCATATTATCTTAAAAGACTAATAGTGTTGCACTATCAATTCGAAGACAGAAATAAAATTTATTTTCGAAGTCAAATTCAATAGAAGAAATTTAATATGGGGTTTTTACATACATAACACTTCAAACTATATCATTTACTTATTTAACACCTAAATTTGTCTATTTACACACATACCACTAAAAAGTTTTTTGCCTTTCTAAAAAACCACTTCGTCTCCTCTCCCTAAATCCCGTTCGGATGTCTGTTCGCAAGCTTTTGTGGGCGCGGGAAGAACAAAGCCGATAGCCTCGCGTCGAAACGCATCTTCCTTCCGCTTTTGCTTCGGCATTTGCTCATCTTCCTTCGGCAACTCCTGAAGTCACTTTGCTGAAGTCACTTTACCAAAATGACGTTGCCAAAATCCTGTAGTCCAGCAACTCAAACAACTCCAGAAATTGTTGTCAGCAGATTTGATATTTTAGTTTACACTCAAGCCGCAAGTCGGACTTCAATTTTTGGGATTAGATTTGGTTTTTTTGATGCTACTGCATATTTTATTGTGAATGATCATGAGAACTCTTTTATTGAACCTATATTGTTGTAAGCATATTTGATAATAGTATATGGCTTCTTAGGAGAGTGTATTGATTTCTGGAACTCTTATATGAACTCATGATACACCTAAAACGAACCTGGTCTTCAGAAAATTGCTCTGAATAGAGCTCTCGGTATCCAATGATTTCCTTCTCCAAAAAGTAGGGTATGTGCGTTTAAATGGTTACGGTACATGAAAATGAGATATTGAACATCAAATGGAAGAAGAACAACAAACCTAGATAGAAAACTTGGGGAAGAACATCAAACCTAGGCGATCTATCGGGGAGGGGATGCCGAAGGCAAATCCGAGCTAAATGGGGTTGACGAACAGGAAAACAAGATTAGAAAATGGAGAAAAACATACCTAGACGAACAAAACAGCTGACCGAGCGAGGAAGAGGTGATGTTAGCGAAGAAGTTTCAGACAACGAACTTTTGGCGTTTGGGTTTGACGGAGTGGTATCTTTGATGAGGGTGAGGGGTTTTAAATGGTATAAGAGTAAATAGTAAAGTTTAGGTGTTAGATGAGTAAATAACATAGTTTTAAGTGTTATGTATGTAAAAATCCCATTTAATATTCATCTCGAAATATAAAATGACATTCACTTATCATATTGACAATGAAATTAACAAATATATAAGACTTTATTTACGTCCAGAGATTTTTTTTCTCTACTCTAGCAAACTAAAGCATGATTTATTTTTTTATTGGGTCTTAGGGTTTCCAAAGAAAAAAGCTTTTAAGGATAATTACATCCCTAGAAGAATCTTGAGAAAACTCTTGAGTAAGGTGGGGACCAAGCTTCTTTAAACCTATAAGACTTACCTATAGAGTTTGTCTATTTTATCTTACTATTTTTTCTTGTATTGTTTTCTTTATTTGTTAATTCCTCCTCTTTTTGGTGATGTAAAAAAATGTGAGAAAATATATGTTTTGGTATATTGTAATAGAATATTGTACCTGTGTTACTTTAGTTTATGCTTTTAATTTATTATTGTCTTTAAAAAAATAAAATAATAAAAATTTGAAATTTGCAACCCCTATTTTTTTTTTTTTAATCCATGAACTAGTGAGGGAAAGCTTAGGAGAAAAGAATATTTATCTTACCTCTCAACCAAGATTATTTGATATCACCAAAAAGAGGAAGATTGTTGCAATCAATGATCCTTAGTCTATGATTTTGATGATGACAAATATTATTGATTGAATTATTTATTTTCTCATTAAATATTTTGGGTATTTCTTTTATTTGTGAGCACTAACATTGCAGGTAAGACATACACCGCTTAAGGCTATTGAAAGCTTAAGAATGGGTAGAATAGGAATGACTAGTAATAAAGTCTGCAATTTTAATTTTGTTTATTTTCTATTTCTTGAGTCTGACCACATAAGAGTGTACGTAATTGGGTGATTGTACACACTCATATAGGGGGGCGATATGAATTTTAAAAGTTTTTGTACTAATCATACTGTAGGACTTACAATCATATTGTACGATCTGTAAATAAAGAATGGGCTCAATGTCTAATTAAACATTTTATTTTTATGAACTAATCATAATGTATGATCGTGATTGTACTGTATGATTTATTATAACTGCCATATTAATTTAAGATTTTAAAATTTTATTTTTGAACTAATCGTACTGTACGATGTGAATTGTATTATATGAATGTTTAAAATCTTGCTAAAATTAACCCCCGTAATTACTTAATCAAATCATGATTTAATTAATAATAGCCAATCATACTATATGATATTTATCGTACCAAATAATTAGTAGAGATGAAATTTGGTCGTCCAAAAGATCATACCAAATGAAACAATGATTTTTGAATTAATCATACTGTACAATTTTAATATCATACTGAATGACCTTCTTGAAATCAACTAACTGTACTGTACGATGAGAGCAGTATGGGATGATTAGCATAGATGATTTTCAGTCATCCTAGGAATCGTCATGTACGAATAGAAGAAATTAAACATATTGTACTGGACAATCTTTGGGTCGTACTGTATGATGTGTTCAAATTAATTGAATAGTTTCTTTGAACGACTATTTATATCATACTAAATGGGACTAATTTTGAACTAACCATACAGTATGAACTAAAATTGTACTGTATTAACAGTGACAACTAAATTAATTTTTAGGATTTCTTAAAGCTCATTACTTAAGGATGTTTTAAAGATTCTCTTTGTAATGAGGAGAGGATTATGTGACTGCTGAAGATACTCTAAGAGAGAAGCTTTTAAGAAATGCAGGGTTTAAGAGGAAGGAGAAGATGAGGATGACTGCAAGGGAGGAGTATGAGGGGATCATATGGCTGCTCCGAGCTAGCTACACCCTTGCTCCTCCTATGGCCTTGGTGAGTCTTAGGAAGCTCTCTAAGGAGAGAGGCTTATGAAGCCGGAGCTGAGCTGATTTATACGATTAAACTTCAGTCTAGTTTTATTTCTTTTGGTAGCGTATATGGCTACATAGAATTAGTGCTCTCTTGTTTTGAGTGTAGCCTATTAGGGGTTACATTTGTCTATAAATAGGAGCCTTTACTTGTAATAGAGACAGATTTTGAGATGAATAAGAATTGAGTAGTTTTACTCTTGTTTTGGGTTTCTGTATCCTGAAGGATTTCAGGTGGTGATCCCTCTCTCCCAAGGAGTTCTTGGTCGCGTCACCGGATTGTCGACGTGGATTCGTCGAGCCCCCTCAGGTCCGGTATCAGAGCCGGCAAGTTGCTGGCGTTCTTGTCCGTCGCCGTGTCACCTCCGCCACCGACATCATTTGGTGGCGATTCAGTGGCTAATCAAATTTGGTGGCGGACGCAAGCAGCCTTCAAGAATTGGCCTCGGTGGCGGAACCGAGAGGTTCTTATTTTTATTCTAAATCTTGGACAAAGATCCCAGCGGTCATTTGGTATGTAGCCCGTCTTTGAGCTGCCTGTATTTCGGCAAAGCCAGCTGCTAGCCATCAAGAACTACATGCCACATATTTGTTTCAAATTGTCTTCCAGTAACAAGGACTACAACCCCATTCCTCCTCCAAGTTCTTGTTCCTAAAAGCCAACTAGCAGCCTCCAATTTTTGCAGTCTACCTCTAGTCGGCATAATCTACCTCCTTGGCACCCGGGTCCTTCATCCACAACAATTGCAACCACCTGTTTCAACATCCAACCCATTGTTGGCTGTTTCTTTTTCCTTCCAGCGGTCAGAAGGGTGGTCCAGAAGTTAGGAAGAGTGTTGTCTTCTTCCTGTAGGCTATTCTTGTTTTCATTTTCTATATCTTGGACAAAGGTCCAAGTGGTGATTATTTCCTTGACAAGAATGTCATCTCACCGAAATCATCAAAGACCACTGCAAGAAGCAGAAATCGAAGATCTCCTACAAGAAATCGCCCGACTCAAACTGCGATTGTCAAGGATTGAACGAAGGAAAAACTTGAGCCCCCTTTCTCAATACTTTGATGGCTTTTCCGATGTGAATTTTTCAGAATCAGAAAGCATGGATAAACTGAATGAAAAGCTTGAGATTGTTGTTACTGTTCATTCTCCTAGAGTTCCTACTCATTCAGTAGTTATTAAGAAACCCTTTGGCTCAAAGAAAAGTGGCAAATCTGTGGGACATGGTGTTCGAAAGCTCACCACAAAGCAAATAGAAAGCCTCTATGATCAGAAGCCTGAAGAACCAGCACCAGATCTAACTCCCTCGATCGAGTCTTGCTTCGAAGAATTTGAAGATCCATTGCCGAAATCGTCGTCTTTGCCTGTTTATGATGTACCCGTGTATGACATGTATGATGATGACATGTTCAATGAAGTTCTTGATCTAGAGCAACCCGCATATGATAATGATGATGAGAGCAAGATGGATTCCCAACCGAAGCTAGTCGTGCCTATCATTCCTGATAAGATAATGAGCATGCTTTCCATCATTGATATTAGAATCGGTATGATTCAAGCAGATCATGGAAAACACCTTGATACCTTTGTACATTCTGATACAAAGTGCATGGAGGCCTTCGCTTTGGATACTGATATTGGCATGGTTGATCAGTTTGGTGTCGGGTTTGATTCAAACCCTGAAAATTACCAACTGAAGGAGCTAACTAAGAAGGAGATTTCTAATGATAAGGATGAGAAAGCAAGGAAAAAGAACAAAACCCTTAAGTTCATCAACAACTTTCATCGACTTCAGTCTATACTAAAGTCTCTCTTAGACGAGGCAAATGACACCAGGTGGAAATATTTAGACCGGTTTAGCCAACCAAATCCGCCTTCTTCTTGTGGCCAGCCGGACATCTTCCTATGAGCCTGAAGTTCCTCTTACCCGGTAGTATGACGCCGGAGCTGAGCTGATTTATCCGATTAAACTTCAGTCTAGTTTTATTTCTTTTGGTAGCGTATATGGCTACATAGAATTAGTTCTCTCTTGTTTTGAGTGTAGCCTATTAGGGGTTACATTTGTCTATAAATAGGAGCCTTTACTTGTAATAGAGACAGATTTTGAGATGAATAAGAATTGAGTAGTTTTACTCTTGTTTTGGGTTTCTGTATCATGAAGGATTTCAGGTGGTGATCCCTCTCTCCCAAGGAGTTCTTGGTCACGTCACCGGATTGTCGACGTGGATTCGTCGAGCCCCCTCCGGTCTGGTGTCATTCAAGGTCAAGTCCTCGAGGTACTCTGCCTTCTCCATGAGAGAGAAAAAAGAGCTGAGGTACTATGCCTTCTCTAAGAGGGAAAAAAATGAGCTAAGGTTTGCTGCCGTCACTGGGAGGGTGACCGCATCAGGAACTATACCCTATCAGGTTTAATGAAAGTGAATCTGTAAGAGCTTATCCACCTTGTTATGGAAGCAAAAGAAGAGTCGCTTTATTTTAGTAGAAATTTTGGAGCGGAGGACTCCGGGGAGTGAACGTAGGTCAAGGTTGACAAAACCACTATAAAAATCTCTTGTGTGTTTTTTTTTCTTTTTTTACACTTTTATATTTCATGTATTTTATTTCTGTTATAACTACTTGGGAAATTTGGTGATTATTGCTTTGTCTCGTAAATCAAAATATCATCGTAGTAAAATTAATATTTTTGATAAACTCATATGCTTTTGCAATCAATTAGAATTTGGTATTTTTAATTTTTGAAAACTCTTTCAAAACTATTGTCATTATTATTTTTAAGTTAATAAATTTTTTTAAAATTATCAATTCACCCCCCTCTTGGTGAGCTTCTGGCCAATTCCTTAAAGTTTAACAAACTTCACGAACTTGCATATCCCATGGTAAATTATACTTTATGAATAATTCAAGAAATACCCCATGGTGTATTTCTTGAATTATGGTTATAGGATTACAAATCATAACTCAAAACTATATGAGTTTGATAGTACTCCTCAAGCTGAATTCATAGATTCTAAGAACATAAAAAATGAACAAGTGGAATAGAAGATATGAATTTTCAAAGATCCTTTAATTTTTCTATGAACTTAAGTAACTATTTACACAGTTAGATTGATCTTAACGCGTGGCACGCTTTGATTTGTCAGTAAATCATAAGCATACTAATAATAGAGAACACTTGTAGTTGTATTTTCTTTAGACACGATCGAAGGAGTATAGAGAACACTTTTCTTTAAGACTTTGGCAAGAGGAGGGATGGATCAAAAGTTTGTTTTTATGGTGGGAAGATTGTTGGAACTCACTCAAAACCACCAAGAAATATCACACAAGAGGCTAGGGAGTCAGAGGAAGGGATCTCTCACTCTCTGGATTCTAAATAAAATTGGTAATATAATCCCTTTTTGAGAATTTTTAAGCTATTTATACATTTTCAAAATGAACAAGGATGAGATTTTAGCTTTGTCCAGACGCTCTCCAACCAGTGGGTTGAGTCAGGCAAGTCATATTGTCTAGGGAGGAGTTCTCAAAGCACTAAAAGTTTGGGTTCGCTTAGATTGTATGAGCTTGCTTGACTTGTGAGGTCACATGGATGGTTATCAAGATAACTTTTGAACTCAACTAATCCAGGCTGGCAAATGAGGTGGCATGCCTTTTAAAACATTCCTGAATTTAATCCAAGTACCAATAGGGTTGAGGAAGGTCGGGCATGCAAGCTAACTAAGTTTATATTTTTTGAGTGACATTGGGCTAATCTAATCTGCTGACTCATGTCAACCCATTGACTGGGTTGATTAGGAAAGATTTAACAAAATTTTGGGAATGGAATGATATAGTTTTTTTTTTTATTAGTTTAATCTACAATTGGATTTGGCTCAATGAATGGTCATTTTGACCACTTGGGTCAAGTCAATTGGCTAACCCAAAATAGTTCAATGCAAGTTTCACCTAGGTTAGTTCCTAAGGGTCTTATGGATAACCCTATAGGTTTGGATGTGCTTAATCAATCCTTGGTCAATGAATATGTAAAGGATTTTTAATATATGCAAGCTTGGAAAACCTTAGTTGACTTGGTCAATCAAGTTGACCCAAAGGTTGGTGTTGGGTCCATTACATTACAAATAAAGTTTTGAGTTTATTGGTGGTGGTTCCAAGGCTTGGTAGAGTCGGTATGTAAATGCTTGCTAAAATTCTTAAGGATACATTTGGTCAACTAGGTTAACCCATGGCCTAAGGTCAAGTTCAAACCATTCTAAATGATGTATTAGACATATAGGAATATGTTCCATGCAATGATAAAGTTCAAATATATGAGATGTAGCTTTTAGAGTTTAATGGTTCTATTTGGTAAACCTATGTTGACTTGGTCAACCAAGATTAATCATTACTTCAATTTTAGTTTAAAGTATGTCAAATGATGTTTTGAACATATTTGTAAAGGTTGCAGGGCCTAATTTTATTAAGCCATGTTGAGATTTAAAGAAAATTCAATTTCCAACTTTTAGGATTGTAAGGTTTTATGGTCAACCAAGGTTAAGTTTATTAATGCATCATACTATGGTCAATGATGATGTTCAATGAATTTGGTGAAGCTTCTAAGGTCAAATTCCACAACATGATATGTTCAGTGGCATGAGCAATAAATATTTGAAAGTTTTACATCGTATGAAAATGCTTTCAGTTCGTGGGGCTAAGAATCTTAGAATGACTTCAAATTTATGTGGTTGACTCTGGGAATATGCCTATTCAATATATAATAGATACATCATGAATTTGAGATCATTTGGTTGGGTTTTGAAGTGACCCAAATTTCTCCAAAAATAGGTTATGGACCAAGGGTGCTTTGCATTGGCTTTGAACAGTAAATTCTAGAGTTTTGAGTTTGCAATGGGTTTATTCATTGGATTGGATTCAATTTTGATTTAGATAATGACTTGGAGGATTTAGGGTTTGAAATGCTTAGATTATTGATAATCATGGATGACTGTCAATGATTGAGCAGGTGATCAACTGATTATCACTGGAGACTATCAACTGATGGATTTAGGGCTTTATTTTGATTTAGATTTGGAATGGATCAATGAAGATAAATGATTTAGGAAATTTGTATTTTACAATGATCATATCATTGACAATCATTTGGTGATTGCTAAGTGATATATCAGATGATCACATGACCGTCAGAGGTGATTTTCAAGTGATGATTTATGTATGTCAATGATCAAGGAACTATGTAAATGCACATATTGAGTTTGAAGTATGGTTAAATGATTGATCTATTGATATTGAATTTTTATTTAGATAATTGACCTTATCTAAAAAGAGTTCAACTGGGTCCTTAAGCTTTTGAGGAAGTTTCTTTTGTAGAATTTCACTACATTCCTCAATCTAAGCTACAGTCAGAAAATCTCCTAATCTTCTCTTTTCAATAAAAATTTTCTTTCATGAACCTATATTAGGTGGGCATCTATTCTAATGCTTCTAAAAATGGTATATTAATAGCTAAATATTTTAAGATTTCCAAAATCTTAATATTTGCTTATCCAAATCTTGTTTTAGTAATCTTTGAGGAAATGGTGGTGGTGGCTTTTCTACTACCATTTTAACTAGTTTTTTTATTTATTAATTAGGTTAAGGTGTTCCATAAGCATAGGGACCTATACAGGTTCTTCTTAGGTGACTCTTCCTCAGATTGATCCTTATTTTCTAGTCACTTTTTCTAGCTCTTTTTCACTCCTCAATTGAATAGCTTTGCATTATTCTTTACCAGTTTCTTGAGAATTTATTTTAATATTACTGGGTAAAATTCCTTGGGGTCTATTTGTTAAATATCTAGCTAGATGTCCTAGTTTGGTTTTAATATTCCTAATGATAGTAGCTTGACTTTGCAATTATGTACCCATTTGCAAAACTAATTCTTCTAAAGAAGGCTTTGTATCCTTAAGTTGATTATTTAAGTTAAATCCATGGGGATAACTAAGCCTTGGGTTATCAAAATTTTGAGGGAAGTGATTCTAGTTTCCTACTTGATATGGTTGGTTAGAGTTTTAATTAGTGTTACTATTTTGATTATTATTCCAATTGAAATTGGGATAATTTCTCTAGTTAAGATTTTAGGTATTAGAGTAGGGGTTATTGGTTCTATTATTATTTGCATTAATTGATTCCACTACCAAAATTTTAGGATCGTTAGAGGGTCCATGAATATTTTGTTCTAAGATCACTGGTGAATTTTTAGGTTAATTAATTTCGTTGGTCTAATTTTCTAGAAATGGTAGCTTCTTGGGTAAAAATTGATTAAGCATCGGATTCATAAATTCTAACTACCTTTCTATATTGATTCTTTTGGGCATCCATAAAAATTGTTGGTAGCCATCTCCACATTCAAAGCATAAGTATTATCAATGGGCTTTGACATCGGAGAACCACCAGAAGTGACATCAATAATGGATCTAGTGGAACCTATAAAATGTTTTAATTATTAACTAATTAGGAAGGGAATGATTAGGACATTTCCTAAGAAGTTCTTTAAATCTTTTCCACAATTCATAAATAGACTTGCCATCTAACTAGGAAAGATGTGATGTCATTTTAAAGTTTAGCAATTTTTGGTGGTGAAAAATATTTATCTAAAAATTTATGCATAAGATCATTCCAAGTTGTAATTGAGCTTGAAGGTCATGAATTCATCTCCTTAAGTAAAATGAAAATAATCTAAGTCTAAAAAGCATCATCACTTATGCCATTATATTTAATAGTTATACAATTTTTTTAGGAAATGTCCTAACCAAAATTTTATAATATAATATAATATAATATATATATATATATATATATATATATATATATATATATATATATATATATATAGTTATACACAATTTTTAGGAAACTAGCTATATGTAGATTACAGTCTTCAATTGTTGCTCCCCCAAACTGAGAGTTTCAAACCTTTTAGATTATAGTAAATTTCAATTCAAAATTATTAACTTAAATGCTAGGTTTATTTATACTTTTGATGAATATCTTCAAACATAGGGTTGGAGTATTCCCTAAGTGGTCCACATTGCTCATTTTAAGAAAGTTGTTTAGAAATGTTTAATATTTTTTAGATTTTAAAAATTTTTATTTTCTCTTAAATTCTTTTTAATTTTAATGTCAAATAATAGTTCTACTAGTTATTTAGTACTATGCATGCAATAATAAGCACTATAGGAAAACAACTCATTTCTGGTGGAATTTTCGGCGGAAATAAATTCGTCACAAATTCTGATGACTTTTCCGGTGGATTACCGACAGAACAATAACGGCGGATTTATTTCTGACATAATTTGTAACGAAAATTAATATTTTTTGAAAAAAGACTATAATAAATATTTATAATTAATAATTTTGTTAAATTAAGTTAAATAATTTAATAACTTATTATCAAATAAATTTATTTAAATTAGATATAAGTAAATTAAATTAATTAAATAATAATTAATAATTATTTATTAAATTAAATAAAATTCAATATTATTAAATTAATTATTAATTATTAAATTAAATTAATAAATAATTGTTAAAATAAATTTATTAAATTAAATTACATTAAGTAAACTGATTAAATTGATATTTGGTTCTTGTTTAAATAGAATGAAAAAAATAAAAGAAATAGCTTTGCCTCACTGGCATGATGGTTGGGGGCTTGATGGCGGGTCAGTTTAAATCCCACTGTAAGCTATTGTGTGGGTCATCGGGCCCACGGGCGAGCTGGCGTGTGTCTACCAGATGGGAAGGTTAGCTGGCGTGTGCATGGGTGGGGCGGGCTGGCGTGCACTTGGGTGAGGCACGCTGGTGCAGCTCGTGGGTTGGTCGGGCTGCGGTTGGTTGGTCATGTCTTTCCCCTTTTTTATATATTTTTTCTTTTTTATTTCCGTTGCAAAATAGTTCGCTGGAAATTATACCGGCAAAATTATTCCGCCATAAATATTTTTGGCAGCCTGTTTTGAGCCGGGACAACTTTTTCAACGCGCATTTGACCGTCAGAAAAAAAAAATCTGTCAAAAATCCGCCAGAAATATTAATTTCTGACGGATTTTTGACATTTTCCAATGAATTTTGGCCGCCGGTAACACACGATTTTTCTGTAATGAAGCAACATAATTTAAAAAGTAAAATATTAAGAAATAATAACTAATTTAATATCAAAGCAACACTAAGTAGTTAAAAATTTAAGCAAGTAAAATAGAAAAGAGAAATAGTAGATTAAAATAATAACTATTTTAGTAATATAAAATACAAAATAGAATAATAATTCACTAGTTATGTCCCTCATAATGGTGTTAAAAATGTAATAGGATTACTGCTACAATAAACTTTGCAGTTGCATAGCTTTGTGCTTTAGCTTACACACAGCTCAATTTTTTAATAGAAGTTTAATTTTTCTATTGTGTAAGTCCTATTTAATGCAAGTGTATGTGTCATATCAAGTAAATAATGATGATAAGAGTGTGGATCCCATGAGGATTAACTAGAAATATCCTAAGTTAGTTTTTTTACTGCCTACTAAGCTGCTAAATTTATCTAGCTAATGATTTGAAAAGGGTAGTGCAGGTTTAAAATTAAAAACTTCAAATTTCAAAAAGAAAATTTACTAATTTTAAAATTTTTGAACCTATGCTTTTTTAAAAGAATATGATTACTTTAGAGAGGATTTCTTCCTATTATTGTTATGGATCAGAGAAATTGTACTCCCATCTTTGTCGAGCTCATTGGAGCATAAGTAAGGATCCTCTCTAACTACAATTCTTCTATCTCCTTTAAAACTCATAATTCTAACTGTTATATGTCTATGTTATGGCCAGATCATATTTTAAGTTCTTTAATTATTCTTCCATTATTCTATCAAGGCTCGAGATCACACTAGGTTTTTAATTTATTTACAACCTACACATAAATTAATTAAAGAACAGAGAAATTAAAAATAGTATGAATACACTAAAGATTAAACCTACTCTAAGAAATACATGCATTTCAAATAATTGTACATTCAAGGAAATTATTTAGCTATACATGGAGGCATTGTTGCACATAACAAACATAACAAACATTTTATTTCACAGAATAAATAACAAGTTACAAACTGACAAACACAATACAATAAGATAAACAATAGGAATACAACCCCTTTGCACTTCTTCATTTGGCTCCACACCAATACAAAGTCTCTTGATATGAGAACACAAGTTACACTCTCCTAAGATAGCCCTCACACTCACACACACTCATACAAAATGACTCCACAATGTGCCAACCTCTTTACATAAAGATAAAGGCTACTATTTATAGTCTTCCAAATTAACTGAATGAGCATTTTGGTGTTAAATTGGCACATCAATTCACCATTCATTATGTCGGTTCAATGATTGAACTAACTCTTATCGCAACACTGGGCAATTTTTAGTGTTGTGGTGCTTCCTGGGTAGCGCTTCGGTGCTAAGCTCTCTAGCTAAATTTTTGTGAGCTCTCTGCAGTGGTGCTGAAATAAGCTTTGGCACTACATTGTTGGCTCCACTATGTTAATCCAATTTCATCAATATTTCTTATTTTCAAGCACAAAACATAAGGATTACAAGCACAAAATATCATAATAAATGCAATTTGGAATGAACTTTTTTCTTATCACCAATCAAGTTTGGAATTAAATCAACAAAGTAATTAATAAGGCATATTAATTACAAAGATGTGTTGAATAAATAGATTTAATTGGAATAGAACCAAATCAAATTAATCAAACATAAATCCGGGGGGGGGGCAAACAATTTCAAAAATAAGCAAAATGGTTTTGATTTTTTTTTTAATGTAAACTCATTTATTTAAAACATAAAACCTAACAGATTATATCAATATTAATAGAAAGTAATATATAGTCTAAAGCAAAAAAAAACATTGAGATAATCCTGCATATGGCTGATCCATGCAAGATTTAAGATAATAGATCGATCCATTATGTGAATTTAGGATTTCTTTCAATGTTTAATTTTTAATTAAAAAAAAAGGAAATTAATTTAAATCAAATGAAAATATCTTAAATAATCATATAAAAATATATCAAAAAATTCGGCCAAGATAAAAATGAAAATCATAAAATGAATAGAAAAAAGAGAGAGAAAAATTTTAATACGAAACTTAATTTAATAAATGTAATAATTTGAAAAATAATTTATTAAACATGTGGAAAAATTTTATGTATATCAATATGGATAATGAATAAAAAATTAAAACAACTAGAATTAAATTAAACTTTAATAAAATGCTTTTGGGTATATGTTATATTATATCATGTGTGTAAACTTACAAAAAAAAAAGAATATTTTGTAAATAATGTGCAAATAAATTTTGCAAATACTTTAAATGATTTTGATAAATGATCAAATAATTTTTTTTAAACTATTTAAAGTATTTTCATAAATATAATTATTTATTTTTCATTTCATTTTTTTTAATTGTATTCAATATAAAATAATTTACCGAATAAGGACAAACCCATGCTAAATATGGTCTTCTTGAGCTGGTTGATCAAGCCACGAAGTTTGTTATTTGATCTAAAACACTTAAATTTTAAATTCTTAATAAAGATCCCCTTAACACGCTACTCTTAATTCCAGTGCTAAATACTTCAATGAAGACCTTACTATTTCCTACTTGGCATGGGCCACTTGGGCTCCCAAAGGGTTAAAACAAAATGACTTGAAAAAGGAGAGGATGACCTTAATTTTTTATACAACAAGATAATGATCACCAATATGGGTACTTTCTGTGACCACACTAACACTGCTTAGGAAGCTATAAACCATTACAAAAACCTATGTAACACCCTCAAAACATTACCTAACATGATCCCTCTCATCCCAGCTAAAATCTATATCCCTGGTCACCTTATATCCATCCTTACTTCCACTGTCACTAATGAAGAGTTATCCTACCTAAAACTTCTACCCTTGACCTGATGATCTTACATTTGAATTTCATGCCATCTGTTGGACTATGGTTGGTGATGATGTTTGTAAAGCTGTTAAGCACTTCTTTTCATAGATTTTGCCTCCCAATAAAAGCCAAGGCCACTGCCATTATCTTAATTCCCAAAACCTCTCGTTCTAGCATCATAAATGACTTTAGACTTATATCCCTTTATAACACACTCTATATGATCATTTTCAAAATTATTATTTTCGGCTCAACCTTGTTATTTCCTACATTATCCACCCTAACATAGTTAGTTTAATTCATAATAGAGTCTTCACTAGCAGCATTCTTTTGGCTAAAGAGATTCTTAATGAGATTAAAGGAAACAAAAATGTGGCTTGCTTTTGTGTTAAGCTTTACATTTTTAATGCCTTTGACACTACTTAAAGATATTTCCTAGTTCGAAGAATGAGACATAAAGGATTCTTTGAAATGATTATCAGTTGGGCTAAGCCTTGCATTGATAATGTAATGTCCTTGGATTTAATAAAATGATTGAATACGTAAACTTAAGATTTTACTCAACCACAATATAGAATAAATTAGAGCTAAATATAAGATCCAAAGTAATAATAAGAATTCAAGTACCACTTCATATCATTTTTTTAAAACTTATACACAATAATATAATTTCATATAAGTTGTACACCGAAATAAGTTAAAACTATATTACAAAAATTCCGCACTAGCTAACTCAAATGATATTAGACTTATCCTTCTCTATTTTTGTTGGGCCTTTTACTTTTCTCATAACATAAGAGAATATAGTAATGTGAACACAATGAGCTAAATTGTCTTCTTTTATAAGACCATTATAAATATAGATATCCAATTAAAATATTGATAATAATCTATTTAAATATTCAATAAATCTTTAAAATATAAATAAAGTATTATCAAAACATGATTCATTTGAATTATTAATTTGTACTTGGTTTCAGGATAATTAATTGTACTTTCATAGTTCACTTTTATAGAAATATCAAAAAGTTCATATGAAACTTACTATCAGAACCTTGTTTAGACTTAAACTTTCTCATTCCATTAGAGTTGTTATAGAGATTTTAGAGTGTATAATACCAACTAAGAATATCATTAGTGCTTGGGTTATTAAGTTATAAGAATATGTAATGCATGAATGTAATATACATATCATAATATCTTCTTATAACTTGACTTTCACTTATAACTCCTTTTAACCACCCAGAACTGGGTATAGTAGGGGAAGGGGGTAGAATTTCTCCCACATCTTTATAAGACAAATGAAGCCAGAATAGAACATATAGGGCCCTTGTATCATTTCAAAGAGTGTACTTATCATATTTCAAAATTCAAAGCTCTTCCAATATCATGCTATGAATTAGGCAACATGAATGCAACAATAGGCAATTAAGGCTTTAACACATGATATGGGAATGCCTAAATTTTTATATTACATGTATAAAAACCTACCTCATGAGCATTTTTCATTTCAATTAGAATTTTAGAGGGACATTCATAACATTATTTTAAACTTTTTAAAAACTATTATAAATACCATAAACACCTCATAATTTCAAAACATAAAAAATCATTGTACAGACAATCAATCAGTGAAAATCTAATTTATTACACTAAAGACATTTAGAATAAATCATATAGCAATATAATAAAAGTTACACAGTAAAAATATCATAATACCTAAGAAAAACATATTTTAACTATATCTTTTCATTAAATTACAAGAATTGAAATAAGAGACGAGTGCTACCTCATGCTCTTCAATATTCTTAATTGGTTAATGAAAAAGTCCTAAGCTATGGCTTACCATTTTTTCTCTCTTATTTTCTCTCTCCTTCTTCTCTTCCCTTCTCTCCTCTCGAAATGGGAATTGGTGCAATGGTGTAGAAATGGATTTAGACATTATGTATATAAAAACTCTTATTTTGACTTACCACCATGACACTCGTCTTCTGAGTGCCGCTGTACCTAGAAAGTATTATAAATTCTCTTAGAATTTTCTAAACATTGAACTTAGCACAATGGACGCGACCCCCTTTACCGCAGTGCTTCCCTAAATTTTCTTCCCAAATAGAGAGAACAGTGTTGTCACACTGCCTCCAATAATATCGTAGCGCTATAAGGCATTTTTTTCCCTAGAGTGTTCACCTCTCTGATTTACTTCTCGAACTTATTCAACATAATTTATACATCCTAAAGCTTTCAATCATTAATTAAAGAAAGAGATACAAATTCTTTCAAAATTACTTTGATCTGGTGAATTCTAAAGCAATGGGCATTATATGTAATGTGCACTTCTCCACGTGCATTAGTGAAAATGTTTAAGGGCTTCTTTAACACCTCTTTTGGCCTCATGAAGGGGTCTATATTCTATATTGTCTCCCTACCCATTTTCCATTATTATGGATGGGCATTTAGACCTTTTTGGATCTGCTTCTTCTTCTCAATAATACACATATATGCAAATGGGGGAATTCCATCACACCTGCTTTAGACTAATGAATTACTTGTATTTAGAAAGGGAAATCTCTAAAACATCATGTGCTTGAAAAGGATTCTGAGGCACTGTAAAGATTTATTTGTTCTTACCTTTAACCCCATGGAGAGCCCAATCACTTTTTCAAACAACCTTTCAAACCTATAATATTTATTTGAATTGGTTAACATTTAAAACTTCAGTAGAATCATCATCTAATTGGGCATCCCCTTATCTTTTTTTTTTTTGAAGAGAATACAAATAACAGTAAAAGAAAAACTATTAAAAACTACTAAAGAAAAGCTAAACCATAGTATTCCTCCTTTAATACAGATAAAAAAGGAGGAATCTTATCACAACTAATATCACTCCAAATAAAATCACTAAAAATGACATAATTAGCACACAAATCGTCCAACTTTTACAATTCCTATTGGAAAAATTGAATAAAATTTCATTAAACTCATGTAGAAAAGATAGATTCTCATCGAGCAAATGATCCACCTTCTGGTTATTTAAATCAAAAGAACTTTGAAGTAACTTCATAATATTGAAATTATCTCCTTCAATAATAATATATTTTTGCTTCCAACATCCAATCTTGTACAAACTTCTTTAAAGATCGAATAGACATCTTCTCCAACTGAGTTGCATCCCAATGTAAGCAATTGAACCCAAATGCAAGCAAGAACATCCTTTATAATCTCTGAACACTCCACCTATACCATATTTGTTAGATCTTACTAGAGATGCATCAATATTAACTTTAACCATTCAGGAGGAGGAGGGTGCCAAGAAGAAAATAGTTAAGATAGCTGATTAACACCCCAATTTTCAAATTAATATAAATAAGAGATGATGTAGAAACAAAACTGATAGCATTTGAAGCAATAAAAGCCGAACTATCCTCCATTCCACCATGTTTAACTTTATTCCTACTCTTCCAAGAAAAGAAAATCTCTTTATAGTATACATTTACTATTAAATGATTAGTATGCACAAACCTCAGATTCTTGATGCAATTTACAAGAGAAGAAAAAATTGGAACATGGAAACCCCATTTGTTTAGATACTTTATAAATTAAATAAGCTTGGAACAATTAGCTGCTATGTGGTTCGCATCTTCAATAGACAAGTAACATCTTGGACAACCATTATGATCCAATAATCTTCTATACATTAAAAAACATTAGAAGGGATATCATTATTTAATAAACTCTACCAAAATAACTCCACCTAAGGTCTAAGCCACAACTCCTGTTGAAACTTTCCGCCTAACAATTAGATGAAGAAACGTAACATCATTGATAATTATTTTCCATGTCACTGAACTCACTCTCTTAATTTTAGCATTCCAAATGTCTCTTCCATACTTTACAATCAGGTTTCGATTAAGAAGAGAATTTGGCTTATTAATGAGATTCCAAACAAACTTAGCTTATTAATGAGATTCTAAGAAAACTTAGCATGAAGGAGACCTACTTTAGAGATAGCTGAATGAAACCCACGACCTCCCCTATTTTTTTATTTATATAATACTTCCTAAGCGACATAATGTAGACCTTGATTCCTATATTGCTTATGACAAATAAAAATTATGCAGGTTTTATCAAAATCTATCAAAATTCCCATAGGAATTAATAAATGAATCGACAAGAATATTGAAAGAGAAAGAATAGATTTAACAAGAACCATCGTTCCTTTTAGGAAAATAAATCTATTTCCCCATGCGTTTAATTTATTCAAAGCCTTCTCCATCAAACTCTGGAAATCTGAACCAACAAGTCTCCACAAAGCAATCTTCACTCCAAGATAATTCATCTTATTAACTACTTTGAATTCCAACAAATGGGAAATAATTTTTTTCTTTCTTACTTTGGACTGATTTGCCAAATAAGATAACTAATTTCTGGATATTAAATTTTTGCCCATACCACTTGCAATAGTTATAAAGAATACTTTTCACATTCTTCACACTCCTAGAGTTAGCTTTAGAAAAAGTAAGGATATAATCTGCATATAACAAATGAGAAATCTTAGGTGCATTTGGAGCAATTTTTATTCTAAAATTTCTTCCTCTTTGAATAAAAGCATTTGATAAAAACTGAGAACATATTATGAATAGATATGGAGACAAGGGGCACCCTTGCCTAAAACTACTTCTTGCTTCATTCCAATCAAAACTATTACTATTAATGAAGATAGAAAATTTTGAATCCACAACACATTTCAACATAAGTTTAGAAAACTTTATTGGAAAACTAAAATACTCCAGCACTTGCCTTAATGACGATTAGCCGATGTTATCATAAGCTTGTTCCATATCAATTTTGATTGTTAAGAGACCTTTTTTTGCTTTGGAGAATATGAATTTATTAAACGACTCTTAAGCAAATAAAATATGATCTGATAAGAAACAAAATTTAACAAATGCATCTTGTTCTTCTAAAATGATTTTGGGAATAATACATTCCAATCTATTTAACATAATTTTAGCCATCAATTTTTAGATAGACAAGAAAAGACTAATTATAATATAATTAGAAGGAACCATTGGGTTATTAACTTTAGAAATGAGGACAATAATAGTTTCTTTTCAAGCAAGACACATTTTGCCTGAGGAAAAAATGATTAATGGCCTTCCAAATGTCTTCACTGATAAATTTCTAATAAGTTTAGATAAATGAATAAGTATTTTTGTCAATGCTAGGTGATATATTACTCCCAAGATGATCAATCACCAACTGAAGTTCATCCTTAGTGAAATCCTTTACTAAAAACCATTTGTAATCATCTCCGAGAGAATTTAAAAGACAAGGCCAGCCTTCAAGAACACAACTCCTCTTCCTCCATTTCTCTTTAAAGAAATCATTAAGAACTTCTTCAATAACATTCTGCTCTTCAATAATGACTACATTAATGTCATTAACTTGCTTAATCAAATTTCCATATCTTGTAGTACTAGCAAAAGAATGGAAAAACTTTGAATTGGAATCTCCTTCTTCCATCCACTTAGCTTTAGCTCTTTTCATCTACCAAGTATTCAAACAAGCACAAGAGATATTCAACTCATTAATTTTTTATCTCAACAACAACAATTTGCCATCATATAAGCTTCCCTCAGCCTCCTCCAATTACAATCTTAATATTTCCTTTTTAAGAGAATCCTTCGATGCAGTGAGATTTTGAAGTTTAGCTTTACTCCGATATAATAAATCTTTCAAAGCCCTTTTAAATTTCTTATTAAGGATCTGGACTGAATCACCTCCAACAGATTCATTCCAAGATCTAAAAATAATTGCTGAAGAGGCATGATAAGATGCCCACACATCTTCATATCTTTAAAACCTTTTTTGACAAAGACCAGACTTGAAAATATTCAAAACAATCGGATAATGATCCGACACCACTCTAGCTAGATGCCTAACCACAACAAGATGAACACCATTTAAAATAATAGAGTTTAATAAACATCTATCTAGCCTTTCCAAAATACAAGCCCCTCCAATCTTATTATTACACCAAGTGAATTTAAGACCCAAAAAGCCAGTCTCATGATAATCATTATTATTTATGAATATTTTCATCTCCTTAGGCCCTTTAGAAATAAATAAATAAATAAAATTTTCTCCTCCCCTTTTATCTTCTTGAGATAAAATACAATTAAAGCCCCCACCCACCACCGAAGGAATATCTTTAGAAGAAGCCAATTCCAAGCTATTCTATAAACTCCTCATTTTATAAATATCCTTACTACCATAAATAGTATATATCAACCAAACTCCTTTTTTCATAATATTTAGTTCTCCAATAACAACTTGAGAGAAAGCCTCAATAATAGAAAAAGAGGTCATATCAAATCTCAAAAAAAATCATAATACCTCCAGACAAACCATCCGAAGGAAACAGGAAAAAATCTCACTCCACATCCATAAATCTATTGACTTTTAACCTATCAATAAATGAAATTTTGGTCTCTACAAGCCCAACAAAAAATGCATCATACTCTTTAACAAATTCATTTAAATATAGAGAGGCTTCCCTTTTTTTTGCCCCTCTACAATTCAAAACTCGATTGAATATAGATTTTTCTCGTCGTGCCACTTGATTCGAATATAAGCATGTTATGTTTGAAAAACGTTTGGTAATCCAAATTATGGTTTGAACCATCCAAATGTGTTTCAGGTCTTTGATTTGGACTCATTTCGGCCCAGATTGAGTCGAATTTGGTATCGTTGGGTTTGTATTTCTGAGACGTTAAGTTCGACTTCAAGTTTGCTGAAATCGGAGTTTAGATGGTCCCGAATTTAATTCTTAAAGTCTCTAACTTAATTTTGTCTCAGGATTTGTGTCCGATCAAGATAATACTTTGATGATATATCAAATATCATTATTATTTTTTGCTTTTCTTTTTTTTTTTTTCTTTACTTTATTTCATTTATATTCTAGAACCGATTAAAAAGTATTTGAAATCTAAAAAAAATGATACTAATTATTATTTTTATTAACCATTAAATAATTTAATTTTTATGATATAATGGCCATCCACAAAGCCAATAAGGAGATGACGACAATAGTTGTCAATGGTAGAGAAGGCAAAACAGCCATGACGACCTTGATAATTAATTTTAAAAATATTTAAAATATTTTAAAATGATTTTAATTATATTTAAAAACAATATGATTAATTTTAAAATTATGAACTTTCATAATTAATCGATAAGGTGATACAGTCAATTAGCAGCTAAACCAAAACTACGTTAGCGCTTAAAATCCAAGAGAAATACAAGTTTAAAGCTTACAACAACTAGACACTTAGCAATATAATTAAGGGAGGATTCTAATTAATTTAATAAAGTTAACAGGCAATGACGGTTCCTGCTGGCAACTTCCTATCTGCTCGGCCTCTTGCCCGTATAGTGTATGCTGCGCGCTCTTGCTGTCTCTGGCGAAACCAACGCTGGATTTACCCTTCTACTCTGCAAAAAATTTCCTAGTTTTGAGATTCATCTTCTCAATCTTGTTTCTTCTCATTTAGTTTAGTATTTTGATTAATATATACAATCTGATAGCAGAGAGGGAGAACAAGAGGAAGGTTTGACTGGGGAGGATGATGAGCTGCTAAAGCGTGGAAGCAGGAATTTGCATCACGCGGACGAAGAAAATGATGGCGATGATCAGATCGATCGCGAAGTGCAGCATCAGAAACCATGGGGTTCGTTGGATCAGCGGAAGGGGAAGAATAAGAAGAAGGATAGGAAAGTGAACTCTAGCAGCAGTAGGAGGAAGATGCAAGCGAAGGCCAAGAAATTCCTCCTCTCGCGTCTCAGCGGATTCGACAAAGAGCTTGAGGACTCGAAGAATAAGACAACAGCAGCTACTGCAAGGCGATCTGCTCCTCCTTTCCCTTATAATGGGGAGGATTTCGGTGGTAGTCCTTCTCGCTACGTCTGTTTTCTCAGACCTTTAATTCCCCCTTCTTCAACCTCGCCGGCACACTCGGGCTCTGCTGCCACCGCTAAAACACCTGGCGCGGTAAACACTCCGAAGCCAAAAAGTTCTTCTTATTACGATTTTGTGAAATCCCTCATCGAAAAGAATGACTTTTATTCCCCCGAATGCAATGCCCATGGCGAAATTCGTACTTCAAAACACAAATAACCCAATTTAACAGCTTTTCTTTGTGCCTCTGGAATTTTCTCTTTTTACACCTATTTTTTCTTAGATTTCCCTTGTTACAATCTTTTGGTTGATTTAGCTGATGAATCAGTTCATGGAACGTGAGAGCCTCACCCGACTTGAAGACTGCTTATTTGTTACTTGTTGAGTTTGAGCAGTCTTTGTTCGTGCAATGTATCATTTTCAACTTGTGGGAACTTCTTAGCATCAGATTGATTGATATATGTAATCCTTGTTCAGTTTTCTGTATAAGAAAGGAATTGAAAGGTTCATTTCATTTCTTCTTTTAATTTCTCCTCCTGTACTCATGTACTATTTCTTATGTTTTTTGTGTTGCTTCAAAACTCTGGTTAGAGTGATTCCTGTTTGCCTTCTCTCCAATTCTTTCCTTTGCATTCCTCCGTCCATTTTAAATGAGCTGTCTTTATCAACTCATCAAGAAGAATAAAATTGCTCCTTGGTAAAGGAATAGATTATTTCATTACCAATTTACACTGAAAAAGCAAATGATGATGATTTGGGAAACAATTCTCTGCCATTGGTTTAGTTGTGGAAGAGGAGTTAGGCTTCGTTTGGGATTGCTTTTTTATTGCTCCTTAAAATAGAGTTTTAATATAAAAATTTTAATTTTTGTACTAAAATCTCGTTTTAAGAAGCAATAAAAAAACAGTCCCAAACGAAGCCTCAGCCAAAAGCAATCTTACGACTGATATGTAATTGTATTGATTTTCTTAAAAAAATTTTGAAAGAGCATTCTTCAATTACTTGCATACTATTCTCTCTTGGTGAATGGCATCTATAGTTTGCTTAATGGTAACGCAGCCACTTATAAGCATATGGTTTTCCTAGAAGAGAGAATTCTTATTGTTCCCAAGTATCAGTCTTTTGTTTCCTATGATTGTGCAAGTTTCACAATATATCCCTGATTTCTTCATTTGTTTCATTTGGTGTTAAAGTGTTTGTGAACGCTTTCTGGCTTGCTTTTCTAGATTGTTTAGTATTGAAAGTTCATTTTGTTACGTGGCGAAAAACTGAGCATACAATTCTTGGTTTTTTTTTGAATGCTAGACCTGTAGTTATGTGACTTGCTCAATATCCGAAACAAGTTTCCATCATCACTTGGCTTAGATTATTGCAACTACTTTGCTCCACAGTAGTGTATGTACGAACCTGAATGTAATCAATAATGCGTATCAATAAAAAAAAAATTTGTATGTATTTAATTATGTATTTAAAATGATGCATCTTAAAACTAATTAATCTCTATCCATCTAATAATTAATCTTGCAACTATAGTTACAATTCAATTCTTCAAAATCATTGCTCTAATACCATTCTTATTACAACCCAAGATCTAATTTAAAATAATTACTTTATCTTATTCACTAATTACATTCTATAGCCACAAATAATATCCATCTAAGGTAGAAAAAAATAATATGTCATTTCTATTTATCATCATATACATAGTACATATTTCAAAAATATTGTACAATATTCATGGATCATATATAAAATAGTCCATCCCAATAAACATCCACAACTATAAAATAACAACTAATAGAAAATAAAATGCATATAACCAATAAATCAAAATTAGCTCTCACTCCTCTAAAGCCTTACCCTTCCCTGAAACATGTAAATTATATAATAAGCTAATAGCCACTAGATCACACAAAACCTGCAACTACATTTGATGCACAGAAAAATAGAAATAGTATGCATGTAATCATTTTGATCAAATCATTATGAATAATATAAATTAGTATAAACAATATGAATCCATAATAATAGTAAACACATGATGGATCTATATCCTTGTCTCATTCATATTCCAAGGTACGTATCATGTGAAATGCTATATGAAACATTATCATATGAATCAATCCAATCATATCAATTACATTAATGAATTTACTAAGCTATTTATGTGGTTGTATCATATGCAATATAGTAGTGAAAAAATCAATATGTTTTAGTTACCAACACAATATAATTATTATCTCTATTATTAATGCATCATGCTTATGTTCTATTAATATCAATTGCATTATGTCTATACATGTGTAATCAATTATCAATGCATGTGGTATTTCTACTATATCAATTATCATGATCTATGCAAATTCATTTTATGAATGGCGTCAGTTATATCATAAACACTATCAGTTATATCATATAGTATAAATTTCATATCACATTATATCAGTTCATGCGTATCACATATCATGCACCTATATTGATCTTATCATGTATCATGTTCATGTATCAATTATATCATAAAACATATATAATTATCATTTCATGTCATGTTCTATCTAATCATATAGAATCATTTCATATATGCATATCATATAATACTATGCAAGTCAAGACAGAGGGCTTATATGGTGTTTCTCCTATATCAATCATTTCATGTCTCGTAGGTTAAATTTGTAGAAATCAGTCATATTAATCATTTGTCTCCTTAATAATAAGTTAGGTAGCTTCATATAAGAAATTGTCACATCATACTCGTCGATGTGTCATATCATATTAATCAGCTCTCGTTATGCCTTTGTTTGTGTAAAAAAGTTAGGTTTTGAAATGATTAATATTCTTTGGGAGACTTTAATTTTTAGAATTTCAATTTTGAAATTGAACATATCATTATAAACAATATATTTTCCCGAGAGGCAAAGATATTGTTCCCTAATGGGTTCAATTTACATGATTGAAAATTCATCCTAATTATCATAGTCTAATTCAAGCAAGAACTACATATGACCCAGAGGGTCAAAATGATTATTCAATATGGTATTTAACTATGATAATTTGGATGAAGTATTATTAATTTCATAATTAAAGTTAATATAATAATTGATATATCTTTTTGAGAAAATAAGATATCAATCACTATTAATTATTTAAAAAATAATGATAATAATTGTTGATTTTGACTTGAATTTTTCCAAAGATAATTAATTAAGTTCTAAAAAATTGATTTTTGAAAATGTGATCTGAATTTCTAAAACTCATATGAGTGTAAGTCCTCGTAGTTAATTATATCATAGGAAATCAGAGTTTCCTATGAAAACTCTCGATTAAAATAATAATAGAAATTTCATTTCAAATTTTCAAAGATCGATATCAAAGGAGTGAGGATTGAAAATTAAAATGGGATTTGATCAAATTGGAACACTTATTTTATAGATTAATGAAAGAAAAGTAAGAGGTGTTAGGGATTCTTAAATAATTCGAAAAAACCTCAGTCTACCTTGTGTGTTGGGCTTGAATTCTGGATTAAAGGAGATTTAATTTAAGTTATCAATTTTATTATAAAATTGACATTATATTATCATAAGGCTGAGGTCTTATAGTGTAAACTTGTGAGATCTCGTTCCCTTACTGTTCCTCTCTGAATTGGATTTTCCTCCCAGGATCGGCCGGGACGATATTGAGATCGTCCAGGCCGATCAGTGCATTAAAAACGGCTGATTTCTGGAGTGTTCTCTAGAATGATTTCTAGACTGGATCATCCAGGCCGATTTTGGATCGTCCTGGGATGATCAGATACGACAAGAATCCAGAGAACAAAATCAAAATTATCGGCCTGAGGAATCGTCCGGGCCGATTGGATTTTGTTCTGATCGGCCAGAACGATGTGGCGATCGGCTGGGCCGATCAGACTAATGATATAAGGAAATTAGCTCGTTTTGAGGAGAGAGAAAAGATATTTTAAAAATAAAAATATCTGAGGAGAGAAAAAGAGAAAGGAAAAGAGAAGGAATCTTGGATTTCGGAGGCCGCGGAGCGCTTTTTGTCCGTCGCCACTGTTGAAAGAATTGAAGATCTCGCGATAAGGACTCCGAATCCTATTTATGTTTTCAGATATATTGATTTTTGATCGAGTTGTATACTGTTTTGTGTTTTCGTAGTCGAATTTCGGACCCGGTTTTATATTGACACAACTTTCACCGCACAACTTTTAGAATGTTATAGATATGAATATTGTACACGATTTGAGTATTTTCTACGATGATTTTACCGGTCGGAATTGGTTCTATGCGATTTTAATTGAATAGAAAAATATCAGGATGTTATTTGATATGGATTCAGTAGAATAATAGTCTTATATTATTGTCGTGAACATTCTATTGTAATTTGGTGAATTGTGATTTTGTAGGATTTTTGTGTAAATTTGATAGACTGCCGTTACGCTGCCGAAATTTCGTACGATTTCCGATTTTTCTGAGATTGATATATTGAATAGATATGAATGTGAATATTGATATGATTGCTTTAATATTGACTATTGAATTGATTATTGATTGATTATTGATACTGGAACACAAGTGGAACCTGGTTGAATGTTGGTTGGAGATTGAATTGACCTGTACAGGATGGTGGGCCGACGGGCTTTCCTTTAAACATTGATTATGGATATATGGATGGGAGTCATAAGGAGTTCTTATAGATATGCCGACGGGCGGCCGACGGGCAATAGAGTGACGACTCTTTTTATTGAAACCAACGTATGGATATCTACAACAGCAATATGGATTTTACAACAGCAACATAGCCAGTTGATTGTACTTGTTCAGTATTATTGTATTTAATGCATGTTTACTGTATTGACATATGGATTTACTGCTTTATCGATTTCTGCTTTATTGATTTGATCGGATTTATGGATTTACTGCATCGTTCGATTTCATCGGTTTCATTGATTGATATGAGCATGGAAACTATTGAGCATTGATATGGACATGGATGGATATAGATATTGTATAGATTCATTGCTATGGACATGGATATTATAGATTTATTGATAGTATTGCCTATAGACTCATTGATACTATTGTTTCTGCACTATTTTAACTTACTGCATTTGATTCATTGCTAGTATAGATTGAGCTTTATTGTACTGCTTTTCTAATCGATTTCATTGACTTGATTTGATCGATTGATTCGATACGATTGATTTGACTGATTGATTGATTTTCTTCTGTGTACGGATTTCTTCGAGATTGACGCGTATTGATTGAGTTTGGTTTATCGATTTGCCCGCTGCTGCATTGATAGACTTGATTTCATTGACTATGGATTTGCATAGACTCATTGACCATTGACTGTTATGGATTTGATTGACTGACATGCATATTGATAGCAGTACCGTGCTTTGATTTCAGTTATAGGTATTAGGTGACCTGTTGGGCTTTGTAAAGCTCATTATATGTGGTTGATATTTTTAGGTCAGGGCAAGGGAGCAGGAGATAGAGATTGATCCGGATCTATAGGTTTTAGTTCTTTTGATGATTTTGATTCTTTTGTACTCAGGACAGGATAGGTTTCAGTTTTGGTGATCATAGTGTAGTTCCTAAGTTTTGTATATGATCTTTTGAGATATGAATCTACCTGTACATTGATGTTTTAAATGTTATAGATGTTGATAGACTATTTGATTGACATTATAGATAGCTCTGGTAAATGGTTTTAATGAATTGATTGAAATTCTTTCCAAGTTAGATCTCGGGGCATCACAAAACTTGCCTCAGAACATAAATCTAAATTGGACACTGAAGAAAGTACCTTAAACCTAACTAATGCAGTACAAATATAAACTTACCTTGACCTGGATTGGGGAGCCAACTAACCATCCATTCGCTTAAAAACCATGTATCTAATCTTTTATGCAACAATGGTAAGGACATTGTTTAGTTAATTTTGAGGAATCGGGGCCGATATCAAGAGAATATCCTAATCGGCCCCTTAATTGATGTTGGTTAATTTGATGTTTAAAGTAAATGCAATTAAATATTAGACTCATTTAAATTTATTTCTAATGCAATGCATGTAAATTGACTCGATAAATGCATAAATTAATATGAAGCAACTTTAAAATTAAGCTTAGAAAATAAATTTTATCCTAAGGAATACACAACTTTCCTTTAACAGGACTACACCCTAATAGGTTAGGTGGCCTACTAGAACACACAAGCGAAGAGGTGCATAACAAGAAAAAGAAAGTACAATATAAATGCATGTGACCCTCGATGATCCCGATATTACTTCTTAAAGTCATTAGAGTTTCTATCTTGACTTAGAAATTTTAATTTAATTAAAGTATAAGATTTTTTGTTCTTACCCTCACAAACCTTCGATCTAATTCCAAGCTAAATCAAAATTAGCTTGCAATTAAAAAAAGCTAAAAAGACATGCAATTTCTACTTCACAATTAATTAAATAAATTAATGAAATTTAATATCAAATTGAAAGTTCATATGGCAAGTGTCACTTAATATTAAAATATATGATCTGCAAAAAAATTTAAAGTGGTCGGATTCCACTAACAATAACCTGGATTCTTCTCCTAAGACATAAGTGACTTTGAGAATGGCATTCTTCTCAATCTTCACTTTTTCATCTTTCTGTGGACTCCTTCAATTTGTCGAGTTCTGATATCTAAGTGAAAAGAAATTTCTCCCCGAAGAGGTATATTCTTTTCTCCTTGGACACTTGAAATCATCCAAATTTGAATCTCCAAATGGAAAGGAATATCCTAAAGCTCAATCCTAGCCACACTTGGCAATACTATTTTTAATTTAAAGTGGGGCTTACCGGTTTATAGCACCTGCAAAAAATTTGTTAGTTTTAAAGCTTGATTTGTTGCCCCCTTTTTATTTAATAGCTCTATATGAGCATGGCCACCTGCATAAGAATATATTACTATTTAAATTATCCATAACCTAAAGGTATTCTAGCACCCATCAAATTAATTCATAAATTGCATTAAAATTAAATAAACATTCACATCAATCATTTAATTCTAACAACTAGTTTATAGTGAAAGCTCTAAAAACCTATCACATGATAACAGGAAAGTAAAACCCTAGCCTAGCCTAAGAATAGAGTTGGTCGTCCTAGCAAAGAATATAAAGTTTGTGAAGTAAGGTGGTGTGGATTGGATATGTTCTATGTATGATAGTTTGTTAAAGTTATTTGATGCTCTAATTTGTTAAAAGGCTCAAGGGAAAGTTTTGTTAGAGTTTAAATATTAATAGTTTAAAATTAAATTTAAAATGTATTTTAAATGTTAGATGGCTACCACCTTTTCCTACTCACTAAGGTCATGAAGTTTATTTCACATTCCATGAGACTAAGCTGATAGCCTCATAGGCTTGGGTTACTAGTGGTAACTGATATATTTAAGTGAATTTAATTGGTTGAAGTTTAAAGGTTGATGATTTTTAATGAAATTCATCAATTAATCATATTAAATTTGGATTAAATTTTTTTGGAATTTTAAATTAAATATTGACTTTCTGGAATTATTTGAATTATTTAAATGTATTAATTAAAGAAATCAAATTTTGCCTATTTGAATTAAAGTGAATTCCAGAAATTTGATATTTTTCTCAAATACTAGAACTTAAGATGAATAATTAGACTCTAAGTTTGATGGATTTGGATTTTTCTAAATTTAATTATGAATTTTTGAAATTTTGACTTAAATTTTGACTTAATGTTGACCAAAAAGTTGATTTTTAAATTTGTCTTATTTCTAGTGCTTTACTATTTTTAATAAACCTTTTAGTTTGCTTCATTTGGAATTTTTTAAAATTAGTTATGATGTTTTAAAGTTTGGGTATTTATTTGAATTTTTAAAATTATTTAATTAGAAGGATTTTTATGATTTGAATTCAAATGAGCTCCAAACTTTTTGAAATCACTCTCAAAGGTTAGAAAAAGGCTTAAGGAGGTGTTCTAAAGAGCTTGAGAAATTTTTGTTATTTCTAGTTAATTAAATTAATTAAATATTATTTTTCCTTTAAAATTAAATTAAACTTAAAATTCAAGTCCAATCAAGAAGATTTTAATTTTCTCTTATTAAGGGTTTAATTCTAGACAATTTGATGTATTATTTATAATTTTTGGATTTAAATTTAATTTATTGGAATTTTTATAATTTTTAATGCTTACATTAATTAAATAATTAGCTTATTGTTTTTTTTTAATAGTGGGAAAAATTTTTAAGGCTGGAGATGTCACTATATTTGAATGTTCAAAGTCTCATGTCAAATAAAGGTATATTTTAAATTTTCTAAAAATTTCCTAAGTCATGCCCTTAATTTTTTTCATTAAGATGTCACTAGGTTATATAAGATTAAATCAATATCTCATTAACCCTTGACAACATATATAAATACAACATACAATCATCACAATCAAATCCAAGAACTAGGCGAGCCCAAAAACAAAGTATAAGTTTATCATATGCATGCAAATTAAGAATTAAATTAGATAATAGGGAAATCAAGAAAATGAATAATTAAAACTTAATTAATTATCAATCAATTCCTATTAATCCTATCCAATCAAACTCAAGCGATGTTTAAAACTTCAAGCCCTCACTCAAAGCACTCATATATATATATATATATATATATATATATATATATATATATATAACCTTTAAATCTTATGAATTTAATATTTTATTAGAATATAACTCAAAATAATTTTGTAAAAAATATAAAAAATCAAAGATAATTTAAAATAAATTTTATTAAATTTTAAAATTATTTGAATTAATATTTAATTGAATATTAATCAAATATCAAATATTTCAAAATTCAAAATTATTCAAAATATATTAAGTTTTTAATTTTAAAATTAACTTAAAATTAAAATATTTAATATTCAAAATTTTTAATATATTATATAAAATTTTCTAATTTAATTTAAATTTCTATGATTTTTAAAAATTTCTAGTAAGTAAATATATTAAAAATAATTAAATAAAATTACTATTCAAATTAATTTTAAAAATCAAAGTACAAAAAATACTAAATATTATCTGATTATTTAAATATTTTAAATTTAAATATTTTAAATTTAAAATTTTAAAAAATTTTGAAAATATTCAAATCAATATTTAATTAAATATTAATTATATATTTGAATAATTAAAACTATTTACTATTTGATATAAGATATTAAATATTAATATTTTTTGTTTAACTTGAATTTTATTTAAAATATTTGAAATTGTTAATAATTAAAATTTTTTGAAATATTTAACCTTATTAAAATTTAAAATAAATTCAAAATAAAACTAATATAATATTTAAAAATTTTTGAAATGTTTTCTGAAAACTTGAAGTGAATTACTATTAATTTTTTAAAATATTTTAATAAGTAAATATATTTAATGTAAGTAATATTAAAAATAATTTTTGAAATTAAATCAATATAAGTTTGTTTAATGATTTAATTAAGTTTCTATTAATTAGAGAAATTTTTTTTATGCCATATTGTTTAAATTTTAAAAATATTTTAATTATTTTTAATTAAAATTTTTAAAAAATTAATAATTAAAAATTTAAAATAACATAAAATATATAAGATATTTTAAAATAATAATAATTTTAATTAAAAGATTTAAGAAATTGAGAATTTTGATATATAATACTTAATTTTTGCATTTATAATTAATTTTTAATGATTTAATTAAGTTTCTATTAATTAATTGGTTTAAAATTAATTAAAATGAATAAAAACATGATTGGCGGCGCCTGTGCTAGTAGTAGGACATGTATCAGGCCAGGATTGGTCAGTCCAAAATGCGGCCAATCATTGACAATTATTGATAACAACAATAGGGCGCGCGATGCAATTTCACTAAACTACATCAGCGCGTGTGGGGAGCCGTCGGATTGAGCGTGCTTTAGGATGAATGGATACGATTGCGTTGAATGGGAGGATTAACCACGGGATCAGATCCGCAGTTAATCATGTCACACCCCAGTTTGACTCACCCTCTACCACGACTGGAGTATAACAGAGAAAGATTTCAACGTATCAAACTCCACACTTAACAACAGGAAGCATGTAATATACCTTATTGAACCTCAAAATAATTAAAACAAATACAGAACTCTACTAAAACTTTTAAAATTCATTCACATACCCAAAAGTCTTTACATCTAGCATTCAGATCTCGCTTTAGATCTCTTACACCCCAAAAACGTACTTACATCAAAAGAACGGTCACCTCTTTTTATTGTCCCAAGGGCTCCTTCCCTTTCCTACAGTACAACCACTGCTAATGAGCTTGGCTCAATGAAATACGCAAGCAAGTTATAAGAAATAATAATGAACCATTAAGAAATACCATAACTATGCTAACATAATTAAAACACATATTGAAATGTCATATTGAGCCTGAAAGTGCCTAGCAGTATTATTTATCTTACCAAAACTATTCCACTTCTTTAAATAAGTTATAGAATGGCTATAAGCTTTTGCACCATTCAACTTTCCAATTCAAGGTTGGGTCTAATTTCCCAACTTTTAGAATGAAAGTTGTTCTCTCATTCAGGGTTGAGTCAAATTTCTCAACTTCTAGAATTAAGAGTGTAGGCTTACCTCATCAGGTCTTTCGCCTTTACTTGTGCGGGCCTATCCCCAATATATAACTTATTTCACTTTTTATATAGTCAACCTTTTTAGAACTAATGACATATGCTTTTGATGATATAGTTGCGCTTTAGCTGCTCTTCAGTTACCCTTTAGCTTCCCTTTAGGTAGGGGTGTCAATTATTGACCCGACCCGACAACCCGACCCGAACCCGACCCGAAAAATCTGGGTTAGGGTCGACACGTTTAACAAACGGGTCGGGTTCGGGTTTCGATTTCCAACCTGTTTAACAAACGGGTCGGGTTCGGGTCAACCCGGTAACCCGAAACTGACCCGGCTGCCAACCCGCCTAGCCTTTCTGCATCGGTCTCGCCGTTCTGCACCGGTCTCGCGGGTTCCTCTCGTCGAACCGCCAGAAACAACGCGTCAGGCGTTCGCGTCGGGCGTCCACGCCAGAAACAACGCGTCGGGCGTCGGACTCGGAGTCTCGGAGGGCTTGCACCGGACACCGGTCTGGACTCTGGCGGTCTCGCGCACAGCAGCTCGTGTAGGAGCGCAGGCGAGCAGCGTCGAACAGCGGAGCCGCAGTGCCACACCGGACACCGGTCTCGCGCACAGCAGCCGCAGGCCTGCAGTTCCGCTCATCCGCTGCTCTCGGCCTCGCTCGAACGGCCTGAATCGCGATCTCTGAAATCCAAATCTTCTTGGCAGGTCGGGTCGGGTCAACCCGGTGACCCGACGGGTCGGGTCCGGGTTGGCAAACCTGACCCGTTTGCAAAAATGGGTCGGGTTAGTGTCAACCCGTTTACGACTGGGTCAGCTCGGGTTCGACCCGAACCCGACCCGTTGACCCGAATTGACACCCCTACCTTTAGGTGTCCTTTAACTGCCCTTTAGCTGCCCTTTATGTGCGCTTTAAGTGCGCTTTAGATGCCCTTTGCTTGCACTTTAGTTGCGCTTTACTTATGCTTTATGAATATTTACCCTTCTATGCTTACTAAATCATTTACATTGCTAAAGATTATCCTTTACATAAACAAATTCATACATAAACAACCATATTCATTCAAATAACCAAAATAAACTAGAATACATGTGATCATAAACATAATCAAGAAGAATTGCAATAATAAAACATTTACTAATTCTTATAATCTTGTTTGGGTATCTCACCTCATCATCAATTGGTTCTCCTATAATATTCTGCCTTTATTTCCTTTTGTAAACAGTCTCAAATGTATGTTTCTTCATTCACCAAAATCTTTCCCTAACATTTGTCAGCAAATATTTAGCCGGCAATATAGCAGCCATAATAATAACAATAATAATGACTAAATTTTAGCTTTTCTTTCATTTTTTTCCTTCTTGATTTCACACACTATTCCACAAAATACCATATAAGAAACATAAAAATCTGGAAATACAACTAATGTTTCTTTCAGATTTATTACCTGTGCAAATCAGCACTTAAACTGCAGTTTACCCCCCACACTACAGTCCGCCACCTTCAGTTCCCTGCTCTCTCACCACCAACAAGTCCTTCTAGCTTCTCCTCCCTTCCCTGTTTCTCCTAAGAAAAACTGATTCAACAAATGGTTTTAGCTTCCAGCAGCCAGCAGCAGCCAACAGTTAACAGTCAGATCCTCCCAACCTAAGAAATCAGAGCTTCTTAGCCTTCCAGCAGCCGAACCCTATACCTCATCCAATTTGCTTAACTGCTGTTTATCCGACAGTGGAAGGAATGAAAGGAAAAGATATTATCCTGGTGTTTTAAAATGTAATAAAATATCATTATAAAAGTAGTGCATTTTCCACTAAACTTCCATTATCATTTCAGCCACCTGATCTCCATCCAACGCTTGCTTGGGTGGCTAAGTGGAATATCTACAGGCTAAGTGGAATATCTACAGTAAAATGCAATAATGACTTTTAATTAATGATTTCTACAAGCATATTATTATCCTATAATAATTTTTTTTACTTACATAATTGAACATTTTTGGGTATTATAAATCAAAGCTACGAAACGAGTTTATACACTTAACTCACACTATGAATGAACACTATAATGCATTTTTTTATCTCATTCTCTCGAACTAGTTGATCAATTTTAATAAAATTTAAAGCATACATTGCATTAATGAACAAAAATAATGGGAATCAAATGCTCGGTTTGAAATACACTATATGAAAAGTGATTTAATCCTAAGTGAAGTGACCTAGGGTTAAGGGTTTTGAGAAATTTTACCATTGGATCTTCAGGATTTTGGTCAAGAAGGCTTGAGGGGTTCATGGAGAGCTTCTAATGGCAAGAATTTGGTTGGTAAGGCTTGAGGGATTCTTAGAGAGCTCAAACTAAATGAGCTTTTGTCTTGAGGATTTGAGGGTAGTGAGAGAATGCCAAAGATAGAATAAGCTTCATTTTTGGTCTTTTTCCCTATTAAACTTTCCTAAGGGATCTTGAATGGTTGAGATGAGTAAAGGTATCCCCTAATGCTCTCTACATGTCCTGGGGTGGTTAGAAGCAAAGGGATCAAAGGAAACAAGGATATTTGATGTGGAAAGGGTATTTTGTCCCTTTGTACATGTGGGATCATTAGAGACTTAAACCAAAGATTATGAGGCCTTTTAGAAGTCTCTAGAGCTTATTCAAATGGTTGGATGGGCCTGGGCTAGGCTGGATAAATTGGGTTAAAGAGTTTGACCACTCTTAACCCAATTAAATGCTTATTGACTAGTCAACAACTAAGTGGACTGCTGAGGTAGCATGCAAAGAAACCTAGGGAGCCGGCTAGGTAGATTAGGGAGCTTCAAAAGAGCTAAATGAATATATGATTGAATTCATATAGAGTTTAACCAAAAGGGATGAGTTGGTTGGGTCAAACTCCATAGGATTTGACTTTTATTAGACTTGAATATAGAGGTGTTAATTCGGGTCAGCGGGTCGGGTTCGGGTTGAACCTGGAACTAACCCGGCACTATTCGGGTCAACCCGAACCCGACCCGTTTTTAAAAACGGGTCAGGTTTCCGGACCTGAACCCGACCCGATTCGGGTCCGGGTCAACCCGACCCGACACGAATGACCCGAAGTTGATCTAAAATTGCTAATTTTCAGGTCAAATCGGGTCAATATTCAATTTTCGGGTCAAAACAGGTCAATCTCGGATTTTCGGGTCAAATATGAGTTTTCGTGTCACTTTCGGGTCAATTTCGGGTTGCTGGGTCAACCCGAACCCGACCCGATTTTTAAAACGGTTTGATTTGTTCAACCCGAACCCGACCCATTTCGGGTTCAGATTGACCCGAACCCGGATTTTTTCGGGTCGGGTTCGGGTCGTGTCAAAAATTGACACCCCTACTTGAATACATTTAAACTTTGAAATGGAGTAAGATCAAGTTCTTTATAGGATTTGATTGGAGAAGGCATTGAGTTGACCCAAGGTATGAGGGTTTAACCAAGTCTAGTGTATTGACTTGGTCAACCCAACAAGACCACCCACCATTAGTTGAGAGATTTTGAAATGAAACATTAAGATAGGTTTAAAAGCTTAATGGGATTTGAATGGATTGACATAATTGATAACATCAATTTATCCAAATTGTGTCAAGTTCGACTAGACTTAGGCTTAATGGTCAAGGGTCAACTATTGACTAGGTCAAGGGTCTAGTCCAATCTAAATCCATAGTGGAAATGTTCAAAGAAAATTTGTGTGGATTTGAGGTTGATCTGGAGCTTTATTGGATGTAAAAAGGGCTTAATGGACTATTGGGTCAACCTAGGCTGATTTCGTCAACCAGGTTCACCCAGGGCTTGAGTTTGGGCTCAACAGATTTGGTTTGATATTTTGTGTTTCATAGAGATGGTCCTAAGAGTTAAAAATATCATTTCAGTTAAATTGACAATTTGAAACCCCTAAGGGGTTGTTTGGTCAACTTGGGTTGACTTGGACAAACAGGTTTACTCAAAGCCTGAGTTTGAATCCAACATGTTTGAAATGATATTTTGAATTGAATGGAAGTGATCCCATACAATGGTGAGGTCATTTGGATTGTAATGACCATTCAAGCCCCTAAGGGGAATTTGGTCAAAATAAGTTAACTTGGTCAACCAAGCTTGACAAGGGTCTGGGTTTGAGTCCAATACACTCTTAATGATATTTAGGATGCATTAGAGGAGGCTTCAAGGTTCGATCTGACTTGTCCATGTTGAAGTTTAAAAGAAACTTCAATTTTACCCTTAAGGGGCATTTTGGTCATTTTGACCCTTAATCAAGTAGGGGTCAAAGTTGATCCACCAAAATATAAATTAATGCTTAACATATCATAATCAAGGGTCTGGACATGATCAAAGGCTTTGGAGGAGGCTCTAAGGTCAAATTTCAAATGGTAGAGGGTCTAGTGACATAAGCTATAAATATTTAAAGGTTCTTTAGCCTTTGGAATTAGATTCAGTTTTTGGGGCTAGAGGTCTCTGAATGAACTCAAATTTGAAGGGTTGATCCTAGGAACATACCTGATAAATATGAAATTGATAAATCATGATTTGAGGGTCATTTGACTTGGGTTTGAAATGTTTGAAAAATCACTAAAAAAAGGCTTTCATGACAAGCCTTTTAGCCTTGAGTTTGGTCTGGATTTTTGGATTTGAATGATTGAATTTGAATTATCCAAGTCAATTACAACCAGTTGAATGATAGTTATTGATTGGGTAAGGTTGAAGCTAGAATGTAGACTGATTATTGATTTGAATGCTGGATTGAGGTTTGAACTAGAGTTTGAATTTTGAATTGGATTAAAGCCTATATTTTGATTGAACTAAAACTCTAGATGATTAACACTTGGATGAATATCAACCATCAGATCAACATGTGGAGGCCTGGAGAGACCCATATGATCTCATACAAAAATGATATCAACAATCTTTCATCTCATCTTTTAAGATTATACTACGAATCTTATTTAAAGGAAAATTCATCAGCTCGCCTTCTTGTACATAATAATATTTATCCATCCAATCTAAATCATCAGAACTCTGACCAGCTTTTTTTTTTAGACACACATATCCCATATCATGTATTTATCATTATTTATAATAACATATATCATATATAAATTACATATTAAAATAACATGTAGATCATTTTAGTACAATAGGTTATAACAGATAAGTCTATCAGATGCCATGTCATGTCAATATAATAATGTCAGAATTCTTGTCAAATCAAGATCAAATGCATCTTATCAACAATGCTTGTTATGTCAAATGTACAATATCAAATGTATGTCATTTCAATTAGAATAAATCAAATGTTATAATCCTAAATCATTTCTTATATGCCTTTATCCTCATAAATTTTTAGGAAAAATAGCATACATGCAAAGCTACCTATTAAAATCTCAATATGATAGTATCAATTTGTTCAATAAAGATGTCTAGAACATATCTAAAATTATACGGTAAAATTTTGCTTAATCACAACTTATTGCATTTTAAGCAAATTTGAGAGAGAAATCTTCAGAAAAAAAAATTCATTAAAAATAGATATAAGATTAAGATCACCTGTTATGAGATAAATGACTTTCACAATTTGCTTAACAAACGAAACCAACCTCTCTCTCTCCCTCTCTCTCTTCTCCTCTCCTCTCTTCTCCTTGACCAAAGAGATCAAATGGGGGGTTGGGGCCCCACTTAATCAAAGCCACAATAGAGAGAGGGCAGAGCTACCATGCCAGCTGACACAGCACTGCAAAGCTTCAAGTTTTATTAGTCCATTAGCAGATCATTATCTAATGAAAATGAGGATCATTGCAATGGTAGAGACCAATGATCCCCAATAACAAAGTGAAACCAAAGCAGTATTGCCGGCAGCCAAAACAATTAAAAATATATTGCCCAAATCTCTCAATTAAAAGGCAAGCCACCCAACTAAAGATTAAAAAAGGATAGATAAATAGAACCAACCACGAAGTTCATCATGTCTCTCATTTTGTAAGCACAATCATGCAGAAATTTCCAGAAAAGGGATGAAGAGCTTAGCAGCTTAACTTAAACAGAACCATAAACCTTTTAACATCAATCAACTAGAAGGGTAGAGATATTATATAATCTCCAAATGAGATCCTCAAGCCTCAAGCATTACAATAATGAATCATAGAAAACGACTAATAGAAGAAAATTAAGTATTTCAACAGCTGCACTACAAATTATACAAGGGTCTGTCATAATGAAAGAGTAACCTTCTGTTTTGCCAATATATTTGAGTCTACACTTAAGCTTCGTTTGGGACGGCTTTTTTTCTGCTACTTAAAATAGGCTTTCGAGTACAAAAGTTAAAAATTTTGTACTCAAAAGCTGTTTTAAGAAGCAGTAAGAAAGCTGTCCCAAACAAAACCTTAAACTATACAACTAAAACTGCACCGGTTGGGAACTTATCAAAAATGCAACTAGCAACAGCCTGAAGGGGCCTTCATCCAAAGGCAAGGAAAATTCACCACCATGTTGTATCAGTGCACATGGCTGTAGTTAATGTTGGGTATCCAATTTCTGTAATCCTAGGAATCTTGGCAGCCTCCACCTCCTTTCTTGAAGCCAATTGCCGCAGTACGAACCACCATTTCAGTGCCGCGATCAATTTAACCCACCGGCTAGATCCAATACGAGCACTCGTATCCATATGCGACATCGCAGGAACATGACCAAAGCCTAATGTGCTATCGGTTGTCCTACACGGCGCTTTGCCATGGTCCCATATTGCAGGCATCAAAGAGGGGGTCATCAGATCAAAATCAGAATTGTATCCACCATATTGCTGCTCATTAGTCATGATAGCGCTTGCCTGACCTTCATGGAAATGGTCAAAAAATTCTCTTTCAATGAAACTGTAACTGTTGAAGGAGCCAAATCTTTGTGTGCCAAAAATGTCTTTCAGTTGAGTGAGATCTTCTAAAAGTCCACTGCATGGCACATGAGCCTGAGATTGTTGAAGCATACTAAGCTGATGCACGTTTAGCTCGTCTGTTAAAAAACTCATGTCAGTTTTCATAGTAGTGCGAGAAATTCAAAGGGGATGAAGATTCATCAACTAAGCTGTTAATTCCAACTACCTTGAACTGTCCCAGGGATATCTGAAATCTGAGGTTCAGAACAACTTGAGGCAACAGGGTCTAGGGCAATATCTATTGGAGGCATGGGCTTTGTAAACGTATGAACCGGTGCTATGTCATTTTTATTCCTGTAAGCAAGTTCTTTCAACTTGTTCACTATAATCTGCATACAACGCAGATGAGTTAGCGCATAGGGAAAATATATATATATATTTATTTATTTATTTATTTATTTATTTATATTTATATATCAGATGCTTGATTTACTGACATGTTTGAATACAAATAAAAATATATTTTTATATCCTATTTTGATAACATCTAGATGTCAGAGAATCCTTTTATTCTGATTTATTTATCAATGCCAGTTGTTCTCCTTCGGTGCAAATCGCAGCCCGAAGAAATGGGGAAGAACAAAACATTTTGAGCTGTAAGACTGACATCAGTTCATACCTTCTGTGATGCAGAAAGTTCATTCAAGGAATGATATATGTGGTCAATGTTAGCACCAATAAGCTGATATATAGAGTTGAAGATGAGAATAACTTCTTGTCCCCTGCAATATGAATACAGCTTATCATCTGGAACACACTCTCTTGCATGCTCAACAGTAGCTTCCCATATCTTGTTGGACATTCCGTTACCCAGCAGCTACAGATATTGAAGTAAATGCAAGTCATTGTAGATGATATTTTTAATTTGAAGTGTTTCTAAGAAAAAATTGAGTGCATTTCTTACACTACGGAGCTTTGATTGGTCCATAACTAAATTCCTTAAAAAGTCTTGAACAGTATATATCTCATTGTCAGCAAGCCTCTTGTGGAAAGCACCATCTTTCCCAATCTTTTCCAAACGCCACACTTCATCGTTCAGTGATGGAGGATGGTGTTTTTTGTATGCTAGATTATGAAAATGTGTCAGAATACAGATAATCAACTGGACGAGGATAAACAAAAATTATAGGTCAAGTGAATCTCAGAAGGAACAAACAGTGGGTGTAATACATAAGTCATTTAAAGAAATATACTGAATTTATAACTGAAAAAAAAAAATCCTAAATTGAACTGGTTATTGATTGATAAATAAATACCGTGGAAATATTAAATACCCAGCTCAAAGAATATTGTCGATCTTCGCCCTAGAACATTCAACCAAAGTTTTTTTGCTAGCCAACAGCTACTAGCATTGCTAACATGAACCCGCTCTATAAATCATTAAGCTATTTAAATTGTGGCCAGGAGAGGAAAACTTGATTTCTGTTTATTTCTATATTTCATCTACGAGTTGAAACCCCTCTATATACTTTAAGGGTTCAGAAAGAAAACCTGCCTATGGGATATAGGGCTAAAAAATCAATGCTTATCCAAATTAAAACTATGTGATTTGAACAATAATTTTAAATTTAAATTTGGACATTCCCAACATTCCCCACTCAAGCACATTGGTATTTTGTTCCATAATCTACTTTCATCATACCAGGGAGTATAGTATGCCAATAATGATAATAGAAATAATGAGTTTTTATGCTAAGCTGCCACCAAACTCACATAGCACATCATTTTAAATATCTCATGTTGAATAACAAATATTAATTACTATTAGCTCATGCATTTCAAATCCCCTCATAATCACATAGCTTAGAACATGCATTATTTAAGTCATGAACTCATTATTACTACAAAGAACCAATTTCGAGGTAACTATCTAGGCTACAAATCATACAAAAAAAGTGTATTTATTACTTCCTTTCCATAGCCTCTCATATCAATTAGTTTTATTTTCTAGACATGCTCGCATCAAGTAAGACCCGCGGATAACTTGATAAAATAGCAAGACCAAGTTTATGCTTCATGGCACACTATAAGTACACTTCGAAGAACCGTTAAAGATGTGTGAGGGCTCGCAAAGTGATATAAGAGGGATTCATTCATCAACCTTCCCAACTTAGATTGACAATAGTACATGTGGAATTAGTTGCATGCCATGGTGGAGTAACCACATAAGCTCAATTTGACCATAACATTATACAAATCTAGTCCAAATGTCACATAGGCACAAGGTTTATGAACTAGTATATATAGCTCATGTCGGCTTACTTAAAGCCTCATCCTTATAAAGGCGGCACATTTCACCTCATCATGCTTGTTACGGAAACAAAAAGAAAATTACCTGTAGAAGAGGGTCTATATCATTCACCTAAGAGAAATTAAATAATGTGCAAATAATTATACCCAAAAAAGTCTAAAAACAAATGTAATGATGTCACAAAGAATTATCAAGTCCATAAGAGATAATCAGGTATTCAAATCCTACACAAGCCTAAACTCCACATACGAGCCTATAACAAATCTCTCTAATCAAGCAACATTCTCTTACTTGGAATATGCATTAAGATGATCTCCTTCTATACAATTACATAACAAATGCAGCGGTATCTAAAATCTACGTGCATAGTTCTACGCTGTAACTTAAGATTCTTTGCAGTTGCTACAATTTTCTAATTGTATGGCAAAATTTCTTACTCTACTTGAGATATCAAATAAGAAATATCCTAAGCCAAATGGTCTCCAATGCAGCTACAACAGAAGTACATTCTTAGTTTCCATGGCATGCAAAAAAAAACATGATTGCTTTTTACAACCCCAAGAGATGGCACTATCTCTAAAGGACAATTTGGTTTGCTAAAAAATGAATGCATAATAAAAAAAAATGCAATGCAAAATTTAAGAGTTGTTTGAATGAGTACAAAATAAATATGAGTAATTGCAATTTTTTTTGTTTGACTTAAAGTAAAATGAATGCTCTATAAAGCCGAATGTTGGTGATGGTCGATAGTTGGAGACGGTAGGTGACGACTGATGGCCGACCATGGCTAGGGACCGTGGTGGCAAGTACCAGCCAAAAGCAACAACGGGCATCAACAATGGCTAATAGTTTACAGTGTATTTTAAAATTGATCAAATTTAATTATTTTCAAATACATTAAAATTGAAATAGATGGTGAATTTATAATACTTCTAAATTTTACTCTGCACTTTTTCTTACTCAAGACAAATACTAATATTTTCAAAACATTTATATTTGAAATACTTTACACCCATTTATAATAATAACAACAAGCCATTATCCACTGTGGGATTGGCTACATGAATCCTTTCTTTCCCAATGTGTCATATTAACAGTCAAATTGTCATTTAATCTAATAAAAAATATTATATTAAACACTTTCTAATCAAGTCTTTTTAGATCTACCTCTACCTTTCTTAACATAAACCAGATCTAATACATCCACTCTCCTAATAGGGTCATTGAAAGTCTGACATTTTATATGACTAAATCATCTAAGTCGACTCTCTCTAATGTTATCTGCCAGTTGAGCTACTACAACCTTTTCACAGATATACGAATTTTGCATTGTCTCTAAGTGTAAAGTCACTCATCTGCTCAAACATCCTCATCTCTACAACACTAAATTTTATGCTTCTCTTTTAATAGCCAACATTTTGTATCATAAAGCATTGCAGGTCTCACCACTAACTCATAAAATTTCCCCTTAAGTTTGAAGGGTACTTTTCTATCACACAACAGGCCGAATGCATTCCTCCACTTCAACCATCCAACTTAAATTCTACTAATAATATTCCATCTATTTCAACATCTCTTGAACAATAGACACGAGAAGTCTAAAACGTGCACTCCTTTTAATGACTTGATTATCCAATATCACAATCCCATCACTAGATCTATTACTACTAAAATTATACTCCATGTATTCGATTTTAAATCTACTCAAATGAAAACCTTTAGACTTTAAGGTTGAACACCATAATTTCAGTTTTTTCATCAATTCCCTTTCTAGTATTATCAACAAGAAGAATATCATCAGCAAAAAAACATACACCAAAGTATGCCTCTTGCAAATGTCTAATATGAACATCCATGACTAAGTAAAAGATATGGGCTTAAAGCTGATCCTTTATATTATCTAATTGAAATAGAAAAATACTTGTTCAAGCCACCTTTTGTTTAAATACTACTAATAGCTCCGATATAAATACCCTTAATGACTTGAATATAAGCATTATTAACTCCTTTCTTTTCTAGATCTCTTCATTCTAGATCTCTTCAGAGCACTTCTCTTTGAACTTTATTATAAACTTTCTCTCTAAATCCTCCATACTCTCTCTATACTTCTCCATCAAACCTCTCAGCAAATGTATAATTTCCATAGTAAACTTTCCTAGAATGAATCCAAACTAATTTTGAGAAATATTAATATCATGTTGTAACATAAGATCAATTACTCTCTCCCATAATATTAATGTATAACACATTAACTTAATTCCTTTATAATCCACAGACTTTTTTGCATCACCTTTATTTTTAGAAGTAAGAATCAACACATCCTTTCTTCACTCATTTGATATCTTTTTAATATTCAAAATAATATTAAAGAGTTCAGTAAGTTAGAAATTTTATGATCTCTTAAGCATTTTCACACTTCTGTTAAAATATCATCAGGCCATACTGTTTTTTCACACTTCATTTTCTTTAAAGTATCTGCAACTTTGATTTTACTAATACGATGATAAAAAAAAAATCTCTATTTTCATTTATGATACTGAGGTCACTAAACTCAAACATATTCTCAAAATCTTCATTGAAAAATTTATCAAAATATCTTATCCACCTAAGTTGAATATCTTTTTCTTAAGAAAACACTATTCAATCTTCATCCTTCATGCACTTTACTTAAACTAAATTCTTATTTCTTCTCTCTTTATTTGGCTAACTTAAACATACATCTTTTGCCTTCTTTAATATCTAATTAATTATATAAATCACTAAAAGCTAAATTTTTTGCATCATATATTACTTTTTTAGACTCCCTATAAGAACTACTCTATATCTTTCTTAATTTTTTGAGCTTTTACATACAAAATTTCTAATTTTTTTATTTTTTTCTATACATTTTGATTCTGCAACCAGTTATTTTTACTATTAGAAGCTTATTTTTTTAATTACCCAAGCACATGCTATAACATTTTTAATCTCACTAACTATTTTTTACCACATAACATAAACTTCCTCAGAAATAATCCAAATCTTAAGATCTTAAATCTTACTTTTAAAAATATTTTTATAAGCATTCTTAAAATATCATCATCTAATTCTTGGATAATATTTTATTTTATTTTTTATATCATCTTAAAGTATAAAAAATTAATAAGCGATGTTGAGTACATAAACTTTCAATCTGAATAACTTTAAAAATCTTTGCAATCTAAATAATCTATTTTTCTTATAAGAAAATAATTAGTTTGGGTTTTAGTATGACTATTATTATAAGTGATGAGATGCTCCTCTCTTTTCTTAAATAAAGTATTAGAAAAATATAAAATCATAAACTAGAGCAAAATTTAATATAGTCCAACCATATTCAGTAATCACTCCAAACTCACAGTCACCATTAATGCTTTAAAATCTTCTACCGCTGTACCAATATTTCATTTAAATCTCTTGCAATTAAATTTTTTTTCTTCAAGAGGTATCTTTTGTTTTAATCCTCCTATTCCTTTCCAACATTTTTTTTTTGAACACATATCCAATCATATTTAAGAAGTATAAGCACTTATAGCATTAATAATTTTAGCATCAACAATAATCTTTAAAGTTAATCTATCTTCAATGTTACTAATTTCTATAACATTATCCTTCAAACGCTTATTTATAATCATACGTATCATTTTTAATATAACTTTAATGGGGGATGTGGAGTGAATTTTTAAATTGTATAAAAATCTAGGGCTTTATTACCCCTAGACAATGCTTAGATTTTTTATATAAAAATAACAAAACCCCACTTAATATATGCAAGTATACTTGCCGAATCAAATAATAAAGTGATATAGTAGAGTGTTGAACCCACGAGACAGTATACTTGCAACAAACTACTATTGTTTACTCTAATTGGAATAATTATCCTATTGAAATAAAAATAATAATTTTTGAAAATTATATCACCGAATAAAATATTAAAAATATTGGATACAATATTTAATTAAAGTATTTTGGATTGATGAATTTAAATTGCATATTTTTTTCATAATAAGACTCTTCATAGTAATGTGATTCAGAGCATATACATCCCTAGATCTCTATCGAGCTTATAAGAGTAAAAAGGATATATGTTGACCTCCTATAATTAGTATCTCCATAAGAACCTAGAACATTTTACATCTTATATCTAGGCATTCAAACATCATATCTCAATATTGTTGATTGTTCTTGCATTCCTCCATCGAGGCTATACATTACACTAAACTTTAACTACACATATAGTCACTATGTGTATTAAATAAAAAGCAGAATAATATTGAAAACATCTTTTAATATTTATAGAACAAGAATCTACATTAGTACTCAACATAAATTTTATATCATCAGTCCAAAATAAAAGACTTAGTCAGACATAAGATGAATAACAAGCAAACTCATTTTCATTAAACTAATGGAAGAATGAAAATACAAGAGAGTGATATCATCATGAAGGATCAAAGTATCTTCTCTACACTTCTCTGTTAACTTATAGAGTTGCTTCAAGAAACACGGGCTAAAAACTCAAAATGGTTGTATCTTGTACTTTCCTAGCCTCCATAAATTTTACTCCAAGAGGGAACTACAAAAGTACTCTAAAAAAGTACTGAATTTTACACAAGTAAATAAACTCCCTCACAAACATAACATCACAACTGTTTATAGAAAAATATAAAAAGGCATATGACGCTACTGTGCTAAAAGTAATGGCGCCACATAGCCCTTAAAGTAAACTAGCGCTAAAGCATTTACACCAGTGCGGCGCTCACTGATGTGGATTAATTATTTTGTGAACAATCGCATCTTGTCACTAAGAGATAGTGACTTGGAAGTACAATTGTAACGCCACTGCGCTTTTGACATTCGAGCGCTATGGTGCCAAAGTAGAAAAAATGGCGCCAAGGCATAAAAAAATTGTGGCGCTGCACCATTTGAAAAATAACAAATTCGATGCTGCCAAGCTGACTTTTTGAAGCTACAACGTTGGTAATGCTGCAACGCTAGATGTGTTGCCGTCGCATCACTTGCAAACTAAGAACTCGGCACCACAATGTCTAATTTATGGCGTTGCGGCGTTGTTTCCTCGAAGCGTCAGAACGCCTCAGCGCTGTGGACTTCTTAGAATTTCTATCATTTTTTAGTTTTTCCTGCGCTAAAATAACTAAAACAGCACATCTTTACTAAAATAAAACACATAAAAAGTACATAAATTATACTTATCATACTTCTACTTAAATAATAAAGTCTAAATTCTAAAATATCAATCTCCTTATTTTTTTCCAACTCATTTAATTTCCTAAATACATAGAATATTTATCTTTTTATAAATCATAATATCTATTAATTTATTAATTTTCTTGTAAGAGTACCTATATTCCAAGCACATATCATAATTTTAGCTTAATATACTAGCTTCTTTGCTCACATCTAATCATAGTGTGAGACTCTTTTCTTATTTAGCACAACACTTGAGCACTGGTAGAACAGCAACAACAACATCAAGCCTTTGTCCCACAACATGGGGTCGGCTAAATGAATCTTTTTTCTCCATTGTGTCCGGTTAAAAGTCAAATTCTCATTTAAAACTAATAAAGAAATATCATTTTTAATATTTTCTAACAAAATCTTTTTAGATATACCTCCACCTTTCTTAACATAAGTCAAATCTAATACCTCTACTTTCCTAACCGGGTCATCAGAAGGCCGCCGTTTTATGTGACGAAACCATTTAAGAAGACTCTCTCTAATCTTATCTTCCACTGGCGCTACTCCAACCTTTTCACATATATGCTCATTTCGTATGTTGTCTCTAAGGGTAAATCCACTCATCCACCTGAGCATCCTCATCTCTGCAACACTTAACTTAGTATTATGCTTCTCTTTTAATGGCCAACATTCGACACCATAAAGCATTGCAAGTCTCACCACCATCTTATAGAATTTTCCCTTAAGTTTGAGGAAGACTTTTCTATCATACAACAAGCCCGTTGCATTCCTCCACTTCAACCATCCAACTTGAATTCTGCTAATAATATCCTCATCTATTTCACCATTACTCTGAACAATAGATCCAAGATATCTAAAATGTGTACTCTTAATAATGACTTGATTGCCCAAAGTCACAATTCTCTCAAAAGGTCTATTACTACTAAAATTACACTCCATATATTCAATTTTAGATCTGCTCGAGCAAAAAGCTTTAGACTCTAAGGTTTACCTCTATAATTCAAGTTTACCTTCAACTCCCTCTCTAGTCTTATCAACAAGAAGAATATCATCAGCAAAAAGCATACACCAAGGTACATCCTCTTGCAAATGTCTAGTGAAAACATTCATGACTAAAGAAAAAAAGATATGTGCTTAAGGCTGATCCTTGATGTAATCCAATCGAAATAGGAAAATACTTGGTTAAACCACCTTTTGTTTGAACACAAGTAATATATCTTGCATACATATCTTTAATGATTTGAATATAAGTGTTATAAACTCCTTTCTTTTCAAGAATTCTCCATAGCACTTCTCTTGGAACTTTATCATATGCTTTCTCTAAATCAATAAATATCATATGTAGATCCTCCTTATTCTCTCTATATTTGTCCATCAAATCTCTCAATAAATGTATGGTTTCCATAGTAGACTTACCTGGCATGAATCCAAACTAATTTTGAGAAACATTAATATAACGCTGCAACCTACACTCCATAACACGCTGCCATAGTTTTAAAGTATGACACATTAACTTAATTCCTCTATAATTCACATAATATTGTGCATTGCCTTTATTCTTAAAAATAGGAATTAATACACTCATACTCCACTCATCTAGCGTCTTTTTAGTCTTCAAAACAATATTAAAAAGTTTAGTAAGCCAAAAAATATCTATATCACCTAAGCATTTCCACACTTCTATTGGAATATCATCAGGTCCAACAGCTTTTCCACACTTCATATTCTTTAAAGCCTCTCTAACTTCGGTTTTACTAATACGTTGATAAAAAGATAAATTTTTATTTTCATTTAGGGTGCTAAGGTTACTAAAATCATTTGTATTTTCATATTCTTCATTAAAAGTTTAACAAAATATGTCATCCATCTTTGTTGAATATCATCTTCTAAGGAAAATACTTTTTGATCTCCATCTTTAATACACTTCACTTAAACTAAATCCTTACTACTCATGTCTCTTTATTTGGCTAGCTTATACATATATCTTTCTCCCTTCTTCATATCTAATCTATTATATAAATCATTAAAAGCAAAGATATTTGCATCGCATATTGTTTTCTTAGATTCCTTATGTGCGTCTTTATATTTATCTCAATTATCAGAATTTTTATATCTAAACCAATTTTTATAACAAATCTTCTTATTTTTTATCTTTTCTTGCACATTTGGATTGCACCACCAACTATTTTTACAATTAGAAGTTTTTCCCTTTGATATTTCAAGCACATCTTTTGCAATATTCTTAATATAATTAGCTACTTTTTTCCACATAACATTAGCATTCTCATGCACAGCCAAAATCTTAAGATCTAAAATCTTACTCTCAAAAATATTTTTGTTAATATTTTTTAAATGCCCCCATCTAATCCTAGAATATCGTTTTTTTTTCTACCCCTTTATCTTAAAGTCCAAAACTAATAATCGATGTTGAGTACATAAATTTTCACTGAGAATAACTTTACAATCTTTGCAATCTAAACGATCTAATTTTTTTATAAGAAAATAATCAATTACAAAATGATAAATCTCAAAGAAAAAACACTCAACATAAATATATGAAGGAAAAATGATAAACCAACTATATATATATACATATATATATAAAAGATAGATTTAACACCTCAAGGAAAAACACTCAACATAAATAGATGGAGAATGAGTGCCATTAAGTTCAACCCCTAATATTGGAATAATGCTGCTGCTGCTTGCTGATGATGGTTAACCATCCATTCCAATTTTGTGCATTCATAACAAACAAAACCACAAAATGGTTAATATTAAGGCAAGCTATGGATCCTCGCCTTAACTTATTGAATGTGGAGTGTTTAATTAGTTCATCAGTTTACCTTTTCTAAATAAGCATATAATCTAATTTTATATGTGACAGTATGTGGTGGTTTATTGATAGCATGTAAGTGTGTGAGAGAGAGTTATGTGTATGTTTTGTCATTTTGTACAAGCTTGATCAGTCTAATCATGCTGCATTTTTTCTACACTGGAAAAGTTAATTTTGTTAGAATCTCATTTTCATTTAAATGAGTTTTCAGAATTCCTGCATTTAAGAATATCAGTTATTTAAAAGGTATCAACTTACATTCTCCACGGTGATCCTTCACTAAAAAGGCTTCACTTTTTGCCTCTTGAATTCTTCCTTCCATCAATTTACTTGGACAAGCTCGTGCTCCTAATCTGAATTTTCGACTTCTTATCCAGCTGGAATTATCAGTAAAAGAAGCATCATTAACACATCCGACTCCTTGGTTCAGGGTAATTGTCAGCTCTCCAGTTAGCAGTGGCCTTTTTCCATCTCGTTCACGCACTATATTATCAACAAAATGCTTCTCGGACCATTCATCCTCATCACCAAAGTCACCATCTAAAGCAAGAATCTCAATTTTGGCTGAAGCCAAAGGACCAGAAGTGACGATCAATTTTGAACCACTATCTATAATCAGAACCTGAACAGGAACTCCACCTTCAGCTTCTATTCTACTGCCCGTGTAAATTGTATGAGGTAAAGTATTATTGAAGTGAAGCTGATATTGTTTGCTAACAGTGGAGTGGCTCGGAGTTGCAGGCGGTATTCTACTGCAGAATACAATAAAATAATAAGCTAAGTAATACAATAAAAATTTATATCAAACTGAATATGTTATTTAGATTTTCCAGGCTGCTACAAGTGCATCAAAATAATCAGCAGAAACACAATAAATCAATCCAATGGAAACATAATAAATAAGATCTTTCCAAAAAGAGAAGTTATTCATTTAATTGATCATGAGAAATGTGTGAGCACACAAATGAATTATGCATACAAACACCAACAAAATGCTATTTATGCTACAAATTGGGTAACTAAAGCAAAATTGACCTGGGAACTGAGTGTACATGATGATTGAATGCATTTTGCACCTCCTCTTGCACCTGAACATGAGAGAATTATTTAGATCTCATGAAAAAACATAAAATCTTCATATGTGCATGCAGGCACCTCATATTGAAAATTTTTAACAAACTGACATTACTTTGGATGAAACTGTAAAAAACAACAAATTAGAAGTTTGTATGTATTAGTTTTAAACATCAAGGTCAAGAGTGAAGATGCAATGTTTATAACCTATTGCCCAGTCCTGAGAATGTTTTTCAATCAAACCTGTCTACAATTCAATAAATTTCTAATAGATATGTTTGATGGAAATATTACGAATAGGCGTTAAGTGACCCAAAAGATTCTAATTACCGTGAATTTATATCAAAGATTAACATTGAGTTCATATACTTTTGCAATAGTAATGAAGATGCTTACAAAGAATATTCAAAGCAAGATGCTTGGTTTATATTGTTTGCAAATGATGTAGTTACAATTAGTTAGACATCATATAAGGTGATGACTAGATGTGATAGGTTTAGACATCATCCACCTGAGCATCCTCATCTCTGTAACACTTAACTTAGAATTATGCTTCTCTTTTAATGGCCAACATTCTATACCATAAAGCATTGCAGGTCTCACCACCATCTTATAAAAATATTTTTTCATATTGATAAATATTTTCAAAGAAAGTGCAAGAAATCCAATGTAAAAGATAAATCACGATAGTAGAAGATACAAAAAGCATTTGTGCCTAAAGAATCATCAATCCGCTAAAAAGTAACTTGCGAAGTAATTGTCACCATATCATACATATCTATATCAAATAAGTCTTTCAAGATGGTAGTCAGATCAAGTCTTAGAGACTACGATTATGTGCCCCAAAAAAATTGGCTCCATAAATACAGCTTTGTGCCACGTCCTAGGAAGATGCAATAGCTAGGCATAAGTTGAAGCTAACACAGAAAATTTATATATTAAATTAATGTCATTGCACAATTCGCTTCTCTGAGACAAAATATCTAACAAAGACAGCACAACAGCATGAAGGTATCCACTCGGAACATATAATAATAAGATGCATGCAAGACCTTATAACCAGATGATACAATTTTTATGCATGTTGGACAAGTTAACTCAAGAGAGTTAGTAGTGTAGAAAGATGTATAAAGTCGTTACTAAATAAGTAGAATCAGGCTAATGATGATGATAATGATGAAGCAAATACTCATGTCTAATCATTCATTAGGCCTAAAGCCTTGAAATAACAATGCCCTCAACTGGTCGCACAATGCTAATGACTAATAGATTTGGATAATGACTTCAATTTGCTAATTCAAACTAGAGGGCAGCTTTTAGTTTGTATCTGCAACAAGTTGAGAACTTGAATAAGGTAATTTTAAAGATGAATAAGAGTAACCTAATGTACTCATCAATTCAGGAAGAGGTCAGAAATAGGTCCAAATCTTGTATTTAATTAACTACTTCAAAAATAAAGAAGTTTAAAATGCACCACTTCTGCTAGAGCTAATAAGTTCATTTTATGGGGGTAATTTTTGTACCCATATCAAATGAATCTGGAATGACACAATTCTAGCTGAACATAAACAATTATGTTCTAAGATGCGTTGCAAAGAGAATGATAAAAATATAAAATAAGTGCATTACAAGGAAGATTTTCCCATGCGCAAATTTGCAAATAAATTATTATGGATTAAAAAAAATGGCACAAAAAAACAGGTAACTAGGTGAAAATTTTGATGTTCAAATTTATAACCTATGGAATTTGAAAAGTTGTAGCATATAAGATTAATTCCTATAAAATTTGAAAGGTTCATCCTATGTGGCTAAATTGAAAGGCTTTCTCCAATACTTTTAAGCACAAAAAATCATAAATTTCCTTATTTCTTGCTTCTCAGGCGTAAAATCTTTCCAGAGTTTTTTATTTTCAGTTTATAGAGTGTAGTTAGATTTGAGATCATCAAAGTAGTACTCATAGTGTGCAAGTTCTACACAAACGTAGCTATATCTTATGATGTAGATGCTCATGACATCCTTAAGCCCTGGCAAATGAAACAAATCTTGTATAAGGAAATTGTGTAGAGCACAAAGATCGACATTCTTTCTTTTTTTTTTCAAATTCAGGCTTAAGGTTGAATTTTTGGTAGTAATATTCTATGTTGTCATTAATAGTAGTAAACTTTTTTTCTTTATTCCATTTCCTTATTTGAGTGCAATATTTCTAACAATCTTAAATGGATAAGCTAATCATATCCCAAGCTATCGGATCAAAGGGATAAGCAAATCATAGGGATTACGTATTAACTACAGAACTCTATCACCATGTCCAACATTTATTTTTTCTACATTGTCGATCAAGTTCATTCACGTGGGAGATTGTTGGAAAATTAGTTTGTACCTATGGATAAATGAAAAATTAATGCTCAAATTTGTAACCTAAGAATGAATTCTAAAAACTGAAAGGTTCTTACCTGATGGAATAAATTTTAATTAAATCTAAAAATTTAAAACCTATGGTATTAGATCCCCCATTCATCCAAACTTTATAGCATCCCTTATAGAAGTTTATATAAGGATGCTTTCAAGAAAATTTCTAAGCACGAAAAACCAAAAGGTCGCTTTTTCATTTATTGTTTCATAGGCTCATGTTCTTTCTAAAGTATTAGACGTTCATATGATGACATGAAGATACATTCGAATTCATTGGAGTAATCCTTCACTTGCACCCTAAGAAACACGTTCTTGATATTCTCAAGCATGGATTAAGAGCAAATTTATTTTAAGGAAAATATGTGGAACACAAGCCCCACATACCTTCTCATTCTAGTTTTCAAATTTTGAATAAAGGTTGAATTTCTGATTGTAATATTCTACATTTTCATTGTAATATTGTCATTGATATTAGTAAACTGTTCATTTCATTTCATTTCTTTACTTCATTTGCTTACAATATTTCTAATAGACTTTAGCTTTACAAAATTTGATGGAATTCATCTTGAACTTTTAATCCTTGCTAGCTCAAAGAAATTACACTTAATTCTAGAAAAAACATGCAATCCAAATCTAACGCATAAAATGGCACACATAAAACCCAAACATTGAGAACATTTGCAAGGAACACTTAAGGAGTGCGTTTCAAAAATAATGAGTGCTAATAAAGACAGTAATCTAAAAGTATATAATAGTCATATTTATGCTAAAGCACATTACTCTCCCATTTCCCCTATTATCTCTAACTAGTGTCCTCAATAATCAGCATAATGTTTAAAAGGAGGATTTACATGTATAGCTCTTAAATTTATTAAACATATTTAATACTTAAACTTCACCTTTCAAATATATAGCACTCTACTAATAGAAGTAAATAGATTTGATGAAAACCCTCGATAAGGCAACACAGTCACAACCCGAATCTTGTTGTATGATGAGGAGATAAGGAAATCATGATATGCAACGAGACCAACAACATCTTAGGGGTAGTAGGATCTCACTAACAAAGGGAGATGGAATTGGTCGCATGTTGACGGGAGACAGTGTGGTGAAGGGATTATTGTTCCCAACCTTCAATAAGATTGACAGTGTATGGCGGCTTGTAAAGGGTAACCATAACTAATGAACAAAGGACAATGGGACTAGTGGTATGGTGACAATATTGAAATGATGGGTTAAGCCTTTATCCCACTATATCGAATCAGCTCTATGATTTTTTTTTCTCTATTGTGTCCTTTTAATAGTCAAATTCTCATTTAAATAACAAAAAGAATTAAATAAATAGGTGCTAGTTATTAAATAATAATATGAAACTAATACTCAACAAATTGTTTGGTTATTTGTTTCAAAATTTTAGATTTATATGAGGGAAAAAATCATAAATTCATTCAATCCTATGAATAGTGGGATTTAACAAATCAAAAATTGAACTAACATGGGGTGAAACATGTTTTAGCCAAATAGCCCAATTTAATGGCGCTTTGGGTTAGGCATGATTTGGCTTAAAACTTACCAATTATATTTTGAATATTTAAATTCCTAGCATTTTGATAAATACTAGTTTTATTTCTTTTTTTAGTAAATTTAGGATTTCTTAAATTTCACCATTTACAAGATCTAATGGATTTAAACATTTCTCTCACTTAAAACTCTTAAATCCTAAAATAAATCGTCAAACACTTTATCAAAATTTAGTAAGAGTTAACCATTGATATGTCATAGTCTTCAAGTTTTAATGCTCTAGTTTTTAAATATGGAATTATAGGATTTACTAAATACTAGTTTAGTTAAATCCTCTGGTAGCCAAAGATCACTACAACAACAACAACAAGCCTTTATCCCACTATGTGGGGTTGGCTAAATGAATCATTTTTCTCCATTGTGTCCTGTTATAAGTAAAATTCACATTTAATCTAATAAACAAAGGTCATTTCTAATATTTTCTAACCAAATCCTTTTAGGTTTACCTCTGACCTTCTTAACATAAGTCAAATCTAATACATCTACTTTTTTAACCAGGTCACTGGAAGTCCGCCATTTTATGTGACCAAACCATCTAAGGCGACTCTCTCTAATCTTATCATGTACTGGAGCTACTCCAAAGAGCACTAAAGTCTCCAAAATATTGTTTGGCGGGATTTAAGCTAGATCTTGATTAAATCCTGCCAAAAATAGGACAACAAAATCACACTCTTTAAAGAGGAAAAATGGGAAGTATACTGCAAAACTACAAAAAAAAATAGCTCGACTGTGAGTAACCAAAAGATAAAATGGACTAATTCCAGGCAGTAAAGTTCTTCAGTGCTAAAATATAAATATGCTAAAAAATAAATCTTAACAAATATAGTACCACGCGACGGAGAAAAGATTCAAGCTTTGACAAGTGGCTCTGCATAAACTGTGCTCCCATGACCTCTCTCATTGCCCTAACAGATGAAAACCAGCTAAATACAAACAAAGAAGAGCTTCAAATTTTCAAAAACAAAAATATCCCAGCTACAGACTCACGCAATCAGGAGGCAAGGTCGCTTTGCTTCTGGAGCAGAAGACCCATCACACTCCTCTTGCTCTGCAAGCCTTTTCAGAACCATCACAAATTACTCCAGCGCCGCAACAATACAGTTTTAAAACTAACTCTGGACACCCTAGAACACTCAACTTGCCGTCCAAATCACCTCTTTTAAAGCAATGAAACAACGGATAGCAATGAAATCGCCCGGAAGCTTCATCCAGCTTGAGGAACACAACAGTCTGAAAATTCTGAGTAAACGCAGAAAAAGCCATGACTTTTTTCTACTTATAGGCGATCGAATCAAGAATATGTGCAACTTCGATCCCAGAGTGAGTCTTCAAATAGTCAGTCACAGCGGGAGAACATATGGTATTACCGGACGCGAAAAACGCCAAAGCGATAAAAGCTGCTTTTAAAAGCTGAGAAAGCAGAAAGTGAAACGGCCCTCGCTCTCGTATTTGGGGAAGCTGCCGAGAAAGCAGGAAGAAGGCAGGTGGAAGGGTCATCGGATTCGCCGCAGGCGTTGTTGGGAGGCAAAATAATAGATGTATAGAACCGTAGTGAAAATAGTGAAGAAATTGGAAAGGTGCTAAGGTTCTTGGGATCTAATATCATGCTTTGGCAATCTTCTTCTGTGAAAACAAAAAAAAATTGTAGACTATGAAAGGGGATGGAAAGAGATCCCTTTATTCCGTATTGGAACGAAGATTGGTGGAGTGGTTGGAGCAGGATTTTCTTTACTAATGATTCTTGGATTCCGAGGTTGGAACCTTCGGTGTATATATATATAAGAGGCTTCTTGATTAGATAAAAAGCAGAAAAATTATAGTGCTAAATAAATATAATGTAAAAGGAATATAGTATAAAAAATATTTAAAATTTATTTTGAAGATTATAAAGAAAATTTATATGAATATTTTTTTTATTATTTGGAGTAAAATGATGTAGTGTAAAATTTGAAGATGTTGGAGACCGACAGTGGCCAGCAATAGTAATAGTAGTTGCCAGCAACTGTGGTGGTTGCCGCCAGCGTTTGGCAGCTGCACCGATGACGGTGGTAACCATAGGTGGTGGTTAGTGGCGGTGGTTGTGGCAGATGGTCGTTGACGGGTCATGGTGGTGGTGGTGACCAATAACTGACAGCGGTGGTGGCTATAGAGGGTGGAGGCGGCCGGCAGCGATTTGCTATGGTCAGGTAAATTTATTTGTGGTGCAAGTCGTTCTCGTTCAAACTGTATGAGTTTAATTTACCTCAAAGATTAATTAGAATAGTTTATACTCCATTTATTTTACTTTACATTCCTTCTTCATCCAACCAAACGTCAAAATTTTACCACTGCATTTGAAATATTTTACACCCATTTGAAATCCAACTAAATAGGCCCTAAATGTCTTGAGTTAAAATTCCGAAGCAGCATACCATGCTGGTTACAGTTAAATAGGTTAATAGTTTGTCAAATCTCATACTCGATTGATCCAAGTCTGTATGATAAACAGGTTTAATAGGTGGGTATGTTAAACAGGTTTAAAAGGCAGGTCTGATCCAATAACTCGGATGAGATGAATCCTACCAATAATTTATTTTAATTTTTAAAAAGCTCTAACTTATCAACTATAACAATTAGATTAATTTATCAAAAATAAGAAGTGCACATCAAAAAATAAATATTTTAAACGAAAAAATAAATAGGTCATTATTCAGTTCACAGGTTAACCTGAATCAGAAAAATAACGAGTTGAAATTGATCTAAAGCAGACCCACTTATTAAACTGGAAAATACAAACCCGAATTTTTTTGAGTCAGACATGCATTAGATTGTCAAGTCGCATTATTTGTTGGCACCCCTAACTGCAGCCATAAAATTTGATGCCCTCTCAATTTTATATGAAGATTCGTAAGATAAATCTATTAAAAAAAAAGTTAAGGAGATGGTAATAATTTTGCTATTTATATTTTGTCATTTATAAATATCTCAATAATTAGAGTAGGTATTGATGGACTATATATAATAATCCGAATTTCAAAAATAAATTTTTTAAATGAGAATTTTGAATTTTAGCTCTATACCTTGTTGATGTAGGAAGAGAGAGGGAGGAGATAGAAGGTTGTTTGAAGCTCTTTTGTCCATCAATTTTGTACAGAGATTTTTTCTATTCTTTGTAAGTAACCTAATTCTCATTTTAATTTTTAATAAATTTGAATTGACAGATTTCTTCTCTCCTAAATCGTTAAAAACATATTTTTCTCATGATTCAACTGTTGGCTCAAGAAAACGGCACAAATGCATGAATCCTGCTTTACAGTCGTAAGATTCCATTTTCCTTAAATCAAATTGTAGTTAATCAGATTTCCCTTTAGGGTAGTATCAGGGTTAAGACCCATTCATGAGCAACTCATAAATAGAACAGTAAGTCCCATTCTAAATCAAATCCTTGGGCAACTTATAAATAGAGCAATAAGCCTCATTCCAAATCAAATCATCGAGATACTTTATATGAAAGTCGTAAGTCTCAACCTAAATCTAAATATCTGGGCTACTTCATAAAGAAGCCATAAGTCTCGTTCCAATCCAAACTTCTGGGTTACTTCTAAATGAAATCATAAACCTCAAACTAAATTAATTTCTAAGTATTCTAATTGATGTAAACCCCAAAACATCTAATAAAATTAAAACTCAAATCTCACCACTTCAGTGTATTAGGGATCCCTGTGAGGAGGCAACACATGGTTGTTAATCAGATTCTCTGGACACTACGGTCAATGATTGTTATTTTTGGTAGATTGAAACCTATGGTATACCTGGAACGATGGAACCATGGGATCTTGATCGGGTTTTCCTCTATTTTCTCCAAAATTGAGACTAAATAACCTAAAAATTTATTCATCCTTAATCGAGAGTTCTCTCTTATATAGGGTTTTCAGGGTCAATGCCCTTCATTTAAAAAGATTTCCTAACGCATGAGACTTACGACGTCACTTAGAAATAGTCCTCTAGTAGGTCTTACAACCTAACCCTATAGGCTAGGATGCCCGAAGGTTTGAATTGTTTGAGTGGATAGTAATTATTTGACACTAGACCACCGTAGTTTTTCAATTGGTTGTTTACTAGCAATTGTACTTACTAGTTTGATCATTTGTTATCGTGTAACACTAGTGTTTTTACTACAGCAATTTCTTTTCTTGTTGTTTGGTAGTTTCTTTTCAATGATAGTAGTTTACATTTCCTACACCAGTGTACTAGTAATTTATTGTAATATTTTATGCTTCAGCATTTAATTTGATATTGATTTAATAATGATACTTAATAAATTTCATTTATTCATTATAGGATAAGTCCTACCTAATAATTAAAATCTCCGGCCAGCCTCATAAAGAGAACAGTAAGCCCTATTCTAAATCAAATTCTTGAACAACTCATAAAAAGAGCAATAAGTCCCATTCCAAATCAAATCCCCATGTCCCAACCTAAATCTAAATATCTAGGCTACTTCTTAAAGAAGCCATAAGTCCCGTTCCAATTCAAACTCCTAAGTTACTTCTAAATGAAGTCATAAATCCCATACTAAAATAATTTATGGGTATTCTAATAGATGTAAACCCTAAAACACCCTATAAAATTAAAACTCAAATTTAACTACTTCAGTCTACTTGGGATATCTGATCTTGAGTTGACGATTAATATGAAATTTGAGAAACTCCATATATATGTAGATTATCAACTCATAATCAAATAATGTCAAAGGGGAGAATGTATTATAATTGATTATACTTGTGATTTTTTTTTTAAATTTTTGTTATTTAGCTTTAAAAATTTTATGTCTTAAAAAAATGTTTTTCCCTATTTTTAAATGTAATTCTTTTAGTGAGGGGGAGTTTAGGAGAAAATATTTTTAGTTTGTAAATTCAACCGATATTATTTGCCACCATATAAAGGGGAAGACTATTATAACTCGGGCTTTCAAGTTTATGACTTTGATGATAACAAATAGTATTGATTACCTCTTTATTTCTCATAGTATTTGTAGTACATATTTCTTTATGTGTTGAATAACATTTTAGGTACACCTTGCACCATTCTTTGAAGATTGAGAGCTCAATATTAGGTAGAATAGATTATGTTAAATGAGTATGTAATTTTTATTTATTTATTTTTTATTTCTTGAGTCAAGTTCTATAATGATGTATGTTAGTTCGGTGATCGTGCACACACACACAATGGAAGGAAAAAAGTTTTTAAATATTTTAATTTTTATATACAACATATTATACGATATGAATTTTACAGTACGATTTGGTGTTACATAAATTAATTAAAATAATTTATTTTTTCTAGGATTTTTTTAAATATACGTGACTGTATAATATGATACATCGTACTTGATTATATGTTATAATTAGAAAGCCTGTGTCACGACCCGACCCGATTCGGGAAGGACCCCGCTCGCACCGGGTCGCGACACGGAAAGCAAAACGGACGGACTGACCAGGATCTAGTTTTGGAATTGGTTTCGGAACTGAATCTTTCAAATAGTCAACTCAACAGACACACAAACACAGAGCTACTATTTATCATCAAACACAGCGGAACAAACATCGATTTTCTTTTTCCTCAAAACAATCATCTACAGATACAGTACATGGCTTTTGAACAGAAAGAAAGACAGAATAGAAAAGCCATGACTGTACAAAAATCAAAAGGTACAAACAATACCTACTGATCAGAACTCAGAAATCTACTCCTGGACTTCCTTCCCTTTCCCAGAACCTGAAAACCACCAGAAAACAAGAGTGAGCTCAACAGCTCAGCAAAGCAACAAATCTCCAATCAAAACTCTCAGAATCCAAAACAAACTCATCGGACAGAAATCTGTACAGAAATCGGAACAGAATCGTATCTCGAATCAGAACAGAATCAAAATCAGAACTTATACAGACATATGTCAAATCAGAATCAGAGTCGTACAGATCAGATCAAATCGGAATACAAATCGAACAGATTAAATCAACAGAGTCAGAATCGTACAGAAATCAGAAATTCAGATCATATCAGAACAGAACAGAATCGGAACAGATATCAAATCAGACAGAAACGGAACAGATCAGACATCTCAAATCAATAGAATCAGAATCGTGCAGAAATCAGCATTGCAGATCATATCGTATCAGAATCATAATTGCTTACAGAACATATGCGGAAAGCAGAATCAGATTGAACCAGATATCAGATAATATTTCATAGCTAAAACTAAACTAAACAGAATCACTACGGATTCTGACCCTTATGTCTCCCATGTGCTTACGGCACCAGAAATTCTCTGAGTAATTAATAACTAAGTGTGCTCACGGCACCAGAACAACAGAATTCCTCGGATCCAGAACAGAACAGATATTTCTCCAACTTGAGCTCAACTAAGATTTCCCCAGACACTAAATGAATCTCATAGGATCCAGGCCCCTTATAACTACCTTTTTTGAGTATATACAGATAGCATATCAATTCAGAAGAATTCCGGACAAATCAGAAATCAGACAAAAATTCGGGCAGCACAACGGCAGTATACAGAATTTACACAATTTTTCCTGAAAATCAAAATTCACCAAATTCGCACAGAATGTAGATAATCACATTTCAGAACATTTATTCTACTGCACCGATAATTTTCAATTTCACAGAAAAATGCAGTCGACTAAAAACATCGCCGAATCAAAAATACCCGGACAAAAATCTTCAGAAAATAACCAAAATGTGCACACTCGGCACGTCAACAATATACCGAAAGTTACGCGGTAAAAACTGAACCCATCAAAAGATACGGACGAAAATCATTAACGGAAACGAAATCCGGACAGAAAATACCGCCAAACACGACGGTTCTGAAAATTGAGAAAGGCGGAATGTGACTTACCTTGCGTACAGCAATATCTCGAACAGTCTCCTCGGACGAAAACGGCTCCGCGTCGTCCGAAAATCAAATTTTTCAAATTTGCCCTCGACTTTCTCTCTCCTCGGCTGATATTTTCATTTTTAATGATTTTCTCTCTCCTCAAAATGACTTGAAATCAGCTTTATAAAGTTCAGATCGGCCCGGCCGATCGCCAGATCGTCCCAGGACGATCAGACCAATTTGGATCGTCCTGGACGGTCCCCAGAACTTTTCTCAGGCCGACATTTTCTACAGTGCCGATCGGCCTGGACGATGTCCTCAATCGGCCTGGACGATGTGTACAGAAAATCACCTGGAGCAAATCTGGGCAAATTCTGGAGCAAAATTCCACTGATCGTCCCAGGACGATCCAGATCGTCCTGGACGATCCTGGAGCAGATTTTTGATATTACAATCTCCCCAACTTCAGAAAAATGTCATCCTCGACATTATCCAATCCAAACTCAGTCAAAACAAGTACGGGTACGATCGTCTCATGTCAGACTCCTTCTTCCAAGTCGCTTCTCGTGCAGTCCGGTGCTTCCATTGGACTTTAACCATCAGAATCTCTTTATTTCTTAACTTTCGGACGTCGTACGCCAAAATTAACTCTGGCTCTTCCTTGTAGGCCAGATTTTCCTGAATCTCAACCTCGTCAGCTGATATCTTCTTCCCAGAGTCTGAAACCCACTTCCTTAGAGTGGAGACGTGAAACACATTGTGCACGTCAGGCATCGAATCAGAAAGTAACAGTCGGTAAGAAGATTTTCCAATTCTTTCCAAAATCTCAAACGGTCCAACATACCTTGGACTCAGCTTACTCACCTGACCAAATCTGCTCACACCCTTCATCGGACTGACTTTGACATACACAAAGTCACCAACTTGAAACTCAACAAACCTGTGCTTCTGATTATAATACTTCTGCTGTCGATCCTGAGCCGCTTTCAATCTTTCCTTTATCAAACTGATCTTCTTAGCAGTTTCCTCAACAAAAGTGGCACCCAGTTCCTGTCTATCTCCGATCTCAGTCAGAGTCAAAGGAGTACGACACTTCCTGCCATACAGAGCCTCGTACGGTGCCATACCAATACTGGACTGAAAACTGTTGTTATAAGCAAACTCAATCAGCGGAATATGATCTTCCCAGCTTCCGCCAAAGTCCAGAACACAAAGTCTCAACAGATCTTCCAGCACCTGAATGGTCCTCTCAGACTGTCCATCGGTCTGAGGATGAAAGGCTGTACTGAAATGCAGTTTCGTACCCAAGCCTTGCTGAATACCTTTCCAAAGTCTGGAAGTAAACCGTCCATCTCGATCTGAAACAATCACTCGAGGCACACCGTGCAATCTGACTATTTCCTTCACATAAATCTGTGCCAAACGATCCACCGGATCGGTCTGTCTGATCGGAAGAAAATGGGCTGACTTCGTCAAGCGATCTACGATTACCCAAATGGCGTCGTGCCCTTGTCTAGATCGAGGAAAACCCATCGCAAAGTCCATCGTTACCTCCTCCCACTTCCACTCAGGGATAGGCAACGACTGCAACAGTCCACCTGGTCGCTGATGCTCTGCCTTCACCAACTGACAGGCTTCGCATCTCGACACAAACTCTGCCACATCCTTCTTCATTCCAGGCCACCAGAACAAAAGCTTCATATCAGCATACATCTTACCACTGCCTGGATGAACAGTGTAGCCTGAATGATGAGATTCATACAGAATCTCCTGCCTCAAATCCCCAAACACAGGTACCCACAACCTGTTCTTACAGAAAATAGCACCAGAAGTAGAAATTCGAAGTTCAGGAGTCTTACCAGATCCAATCTGAGCAATCAACTTCGAATAATCAGAATCTGACTTCTGGGCTTCCTGAATCCGTGCTTCCAAAGAAGACTGAATGTTCATCTGAGCCAAATCCAAATCACTGGAGAAAATCACCTCCAACTACAATCGCTCTATGTCTCGAATCAGGAAATCATCAAAAGTAAGCTGCAAACCTGATAAGCCAGAAGATTTCCTGCTCAGAGCGTCCGCTACCACATTAGCCTTCCCAGACTGATACTGAATAGTCAAATCATAGTCCTTGATCAACTCGAGCCATCTTCTCTGTCTCAAATTCAGATCCTTCTGAGTGAAAATATACTTCAGGCTCTTATGATCAGTGAAAATCTCACATCTGACGCCATACAGGTAATGACGCCAAATCTTCAAAGCAAAGACAACAGCAGCTAACTCCAAATCATGCGTCGGGTAATTCTTCTCATGTGGTTTCAACTGTCTAGAAGCATAAGCAATTACCCTTCCATTTTGCATCAGAACACAACCCAAACCTTTCAGTGAAGCATCACTGAATACCTGAAATCCTTCCGTACCTGACGGAAGTGCTAACACTGGAGCTGAAGTCAAATAATCCTTCAATATCTGGAAACTAGCTTCACACTCCGGTGTCCAAACAAAAAGTACTGACTTCTGAGTCAGTCTCGTCAGAGGCGTCGAAATCTGTGAAAATCATTTCACAAATTTCCTATAATACCCGGCCATGCCCAAGAAACTACGTACCTCAAATACCGTAGTCGGCCTTGGCCAATCAGCAACCGCCTGAATCTTCTGGGGATCTACAGAAATACCTTCTCCGCTTACCACATGCCCCAGAAAAGAAATACTCTTCAGTCAGAATTCACACTTGGAGAACTTGGCATACAGCTGATGCTGCCTCAGAGTCTCCAACACAATCCTCAAGTGTCTGGCATGATCATCCTCAGAAGCAGAATATACCAGAATATCGTCGATGAAGACGATCACAAACTGATCTAAAAACTCCCTGAATACAAGGTTCGGATCCATGAAAATAGCAGGCGCATTGGTTACCCCAAAAGGCATAACCAAAAACTCATAGTGCACATACCGAGTACTGAAAGCAGTCTTCACCACATCAGCTTCCTTCACTTTTACCTGATAGTATCCGGATCGCAAATCAATCTTCGAAAACACAGAAGATCCGGAAAGCTGATCGAACAAGTCATCAATCCGAGGCAAAAGATACTTGTTCTTGATCGTGACCTTGTTCAAGTTTCTGTAATCAATACACATACGGAGTGTCCCGTCCTTCTTCTTCACAAACAAAATAGGTGCTCCCCAGGGCGAAACACTCGGACGGACAAAGCCTCTGTCAACCAACTCCTGAAGCTGAACTTTCAACTCAGAAAGTTCTTTCGGTGCCATCCTGTACGGAGCTTTTGATATAGGAGCTGTACCCGAAAAAACATCGATAGAGAACTCCACCTCTTTATCCGGAGGTAACCCAACCAACTCCTCAGGAAAAACATCAGCAAACTCCCGTACCACTGGAATCTCAGAGACAGAACCAACCTCCAGGTTCAGATCCCGCACCGAAGCCAAAAATACTGGGCATCCTTTCTTCCACATTCTGCTCACCTCCAAAACAGAAATCAGACTGGAGAGAATACCTCGTAATCCCTGGAATACAACTCTCTCTCCAGCCACAAGCAAACTCACTTGCTTCTTTAGACAGTCAATCTGAGCCTCATACCGACTCAGCCAATCCATGCCCAAAATCACGTCATACGAAGAAATCGGCAACAAAATCAAACTAGATTTCCACTTCTTGCCAGCAATATCAACCTCACACAAACAAAACTTCCGAGCAATCAAAGGATTTCCAGCCGGTAAAAGCACAGACAAAGAAATCGGAAGCAAAAACGAGTCCAAATGTAAAATCTCAAAACAGTGCTCGGACAAAAAAGAATGACTAGCTCCAGAGTCAAACAAAACACGACAGGGCTGATCAGAAATGTAAATCGTACCTGTCACAACATCCGGAGCATCACGAGCCTCCTGCTGACTCAGGCTGTAAACTCGTGGCTGAACTGGAGCAGGAGCTGAAGCAACAGAACTACTCTGCTCCCTTTGAACCGTAGGTGGTCTCCGTGGTCCAGAACTAGTACCACCACCTCTACCAGAAAATCCCTCAGGGCGAGGGGAAACAGTCCTCGGTCTTCCTGCTGAACTGACAGGTCTGACAGAACCCTCAGATCGGAACTCAGAACGCCGGTCAGATCCAGCCTGTGGACACTCTGCAATCCTATGTCCCGGCTGACCACATCTGAAATAAAGACCAGCCATCCTGTAGCACTGGCCATGATGTCGCCGTCCATAACTCTGGCACACAGGTGCCATACTAACAGAACCAGAACTCGTCGTACTAGTAGCAGTACCAGACGACCCTCCACTCTTCCTGGAGTCACCAGATCCAGAACCAACCACAAATCTCCTCTTTCCAGAGGAACCACTGCCAGAAGTCTCACCTCAAAATCTCTTCCTACTCGCAGTCCACCGCTGCTGAGTAGCCATCAGATCATTCTCAATCAGACGAGCCCGCTCCACAAGCTCAGAGAAATCAGAAATGTGAAAAGGTACCAGGGGCTGTCTCAAACTATCTCGCAATCCCCTCAAAAATTTGTAGCACCTCTCAGCAGAAGTACTAACCAGCTGCGGAGCGTACCTGGCTAACACAGTAAACTCAGCCTCGTACTGCATCACCGTCTTGCTCCCCTGAACAAGTCTCAGAAAACTCTCCTGCATCTGCTATCGTGCAGAAGGGGGAACAAACCAATCTCGAAATACCTCAGTGAACTCTTCCCAGGTAATCAAAGAGTTCAGCCTACCCTGAAATCTGGCTGCCTGCTGGCCTTCCCACCAGTGCTCAGCCTCTCCATCCAACAGAAAAACAGCCAACGAAACCTTCCTGTCTGACGGACACTGCATTCCGTCGAAGGTCTTCTCCAATCTCCTCAGCCACTCCTCGGCTGCTCTGGGCTCAACAGCGCCCTCAAATCTCGGAGGTTTCAACCTCAAAAACATCTGCAAATGTCTATCAATGTCATCAGATCTGACAGTAACAGCTCTGCTCTGAGTCTCGCTCATCATCTGAGCAACAAGCGTAGCAAACTGAGACAATGTATCTGCACCGGCCATTGAGGCTGTACTCCCCACTGGTGCTGCTTGACTGGCACTCTGCCCGTCTGTCATGTCTGGGTCTGGCTGATCCATACAGAAAATTCAAAATCCAGAAAACTATCACAAAAACAACACAAAAACAACACAATAAAAAGCCAAACGACCCAAAACTACCCCCAGACAAACTCACTGATCACTTCCTATAGCTCTGTCTGACAATCCAACCAATTTCCAAAACCAGTGCTCTGATACCACCAAAAGCTTGTCACGACCCGACCCGATTCGGGACGGACCCCGCTCGCACCGGGTCGCGACACGGAAAGCAAAATGGACGGACTGACCAGGATCTAGTTTTGGAATTGGTTTCGGAACTGAATCTTCCAAATAGTCAACTCAACAGACACACAAACACAGAGCTACTATTTATCATCAAACACAGCGGAACAAACATCGATTTTCTTTTTCCTCAAAACAATCATCTACAGATATAGTACATGGCTTTTGAACAGAAAGAAAGACAGAACAGAAAAGCCATGACTGTACAAAAATCAAAAGGTACAAACAATACCTACTGATCAGAACTCAGAAATCTACTCCTGGACTTCCTTCCCTTTCCCAGAACATGAAAACCACCAGAAAACAAGAGTGAGCTCAACAGCTCAACAAAGCAACAAACCTCCAATCAAAACTCTCAGAATCCAAAACAAACTCATCGGACAGAAATCTGTACAGAAATCGGAACAGAATCGTATCTCGAATCAGAACAGAATCAAAATCAGAACTTATACAGACATATGTCAAATCAGAATCAGAGTCGTACAGATCAGATCAAATCGGAATACAAATCAGAACAGATTAAATCAACAGAGTCAGAATCGTACAGAAATCAGAAATTCAGATCATATCAGAACAGAACAGAATCGGAACAGATATCAAATCAGACAGAAACGGAACAGATCAGACATCTCAAATCAACAGAATCAGAATCGTGCAGAAATCAGCATTGCAGATCATATCGTATCAGAATCATAATTGCTTACAGAACATATGCGGAAAGCAGAATCAGATTGAACCAGATATCAGATAATATTTCATAGCTAAAACTAAACTAAACAGAATCACTACGGATTCTGACCCTTATGTCTCCCATGTGCTTATGGCACCAGAAATTCTCTGAGTAATTAATAACTAAGTGTGCTCACGGCACCAGAACAACAGAATTCCTCGGATCCGGAACAGAACAGATATTTCTCCAACTTGAGCTCAACTAAGATTTCCCCAGACACTAACTGAATCTCATAGGATCCAGGCCCCTTATAACTCCCTTTTTGAGTATATACAGATAGCATATCAATTCAGAAGAATTCCGGACAAATCAGAAATCAGACAAAAATTCGGGCAGCACAACGGCAGTATACAGAATTTACACAATTTTTCCTGAAAATCAAAATTCACCAAATTCGCACATAATGTAGATAATCACATTTCAGAACATTTATTCTACTGCACCGATAATTTTCAATTTCACAGAAAAATGCAGTCGACTAAAAACACCGTCGAATCAAAAATACCCGGACAAAAATCTTCGGAAAATAACCAAAATGTGCACACTCGGCACGTCAACAATATACCGAAAGTTACGCGGTAAAAACTGAACCCATCAAAAGATACGGACGAAAATCATTAACGGAAACGAAATCCGGACAGAAAATACCGCCAAACACGACGGTTCTGAAAATTGAGAAAGGCGGAATGTGCCTTACCTTGCGTACAGCAATATCTCGAACAGTCTCCTCAGACGAAAACGGCTCCGCGTCGTCCGAAAATCAACTTTTCCAAATTTGCCCTCGACTTTCTCTCTCCTCGGCTGATATTTTCGTTTTTAATGATTTTCTCTCTCCTCAAAATGACTTGAAATCAGCTTTATAAAGTTCAGATCGGCCCGGCCGATCGCCAGATCATCCCAGGACGATCAGACCAATTTGGATCGTCCTGGACGGTCCCCAGAACTTTTCTCAGGCCGACATTTTCTACAGTGCCGATCGGCCTGGACGATGTCCTCAATCGGCCTGGACGATGTGTACCGAAAATCACCTGGAGCAAATCTGGGCAAATTCTGGAGCAAAATTCCACTGATCGTCCCAGGACGATCCTGGAGCAGATTTTTGATATTACAGCCTGCCATCCATTAAATTAGACAAAATTTTGAATTTGAAAAGTTGTTATAATTATAATATGTAAACCTGATCATATTGTACGATGTTGAAAATGTTGTCTAATTTAATCCTATGATTAGTCAGTCGAATATGCTTAATTTTGATATTTTGATCGTACTGTATGAACTAGATCATATTGTATGATCTACATAGACGAATTTTGGTCATCCTATGATTCATCTTGAACAAACTATATTTCAGTTGAACTAATCATACTGTACGATGGGTCATTTATACTGATGATCGTTTAACAATAACATATAAATTGAACTGTTCGTACTTATGTTTGTAATGATGACCGTACAGTATGAACAAACAAATTGAACTATTTGTACTGTATTAACAGGCGATCGTACAATATTGACAGGTCAAATTATGTACATCATACTGAACGATCATGCGATCATATTGTTATCTTTGACAACTGAATTGATTTTTTAGGATTTTTTTGATGTCATTTATTTAAGCTTTCTCCAAAGACTTTGTTAGAGTCTTTGGCATGTATTGAGTCTCTGTTCTTTTAGAGAAACTTGAAGAGAGAGCCTTTAAAGGGAGAGAGAAAAGGGTGTAGTTTGAGAGGGAGAAGATCCTCGTGAGTTTTAATGGAGTGTGGAGGGGATTTCAGATGGTTGTTCTGACAAGCTTGCATCTTAGTACCATCAGATTCAAGGTTTGTCTTGAGGGAAGTTTTGAGAAGAAGAATATCTCATTGGTGTCAAATGACTCGGCTACTCTATTGTACCGGGAAAGGTGAAAGGGATTCATGGTTCTCTGCCATCTTCAGAAGGGAGAAAAAGTCGTCTTGGTTCTCTGCCTGTGAAAGAAGTTTCGATCCTCTACTACACCGGGTTGGTGAAAAGATTTTGAAAGGGCTTATCCTCCTTGCTATGAGAGCAAAAGGAGAGACACTAAAATATTTTAGTGCAATACTTAGAGGGTGCCACCGAGGAGTGGATCATGGTCAGATTGGACCAAACCACTATAAATCTGATGTGTTCTTTCTGACTTTAGTTTCTATAGTTTATTTTTACACATTTTATTTTGGATATAATTACTTGGTTGAAAATTTTTGATTGATATTATGTGGTGTTGATTAGATTATTATCACAATCTTTGTAACTTTTGATAAGTGTACTAGCTTATGCATCAAGTGATAGTATTACTTCCGTATTAGTGAGCCTTAAGGCCATTTCATTGAGGTCTAACAATCTCCAAGGACTTTCAGATGTAGGTCAAGTTGCTTGAATCACAATAAATTTAGTTTACTTATTCTTACTTTTATTTTTTTTTAAATATCTTGTAATTTTATTTTATATGTTTAGTAGTGATATCATCATTGGATTTCTTATTTATAATGAAGAAAAAAATTATCATGTGATAAGATTTAAGCCTCGTTGAACTGCTGCCTTTTTGTAGAGGTCTGCAAGGTATTGATAAGTGAATTGGATTCTGGGCATGACTCCGATTGTATTTCCTGGCTATTTGACCTTGAATGCCGCTTCGATTTCATCTCTAATAAGCGGTGGCATCTTCCTGAAAAATTTGTCAGATAATTTGAAATTGATATACATGCGTCCTGACTTAACAGCGAGGACTTTATAATCATTCATGTAATTAAACATATTTTTTATCACTTTACTTTTAATCTTATTTAAGAAAAAATATTATCACTATTTTTTCTCTATTAATGTGGTGCTTATATTAAAGTATTTTTTAATTGTTCATAAGAAAAGTAACCTAATTTTCAAAATTTAGAAAACAAGGAAAATTTAATGTTTTTATTTTTAAAGGCTTCCATACAATTAGAAATTTTTAAAATGCACATCAATTCACCCCCACCTTAGACATGCCATATATTTTCAATTTTTTTAATTGTTATTTTCATTAGATTTTAGTCTTAGCTCTTGTATTCAACATTTAACAGGATTATCTTGATTTATTTGATGTTGTACATCATTAAGGGTACAAAATAAATGTTTATGCGACTGTGAATTCAGTTGTATAAATCTATCTTATTTTAAGCCATTGACTAAATATTTTCTCAATTAAATGTCCTTGATGATGAGTACAATTTATTTCCACAAAATGCCATATGTTGTAGTAAAATAATTATTTAAATGCCCGACTATTAAAAATTTCACATAGTATAACCTGTTCTAGTATAATAATAATTTAAAGCCCGACCATCAAAGATTTTTTTCTTATGAAGTTGATCCTTAATAATAAAGATACCTCACTCTAAAGCATCATTTGAGACAATTACAACTATTTATAATAATAGTTATAGAACTACTATGAAAAAATAACGATGTACTGAATATTGGACAATCATATTCTTATGTCTATCATATTTTTGTCGATCTGTTTGAAAGAAAATGCTTCTAATCATATTCATTTTTTATTAAAAAAATCATAACTAAATAGGAATGTGATAATTTTCTAAAAAATAAAATTATTAAATGGGTGTCCCAAATACATCATTGATTAGATTTCATTTAAGACAACTTTTTTTAATAAAAAAAAATAGAGTTATTAGATTTTGGATTTCTTAAAATTTATTAAATAAATAAATAAATAGAATCAACAATTCTGAAAAAGTAATTTCTAAAAAATTATTGAAAAAAAAACTAATCGATAACTCGAGATTGAATCGAGCTGATCTCGAGGGGGTTGGGATCGGCTCTTGACCGTCGGATCAAACTCCTTAGGGCCGCTCTACTTCCCCACTCGCTCATAAGCCTCCTCTTCGACCCTTCTGCTCGCATCCCTGCGAGCACTCTACTCTTCTCCTTCCTCAGCCTCGTTGTTGCGGGAGAGTACCGCCAAAGGAGCACGATGGCACTGGCATTCGATGAATATGGCCGGCCCTTCATCATCATTAAGGAGCAGGAACAGAAGAGCAGGCTGCGGGGGCTTGACGCCCAGAAGGCCAACATCAATGCTGGCAAAGCCGTTGCACGTATCCTCCGAACCTCCCTCGGTCCCAAAGGCATGGACAAGATGCTTCAGAGCCCGGATGGTGATGTCACCATCAGTGAGTAACCCTTTCTACTTACTCTTTCTAGGGTTTCATGATCGTTTTAAAAAAGTAAAAGGGATTTGATTTGGAGTTGAATGGACATATAGCAAGGGCTTTTTCACTGTATTTCTTGTGGGAGTGCAGACATTTTTGCTTATTTATTCTTTCTTTGAAGGTAGTAGGATTAGGGCAATTAATTTCATTTTGTATGCTTCTTTCTTGATGTATACCAGAAACCCTATGCTTATTTAACATATTTTCTGAGATTATATTGGAAAATGCATGTGGTGAAGGTAATTCGTTGTTGAACATAAATCCACCCGAAGGGGCTGTTTGGTATCATTCTGGATTTGATTTAAGTAGGATTTCGTAAATCCTCTAAATCCGGATTTCGGAAATCTTGAGAGGCTTACATCCTGAAAATTGTTTGGTAACATTCATGATAAATCCTCTTAAATCTCATGTGACTGTTTGGCTACAGAGCAGGATTTACTAAGCCGATTCTTCCTCTAGCATCATGGATTTCGTAAATCCTACAAAATACAGGATTTTGGAAATCCCGGATTTAGAACGAATCGGCGGATTTTTCCGTCTACGGAGGATTTCGTTTGCCGTGAGATTTGGTTTTGCATTTTAGGCCGTTTGGCTGGATTTCGCTCAAATCCGCCTCAAATCCAGCCTAAATCCTGCTACCAAACAGCCCCTAAATAAGCTTTGCTCTTATTGAATGATCTATCTCTTTGCTTCCGTTGAATTTTAGCTGTTAGGCTGAGTTGATGAAGGGATGGAAAAGGCAGAAAAAACTCTTGTTTTGGTTTCGATTTGGATGCTTGTTATTACTTTGATCGCATAAGAAATGTAGGTTTGTTGGATAATGAGATGAGTAACATGAGCTTGTTCTATTTTTATCGTTTTAGGAGAATGGCTTCTGTGGATGTTTGAGACATGAACATGTTAGAGAATAGGAAGCTATACCAATTTTATATATTCCGGTCAAAATGTGAATCATCTAATCTCTCACACTTTCATCCTTTGGATGTGCAAACTAAAGTAAAGCATGTTTTGTTTCTATAATCTTTGGTTGATTATTTGCTTTTTTTAAAATGCTTTTGTGGATATTGGCTTTTTCTTGTATGCTTGTTGTCATTATCTTGAAATTTTTAAAATACATGTAGTTCAAAGTGCATAAAGTACAATTGAAGAAGTAGCTTATGAGTTTTGTAGTTAGTGGACTACATAGTTTGTTCTGATACATATTCTTTTCTCCACAGCAAATGATGGTGCAACAATATTGGAGCAGATGGATGTGGACAATCAGATAGCAAAGTTAATGGTAGAATTGTCTAGGAGTCAAGACTATGAAATTGGTGATGGCACCACTGGAGTTGTTGTAATGGCTGGTGCACTTTTAGAACAGGCTGAGAAGCTACTTGAACGTGGCATTCATCCTGTTAGGGTTGCTGAGGGATATGAATTGGCATCACGGATAGCTGTTGAACATCTTGAGCATATTGCCCAAAAATTTGAATTTAATGTGACCAATATAGAATCTCTTGTACGAACTTGCATGACAACTTTATCTTCAAAGATGTGAGTATGAAATTTTGTATTTTAACATCCATTTATATATTGCTATTTTCTTGCACGAAACTTCCGTTTCTTGATATGCAAAATTGCAATTCTTATGTTTTCTAGTGTTGCTAAGTTAGGTGTGTGCTATGTTTATGTCTTAGCTTCTTGTTTGCATTCCTATTCCTTTAGATCCTAATTTATAATAAAAGGAATTTCATAAATGGATGTCCTTGTATTTATAGTCTTTATAGCTTCAATATATTAGTTGAAACTCTTATTCAAGGAACATTAACTTTCATGGCTAGTTTTAAGTTTCATATACGAGTTAATATTTTAAAGATGTAAATCCTAAATCCCATTGTCTTGCGAAATGTTTTGTTAATTAAGGCAGGGATTTACATGTATGTCTTTATCATGTAAACTTTTGTTTCATATATTTCTTGTGTATGTGTAAATCATTTAAAATGTGATGTGAAACCCAACTAGTTGATGTGTTGTGTTGGCCATAATATTAGGGGCTTGTTGCCATCTTTTGTCCAAAGGATGCCAATGCATACCTTTCTCCTCTTTGTTTTAAAGATGTCCATATGTAAAGCATTTCATCATTGATTGGTGAATTTATTGATGCCTCTTCATGTGAGGGTCTTTATTAAAAGGTTGCATTCATTCATTCACATCTCTTCATGTAAAGTTGCTTCATGAAAGTTTCATCCATTAATTCACACTACTTCATGAAAAGGTTGTATTCATTAATTACACCTTTTTATGTAATATTGCTTTATGAATGATTGCATTCTGTCCATCACACTTTTGGATATATGGGTGATTAAGCATCCTTACCACACCTATAAAAGGCCGAGCACCATCTAATTCCCTTGCCATGATTTGCACTCTATGCTTCAGTTGCTATTAAATTATCTCTTGATATAAGATTCTTTATGTTGTTTGAAATTTACTTCTATGCTATTTATGTTTCATTGGCCAAAATCTTTTCACTCTCTCCCTCTTCATAGCTGAAACCCTCTTATTTAAGGAGCATGCCTCTCCTTGAAGAGCCATTCCATTCCTTGCTATTACTCCTTCCCTCTTCTTAAACTTTTCTCTTCATTAGTTATTTCTTTTTTAAATGTTGAATCAAGATAAGGAGATGTTGGCGAGGTTTTTGTTGTTACTAGAAAAAGGTTCCTAGGAGTTGGCATGGATAAGATTTAGGTTGAATCCTTTTGAGAGAGAGATATGAAGATACCTCATTAAGAGGAGTCCAAGCTGAGCTTTACACAGAGGTAATTGAGCCCTCCTTCCTTCAACGAACAGGGTCAAGAATCAAACACCTCTTTGAAGAATAATAAATCATCTTTTTGCTCCCAAATTGCTTTATGGTTTCTTTGCCGACATGTTCTCCTGCTCATCGTAAGACTTGGTGAGTGGAAAATAATTTATGGTTTCTTTACCTCATTAAGAGGAGCCCAAGTCAAGTCTTATTAGGTCCCTGAACCCTCCTTCAAAGAAAGGGGTAAAAAACATAACTCCTTTTCCAAGGAAGAGCTGAGCATCTTTTAGACCTCAAATTGCTTGGTGGTTTTGTATGACTTAATCTAATTTAAAGGCCTCAAATTGTTCCAAACAATATAATTGGAGGGGTCCTATTTGCATCATCACCCCAATGGTAGCACATGCAATTGGTGACTCAAATTTTTGATCTTGTAGTTGTTGGTAAATGGATTTATGAAAAATACTTATTTACTTTATAAGACTGGATCAATGTAGTTGGAGGGGTCTTATGTACTTCATCACTTGAATGGAAGCTTATGAGATTGATGTAAAGATGTTTAATAGGTTTCAAGCAATTTTGGAGTGTTTGTGGAAGGTTTAGGGTTTGTGGGAGGCTAATGAAGCTAGTGACTAGATTTATGAATTTGAGATTGATTTGTGGATGAAATTTTACAGCAGTGAATGATCCAGTTTTATTGTGGTGCAAAATTAATGGAAACACCATATTTGAAGTTTGGGTTGTTAACTAATTGAGTATAAAGATTTTTGGTCAACTGGATGTATGGTTAGGAATTTTTGAATGTTTTTTATGGATTCACAAAAAGGGACATTTGGAGTTGTGTTTTAATGAGCGGGTTTTAGCTCAATTTTTGAAGAGGCTAATGCGGTTTGAAGTCTTGTGAATTTGTTGGAGATATGGGTGAATACGAAACAAGATAGAAAATGATATGCTAGGGTTCATAAACCGTAATAGTGGTTATTCACAAATCAATCCAAATGCTTGTAGCACACCAACACGTTCTCAGCACAAGTTTTGCAAGTGATCAAAGTTATTTTTCATTGAAACAATAGGGGTATAAATAATATGAGCTGTAAAAGTGGAGGGAAACACGCTAAGAAGTATACCAAAATTCTTCAGTTAAAATTCATCCTAGGGCTCTAATGGAAGGTCACCTCTTTGGTTTATATTTTAAAAACTAAACAAGCTACTTCAAATATAAAGGATTTATTAAAATCTTAGATGGCCATTGGAAATACTCAGTTTGGATTGATTGATGAACTTCCAAAAATGGGTTTTAGCATTTAAAAATTTTTGTCCAAATCTATTTTGACTAGTCCCCCTATTTCTTTTAAAAAATTAAAACTATAATAAAATACAATTAGTTGTCATTATATGGGGCCTTTAAAATTAATCTGGGTAGTGGTTTCCTTGCATGTCTTTTATTAGAGATCTCACGTAGATTCTTGTTTATGTAGTTGTTGCCATGTCCAAAATTCCTTTTTTGGATAGTTTTTTCTTTTTTATGAATGGGAATGAAAAAGAAATTGAGTACTAAATTAAAATAGATGCGTAATATATGTCTTGCTTATTCTTAGATAAAATGTCATGAGGATACCAATCTTGCCACATTTAAGTTACCTCAATGCACCTTTTTATTCTTGAATTTTGAAATTACTTCTTATTATTACTAGTTGTTCTGAGTTTTAAATGGACACTGGAACTTAATGGAACATTTTATGTATGAATGCTGCAGTTGTTATTTTGTTTTTTCTATTCTTCTACAAGTTATTAAAATGAAATCTCTTCTATCCAGAGTCAATCGTTGCAAACAAACTTTAGCTGAAATAGCTGTTAAAGCTGTGCTAGCAGTTGCAGATTTAGAGAGAAAAGATGTCAATTTGGATTTGATTAAGGTAGAAGGAAAGGTTGGAGGAAAGCTGGAAGATACTGAGCTCGTCTATGGGATCATTGTTGACAAGGATATGAGCCATCCTCAGATGCCCAAAATAATTGAAGATGCAAAAATTGCTATTTTGACCTGCCCATTTGAGCCACCCAAGCCAAAGACAAAGCATAAGGTGGACATTGACACTGTGGAGAAGTTTCAAACTTTAAGACAGCAAGAGCTGAAGTATTTTGATGACATGGTCCAGAAATGTAAGGTAGGTAAATCGCATATGATTTTTCCTTTACTAACTGAGCATAATTTCTACACTGACTTTGGATAATATATAAGCCATGTGCATTTTGTTTATGAATAATCTTCTCAAGTGATACGACTTGCGAATGTTCAACATATTTTATATAAATGCAATATATTATTATTGTGTATACCAACTGGATTCTCTTTATGGAGTAGGCACAAAGACAATATAAAACAGTAGGATCAACATGTTCTGCTTGCAATGCCTTGTTGCAAGGCTTGATGGGAATTTGGATGGTTGCTGGTCTAGCAAATATGTAGGTTGTTGAGGATTTTTCTGAGAAAATATAATTTTTTTATTCATGCACGCATAGACCTTTAGCTTAGCTTTGTGTGTGAATGCATAATGGGAATCATGCATGTATGCTTCCATTTTTGTGCTTGCTAGGCCTTGTTTCAAGGCTTGATGGGAATATGGATGGTTTTTAGTTTAAACAATTATGTAGGTTATTGAGGATTTTTCTTAACAAGTTAACGATGTTGTGCATTCACGCCTGCCTCTTTTTTTGTTCCTTTGTTTGAATGCATGTTAGCAATCATGCGAGTGTGCATGCATGCATGTTTCCATGTGTATGAAGCTGTGTTTACGTGTATATGCATGCCTGTTCATATCAACTTCTGTTTGCTTTCATGTTGTGGGCTCCGAAAATTCGGCCCCGGCCTCCGCTCGCGCTTCTTATTCGGCGAGGGAGTTTTAACTGAATAAGTTCCGAGGTAAATTTTGGAAGGCAGATGGGTTTGTAGATAAGACACTACCCAGAGATTTCGCCCTCATTTGGTGAGGACTTTATGATCTGAGTTCTGGTTTCCTATAGGCGCAAGCCCCTATAGTTAATTACCCCTCTCGATCACGAGAGAGAACTTTCGATTAAGGCTAGTCGTCAATCAGATACGTATAGAGATACGTGTTATCTGGCATATAGTAGCAGCAATGGTATTGAATTGGAAAGATTTGGAATTTGAGTTGGATTTGGATTTGAAAATTGAGGAGTTGAATTTGGAAATTTGGAGAATTTGATATTTAAAACTTGAAATTTCACCATCTAGCACTTAAAGCGGATGGTGGGGGAATGGATGATGGGCCCGATCAAGATCCCATGGTTCCGTCGTCCCGGGCCATCATGGACCCTGGTCTACTTAGTCAGAGGAGGTAGTCGACCCAACCTGACAGAAGGATCCTTGTCGGCAGCCATGGGTTGCTTCGTCCAAGGGTACCTTGTAGACCGGGGTTGAATGTTTGTCTAAGGGGACAAATTTGAATCCACCTTAGCTAACAGAAGGCTTTGTGCCCTATCGATCATATCCTATTGATTCATATCTCAAGGATTTGGTGCCATAAGGAACGTATCGGCTCTGGCCATAACCGGTATCCGTGGTGCCATTTGGCGGCAAAACCACTCGGTTCAGAGGGCCCCGGGTCATAACCGTTTACCTGCAGTGCCATTTGGCGGCGAAACTGCCGGTTAGAGGACACGTACCACGTCCTTATTGGCAAGAGATTGTTTGAGAATGGATCCTAGTGATATTTTCGACTAGGCATTTGGCTCTATGTGAGCTAGAGTTTATTTGAATTTGTCCACCCCGGCAGACTGTTGCGGAGGGTGGATGGGCTTTGCTTTAAGCGATTGATGGTTTTATTTCATTTTAAATATTTTTGGGATTTTGGAATTTTCTGGGATTTTGGATTTTTGAGATTTTTGTGGTGGAGCTTTGGAATATTTGAAATGGATTTTGGATATTTTGGAGATATTTGAAAAATATTTGGAAACCCCTCCGGTTGAGATCTGAATTCAACACGGCCATCATCGGGGTGTTCGGGGTCATTCCCTTTATGGATTGAACCTTGTCAACTCTGTCGGGCTGTCGACAGAGGATCGGGTTTCGTAGGCTCTAAGCCTTTGAAAGTGAATTCTTATGGTTGTAGGCCTTGAAGGCCCAATATGAATGTTTTAAAGCAAATATACCGGTCACCACGACTTTATATTTGCTTAATGGCTCGAACCCTGTCGACTTCTATTGACCCGTATAGAAGGATCGGTTTCGAACCTGAATTCACTTGTCAACCCGCGCAGCATCCCTAGACGTCACGTGTGTACCAATAACACGCTCGCCGGGGCCCATGCGGGTTGAGAATATATTTTCCCCCTTTAGTGTACCTATGTGTATACAATTTATAGTGCACGTGTGGGGGTATTTATTTTAGACTTTGTTGACGCCTTCTGTCTGCTTATACGGATGTTGCAGATCCGGTGGCGTAGCAGCTTCTGTATAAAATTGTTCGCTGCTTCTTACAGGTAGACTGTCGTGCACTATTTGTTGATTTTCGTAGGCGGGTCATAGTGCACTAACTAATCTCCTGCCTTTGCTAATTGATGTCGTTATCTACAGTTTCATTGCATCATTCTTGTAGACGACACATTAAGTATATAATAGGCTTCCTACAGCAGCTCATAGGAATCTGCCTTTTGTTGCATATTGTCAGTTTCTACTTGTGGGGAGCTAGTGCTTTTCGACTGATATTAAGTGGTTGTTGATTCTCATTCTTTCATAGGTGTATATTTGCTGCACATCGATCCTCCCATTTCTGTAGGAGACTGATACATTTGCTTGCATAATGTTATTGAATGTTGGTCGAACTGCATTCGCCGGCAATCTTTTCATGCAATGCTGGCAATCATCATTTGTGGAGAACTATTATATTCTCCCATGAGTAGATTGACATTAATTGTAGGAGTATTATATTCATCGCCACTCCTCTAATGTCACTAGTAGAGTTGTTGTATGCATTACAAATATAAGAAACTTTTCTTTTACAAGATCTACTGCATGCATCATAATTCATTACATTCGTTGTATGTCGGTCTCCTTTATTCACTTATGTTCATCATTTGTATACCATTTGTATTGTATATTGTTTATAGATGCATCAGAGATTTCATGCCATTACTTATAGTCAGGCTGTGAATTTGTCTTGATCGTTGCTAGTGGATGAGAGTTTCCTTTTGACTCATCGATGTTGGTTGAAGGGAAATCATTGCATTCACAATCTTTCCATCATTATTGGTTGCAAGCCACTATATTCACTTGCACTTCTTTCATGCTTGTAAGCCAACTATCTCCTTCACTACATGCATTCATAAGAAGCTTTATTTGTTGTAGGCTCTTGGACCTCCTTTGTAGACCTTTGTTCATTCATTGATATCTAGATGAAGATTCTTCCACATTCATTTGAGAGCTTCACATTTTAATTGCAAGCACATTGATTGGGATGGGAGGTAGGAATCACAAGTCTCTTATATAGGTTCATTTGCATCTAAGTTGGAGCTTACCACCTGTAATCTATACAAGTTAGGTCTCATATGGTTCATTTGAAATTCTTTGGGTCATCATCAAAATCAAGTCCAAACTCAAGTTTGATTTTGCTTAGTTCAAGTATAGTTCAGGCTCTATATGAACCTCCTTCGTTCGTCGAGTCCCCTGTTGTTCAATCAAGTTCTCTTGTTCAATTTTGATTGAATTTTAGTTGAAGTTCAATCCTTTTACGGTTCATTTAAAGTTTGAGTTCACTTAAGTCAATTTGATTCAATCAAGTCCATGTCCGGATCTTTGTTCAATATAGCTCTTACATGTCCTTTCAGTTCAATCAAGTCCAGATTTCAAATTGTTCAAGTCCTTGGATTTTCAATCCAAATTTCGGCAGCCTCCCGGCGTCTCCCCCGTTAAGGGGAAAAAACCAAGAGGCCGCCTACCCGCCACGCCACCAAAGGCGTGCACGGTTGGTGTTTGTAAGACACCGCGACGGTTGTATTGTTTATTTTTCTCCCACCACGGCCAACAAAGGCGTGCATGGGGTTTTAAAAAGTATTTTTATGAAAAGATACAGTTTTGCTTTCCCCCCGCTCGGGGGTACTTATAAGTGACCCCGCTTCGCCGTACGTGCCGCACCGGGGTCCCATCCTACCACGGCCAACAAAGGCGTGCATAGAACAGTTCTCCGATTTGCCACGAATATTGAAGTAGGGTTTTGAGTTTAGAAAGATTCATACCTCCGCGGGGTAGTCGTGGATGACACATGGATCGAGGGGTCACTCGCCTACCTCGTCGTAGGTGTCGCACCGGGTTCCCTCCTACCACGGCCAACAAAGGCGTGCTTAGGTGGTTTGCCGGTCCGACACGAATGTCAAGGAAGGAGAGTGGGGGATTTAAGCATTTTTTTGTTTTATTTTCATTATTATTATAATTATTTAGTAGTAATAATAATTAATTAGAATAAATTAGGTTTAATTAATTATAAGTAATATATGTTTAATTAATAATTAATTATTAATATAATTAAACATAATTAAATCAAATTAATTATGATTAATTAATGATGAATAATAATTAATTATAACTAATTTTAATTAATTAAAATTAATTTACAATTAATAAATTAATAACCATAATTAATTTTGATTAATCATAATTAACTTTAATTAATTATGATTGATCAAATATTAATTATAATTAGTATAATTAATTGTAATTAAATTCAATTAATTAATACTAATTTATAATTTAAACTAATTAATTATTATTTAAAATAAATAATAATAATAATAATAATAATAATAAAATGCCCAAAAGGGGCTGCTTGGGACGGGATTTGGCCGCAAGAAGCACGCATAAGGGAGAAAGTTAACCTTCACAGCCAGCGTGCTCCTGTGGTTGCTTCCGATCAAAATCTTGTAACTTCCGATCTAACAAGGAAGGGAAAGTCGTCTGAGGAGCGGAGTCGGAGGGCTAGGGGCGACGAGATATGGAGGTCGGAGCTGTGGTCGGGAGCAGAGAGGGATCGGTCTCGACTGAGTGAGGAGATCGGAGATCTCGGCTTGGAATGGAGGTATGGAGGAGCTCTCTCTCTCTCTCTCCCTCTCCCTCTCTCTCTCTCTCTCTCGGCTTCTCTCTGCTGGAGGTCAGATGGGGGCTTGGAGTCGAGAGCTGGAGCTCTGCGTGCGGGAAGAGGCGAACGGGAGAGGAGAGATTGCGTGGAGTCGGATAGAGGAAGAAGGATTCGGGAGAAGAGCGGAAGAGCGTCGTGCCGTGGGAATAGCCAACGAAAGAAGAGGGGTTCTGGGTCAGTATTTAACGACGTCTGGGGTCGTTCGATCGAGGCGAGTCGCTGGTTTCCCGCGAGGAACGTCGGCTGGATTTACGGGAATAGACGCGAACGGCGCCGCGGGTATAGTGATTTTGACGGGATTTCTGGAGATTTTCTGGAGAAGTTCGGCAGGTTTTGTGGATCCAACGGGTATGTGCTATAGGATTTCTACGTTATTTTCTTCTCCATTTTGTTCCTTTGGTTATTGTTCTGAGGTCAACACATGTATGATTTATTTATGTTGGTTTTCCATGCATTTCATATGGCTTGTTATATGCTTGCACACATTTATGCTTTTGTCTTGGCAGATATTTTTCTATCATTTGTTGCACCTAGAATTGTCAGTTAATGAACTATGCAAGGAATTTACTTCTGTTTTAGTTTGTCTTAATTGTTTCTAGATTTGTTATCTGTAAACACTTGCAGTTCGTCATAAGAAGTTCAAGGAGCTTGTTATATGCTTGCACATGTATGTTTGTGTCCACACAGATCTTTTCCTATCATTTATTGTATCGACAATTGTTAGATCATGAACCATGCAAGGATGTTCCGGCTGTTTATTATCTGGTAGTTGTTTGTAGCTTTGTTATGTGTAAACCTTATATTTCTTGATAAGAAGTTTGGAAGGAAAGTGCTTTCAACATGTCTGAGCCAGATGATTTTAGGAGTTTGTGAAGATTATTTTTCTTTTAATTGAACCTTATCCTTTCAGGATGTTGGTGCCACTCTGGTCATTTGTCAGTGGGGTTTTGATGATGAGGCAAATCACTTATTGATGCATCGCAACTTGCCTGCTGTTAGATGGGTTGGGGGTGTGGAATTGGAACTGATTGCGATTGCTACAGGTTTGTCTGAATGCTCAAGTATTTGTTTTTTCTTCTAGGACTATGATTTGCTTTTTATGATGTTTGATTGTAATTTAACCATCCTTCTTCTTTGCCTACAGGTGGAAGAATTGTTCCTCGATTCCAGGAATTGACACCAGAAAAGTTGGGAAGGGTATGCTTGGCATTTTTTCCAAAAGTTCATAGTGCAAATCATCTTTTATCTAATTTTTTGGAATTTGATAAATTTTCAATTTGTGCCGTAATTAAGGTTTGCATCATTTTGTTTTATCAAAATCAAGTTTTTTTTTGTTAGGATTGTATCGCATTTAATGCTAATTCATAGAAATTAGAAGAACAAGATTTCTCAATCTTCTTTTTTTGGCAGATTATCTTGTTGTATACATTCATCAGTCTTTTAATGGAATTGTTGCTGTAGTAAGTGTTTAATCTGTTGTAATCTTATATCTCAGGTTGATTAGATAGGTTTTTTAATGCCAAATCACCAATGGAGTATACATTTCGTGGTGATTTGGCTTGAAAAAACCTACGTGCCTTATGTTAAGGAATGTATCAAGGTTTTAGCAACTAAAGAGACTTTGGTTTGTACCCATCAAATAGTCCTGTGAATAAATCAGAATTTTCTTGTAATAAACATGAACACGCTTTTGTCAGCTGGGAGGTTTGTTGCTTAAAATGACAATATGGCCATATGGAGTTAGGTTAGAGGACAATAATGCGTACATGTGTAAATTGATTGCAACAATGACTATATGGAGTTAGGTTAGAGAACAATAACCCGCATGTTTAAATTGATTCCAGCAAACTGAGGGGGTTGCAATACTCTGTTTTGTTTTGATCATAAATTACTGAAAACATTGATGGAACAACCGTAGTCTCAACAACCGGAGTTTTAAGTTGGCCAAAAATAATATGAAATAATTTATGGATTTAAGTGGAGCTTTAGTAGGAAGTTGTATCAGTAGTAAAATTAGGTATGAATTGTTTAGAATGAACTGTGATGAAAAAATAGATGAATTTGTAAGATTGTTTTGTTTAGGCTTGGATTCAAAGTTTATGTTTCTCACTAGTAGAGGAGAAATCTTCTTCTTGTTCATATTATTCAGTACTGGATCCCTCTACTAATTATATATTAAGTATTTCCCTTAAACTTCATGTCCTAAGTTAATGCAATTGGTCCTATGCTAATATTCCCCCTCAAATTGGAGCATATATCTCAGTCAACTCTAGCTTGTTACAAAGCATATCAACTTGCACCCAAATCCTTGCTAAATTTTTTATGCCAACTCTCCTTTCAATTGGATCATATATATCAATTATCTATATCTTATTATATAATATAGAAATTTGTAGTGGACCCAAATCCTTGTTAAATATTTTTTATGCCAAAACATCCCCTCAAGTTGGACCATATATATCAATTAACTTTAGCTTTTGTATCCAAATTTCTAGTGGACATATTTTTTTAGCTATTTTAAGCTTGAAACATTAGGAGTAACTTTCTTTCTTTGTAACACCACATCTCAACTAAATTGACAATTAATCTAGTTATGTTTTTTTTTTCATGAAACATAGGGTTACAGATGTTGATTGTCGTAGTTTATAATCATACATTATACAACAACAACAGCATCAAGCCTTAAATCCCACTACCTAGGGTCGGCTATATGAATCATTTTTCTCCCTTGTATTTTGCTATGAGTCAAATTTCATTTGAATTTAATAAAAAAAGGTATTTTCTAATGTTTTCTAACTAAGTCTTTTTAGGTACCTCTACCTTTCTTAACAAAGGCCAAATCTAATACAATTATTCTCCTAACTGGGTCATCGGAAGGATGACGTTTTATGTGACCAAATCATCTAAGGCGACTCTCTTTAGTCTTATTTGCCACTGAAGCTACTCTAACTTTTCACGTCTATTCTCATTTCCCATTATGTCTCTTAGAGTAAAGCCACTCATCCACTTGAGCATCCTCATCTATGTAACACTTAATTTTATGCTTGTATTGTAATGACCAATATTCTACACCATAAAGCATTGCAGGTCTCACCACCATCTTATAAAATTTTCCCTTAAGTTTGAGGGGTGCTTTTCTATCACACATTCCCGATGTATTCCTCCATTTCAACCATCCAACTTGAATTCTACTAATAATATCCCCATCTATTTCACCATCACTTTCAACTATAGATCAGAGATAACTAAAACATGAACTCTTATTAATGACTTGATCGCCCAAAGTCACAGACTCTCACCAGCTCTATTACTATTAAAATTATTCTCCATGCATCTATGATGCACCGATACACCCATTTATGACAACGTGCTATATCGGACACGTGTCGGACATGGATACACGTTGGATACGGCACCGATGTGTCGGATACGGCTTTGCCGTATCCAATTAAAATAATGTTTTTATTTGAAATGGACACGCATGTTCGTTGAAAAAAAAAGCCCGGAAAATAGCAGTCGCATTAAGTTCCGCGGCTGCGAGCGACTCTCTCATTTCAAAACCCGTAAAATGAGAGGTGTTAGGGCTTCGTTGTTTCGTCTTTGTCATTTACGTCGAAGGAGCATATAGGAGAAGCGACCGATGTTGAGCAGGACATGCGATCGAGGATTTCTTTGTAGGAGTTGATTACGCTAGGCGAGCAAACATCCGTTTCCATCGTCGAGACCGAGGGCGTAAACGAAATGAGCAAGACCAAGGACTTCTTACATGAGTCCGTTGTCGAGATCGAGGGCTTCTTACGCGAGACTGTCGTTGAGACCGCGGGCTTCTTTCCACACACGAAAAGGTTCGGTTCTTCCGTTGTCTTCTAATTTTGCTTAATATTTAATATGTAAGATTTTTTTTAATGGGCTTCCAAATGAGTGGATTTATTCTTATTATTCATCATTATTATCACTTTTTTATCATAATTGTTTGCATTTATTTACCTTAACTTAGTTCGATTCTTCTGTTTGTTTACAATTGTTCTGATTAGCCTAAGAACATTTTGCCTCTTTCTTGTTTTGGCTATTCAAAGTTCTCTCTATTTGTATGAAGACTTCTTTTAGATCAACGAAAACAACCATCTATATTATTTTTCTTTGTATGCTTCTATTTTGAACAAGCAGTAGAGACACAGAGAATGTTCATAGCAACTAATAGCATGATCTAGGAAGTAGCAAGCAATGTTGGTAGCAACTAATTAACTAGAGCCATTTACATTGATGTTAGTTTACTCAAAAATAGGATATTAGGGGATCAAATTATTTTGCATTTGTAATGCTTTGATTTTTTGTTTATTGTGTTAACAAAATTATGTTATTGTGGTTTGTATGTCTACTTAAATGAAAAAAAAGAAGTTTAGCTCTCATATGTTTTTCAGTAAACATGCCACCATTGAGCTTTGTGTCAATCATTTTATTCTTTCTTAGGATAATAAGCTGTAGTGGAGTGGAATTGGGATTGGTGAGGGTTCATCAGAACCCAACAATGAAGATAGTAAACCTTTGTGGAGTCATGTCACCAAATTAGAAAAAAAACTTCTGAAGGTGGGGGCAATGTTGAATTCAAATGCAATTATTGTAATGTCACATTTAAAAGATCGTACTATAGAGTGAAAGCTAATTTGTTAAAGATTGTTGGGCATGTGATCAAAACTTGCCCTAAAATAAGTTCATCACAATTGGCTGAATTACAAAATAAAGTTAGTGAAACCGAGCAAAAGAATAGAAGAGAACTTTATAGAGAGATATGCTTCCAAGTTCCCATGCTTCAAATCCTTCATTCTCATCTGCAATTTGAAGTGATGATATCACTATTAATAGAGGATCATTCAGGATTGGGGGGATATGACCCTAAAAAAAGAAAAGCTGTTGCAGATAGCTCTTTGGAGAAGGCCTTTAATTTGCAAATGAGAGAGCAGTTAGATGGGAAGATAGTAAGAATGATTTACCTATAAAGGAATCTACATTATAGGAATGCATTTATTTTTGCTTTCAATAACAACCTTGTAGGTTACAGATCACCAGGATATAATGCCATCAGAACTAAGTTATTGGAAAGAAAGAGAGGGCTAATATTGAGAAGTTGCTCGAGCTAACCAGAGGAGTTTGGAAGGAAAAAAGAGTTACGTTGGTTTGTGATGGGTGGACAGATCCTCAAAGAAGATCACTTATCAACTTCATTGCCGTAACAGAGAGCTATCCTATGTTTATCAAAGCTGTAAACTGTGAAGGACAATACATGGATAAGTTATTCATTTCTAATTTAATCAAAGAAGTCATCATGATGGTGGGACATTCATACATCATCCAAGTCATTACTGATAATGCACCTGTTTATAGAGCTGCAGGTCTACTTGTGGAGCAAGCTTATCCTTATATTTTATGAACACCATATATTGTGCATATGCTTAATATTGCCTTACAGAACATTTGTGCAACTAAGAATACCGAGGCAAATAAAATAACCTATAATGAATGTCATTGGATCATAGTAATGGCTTGAGATATAATTATAATTAGGAATTTTATTATTAATCACTCTATGAGACTCTCAATGTTCAATGATTTCTCTAATTTGAAAATGCTTGCAGTGGCTGAAACTCGATTTGCCTCAGTTATAGTGATGTTAAGAATATTAAAAAAAAATTAAAAATGCCCTTTAAGCTGTGGTGATTAGGGACAAAAGGTCTTGTTATTGGGAAAATGATGTCAGAAATGCAAGGTATGTATTAGAGAAGATTTTAAATGATTTATGGTGGGCTGATAACAAATTTCACTGATCCAATTTCTACATTTTTCCATTATTAATTCAAAATTTGTTATTTAGTAATAATCTAATGGTATTTGCTTTGAATGTTCTTTGAAGATATTTAAGTAAAGAATGACTTCAAGAGGATCCTCAACAAGTTTCTCCATAGAAAAATTTAAAAATTTCAAATATGAGGAAGACATGTTTGAAGCATTAATTTATAAATGAGGAGAGAAGAAGTGTCAATATATAGCTTGCTAATTTTTTTGGTTATTTAGAGGACTTTGGTAACCAAGAGTCCCTGCGTGATAGGTGGAGAATTGATCCGAAAATGTGGTGGTTGATACATGGAGCTTTATAATCTCTACTTTAAAGAATCACCATAAAACTGCTTGGCTAAGTTTTATCTTCATCTTGTTGTGAAAGAAATTGGAGCACATACTCTTTCGTCCAATCAATGAAGAGAAATAAAATGACTCCATAACGGGCTAAAGATTTAGATTATATTCATACAAACCTTTGACTTCTATCAAGGAAAACACCAACTTATATGGAAGGAGATAATAGGATGTGGGATGTTGCTGGAGATGGATTTGATGATATTTGATTATTAAAAATTGCTAATCTTTCACTTGATGAGCTTGAATTGGAAGCTATTATATTTATTGAAGATGATATAGAAGTTCAAAGACAAACCACTGAAGAAGCTAATCCTATCGTTCCTTCTGTTGAATAGTTGAAACTTCATGCTAGACATTTATGTTTTTATTTTTGTTGTTGTACTAGGCATTTAATGCTTACTTTCATTTTGATATTATAAGCTACAAGGCTAGAAATGATGTGGCTTTCATTTTGTTGTCATTTCAAATATTATGCTTTGATTGCTTTCTTAATTTTTTTGTATGATTTATAAATTATAATGTCATGTTCGTGCCTTATCTGTGTCTTGTATTTTTAAGAATTGGCGTGTCCCGTATCCGTATCGTGTCGTATCCGTTTGCCGTATTCGTATCAGTGCAATATAGCCATGTATTCATTTTTTGATCTACTCGAACGAAAACCCTTAGACTATAAGGTTGATCTCCATAGTTGAAGTTTATCTTGAACTCTCTCTAGTCTTATCAACAAGAAGAATATCATCAACTAAAAATATACACCATGGTACATCCTCTTGCAAATGTCCAGTAAGAATATAACCATAGATTATGTAATAGAAAAATCAAATTCTCCTAGGTGGTTCTTCACCTTCATCGTGTCACATATAGAGTATGCCATGATGTTGTAATCTGCCTCAATGCTTGGTTTAGCCTCTATTTTTTCAAGTAAGTTTTTGTACTATGCCCACAATTATTTGTTTCTTACTTTTCATTGGCAACTGCTATTTTCTTTTATTATTATTTTTCATGTGATTAAGTTATACCCCATGAATATGCAATATCTAGATACGAATTTTCTACAATGAACTATTCTAACATGATTATGACTAGAAAAAACTTCCACATCAAGATGTTCATTCTTTGTATTGAATAGTCTTTTCCTTGGCGTCTTCTTGAAATATGTCTGAGAATGCATAGAACAATGTCACATTATTTTCATTTGAGAGCTTGAATGTGTTGTCTCACAATTCATTTTTAGTGTAGTGAAGTCTTTTCCTTTTGTCTTCTTTTAAGAATGCATAGAACAAGCTCCCAATATTTTTGTTTGGGAGTTTGCATGTGTTTACTAACAACTCTTACAATAAAGGACATTTTATTTGGTGACAAATAAAATAAATTAATTTACTAATCAACCTTTGATGGTGAGAGAAATCCTAAAAACTACTCTTTATTGATAACAATGTGTTAATTAGACTTCTAGCAAGTTTTCAACCTAAAATATCAGTTTTCTTTAGGTCAGTGGTTTATTTTCTTTAGGTAATGGAACTTCTTGGCTTTAGGAAAATTCAATTCCTAAAAAGGGACTGTCTAGATCTTTGCATAGAAATAGATAGTGTTTTACGTGAGTATCCCCTTTTTGATTTCTGAATATAAGTAGAATATCATCTACATAGATTGCCAAGTTAATAAAGCTAGATTAAGCCACAGACAAAGATGGAATGATCTATTATGCTTTTGTAAAGGCCATCCTTGGTAAGAGATTTGTAAAACTTATTGAACCAAGTGCAAGTACTTTTATTTATCATATAAATGGCTTTGTTTCACTACCCTTGAGTAACATACCTTGGTGGTAGCTTCATATAAATGGCATCAATGGGATCACCAAAATAGAAGGCATTACTAATATCCATTTGTAGCAATGGTTAGCTTTGATTTATGGTGATAGATAAAATAATTCACAATAGAGTTGTGTATGAGAAGTGGGGAGGTGTTAAAATAGTTGATCACATATATTCGAGTAAAATCTTTGACAATATATTTCAACACTCCATGCATGTTGATTTAGTTTGGTAGTCATTTCAATATCCATAATTTGTTTCCACCAGCATTCTTGTGGCGCCTATTGGTATGTCACAGGAATATAAATTGATGACAAAGACTAGGCAAAATTCTAGAAGCTAAAGGAAAGATGATCAATAGACATATGAGATTGAATATGTTGATGAAGTATTTTAACTTTCCAAAAGCAATATTTACATGGCGATTTGATAAGTCTCTAGAGGTGGATGCTTAGTTTGTTCAAATGATATGAATGGTATTCTTATAAGAGGACAAGGCTGATGCGTTTACACTTGTAAATGCTTTAGGAGGAAAAGGAATAAGGGGAAATAATGGTTTAGAGAAACATGATGTAGATAAATAGGAACATGACTTATGAAAATTAATATATGTTATAGTTTATACATGCATGATATCTAGGCCATAATTGCGACAACCTTTCAAAAAGTAAGAGTATCATAGGAAAACACACTGAATGGCTTTAGGAGCTAGTTTGCCATTAGTTGGAAAAAAAAAATGAAGCAAACAACTAAATATGCTAGTGTAATGGAAAAGGGGACATCTTGTAGAAAATGGAGAAAAGAGTGACATCTCTTAGGACTATATATACAACATCAAGCCTTTATCCCACTATGTGGGGTTGGATACATGAATCCTTTTTCTCCATTGTGCCATGTTAAAAGTTAAATTCTTATTTAAATATAATAAAGAAATGTCATTTTTAATATTTTCTAACCAAGTCTTTTTAGGTCTACCTCTATCTTTCACTTAAGTCAAATCTAATACATCTACTTTCCTAACCAGGTCATCGGAAGGCTGCTGTTTTATGTGACCAAACCATCTAAAGGCGACTCTATCTAATCTTATCATCCACTGGAGTCTGGAGCTACTCCAACCTTTTCACATATATGCTCATTTCGTATCCTGTTTCTAAGAGTAAAGCCACTCATCCACTTGAACATTCTCTCCTCTGCAACACTTAATATTAAGCTTCTCTTTTAATGACCAACATTGTGCACCATAAAGTATTGCCGGTCTAACTACCATCTTATATAATTTTCCTTTAAGTTTGAGGGGGAATTTTCTATCACACAAAAAGCCTGATGTATTCCTCCACTTCAACCATCCAACTTGAATTCTATTAATAATATCCCTATCTATTTCACCACCACTCTGAACAATAGACCCAATATATCTAAAATGTGTACTCTTATTAATGACTTGATTACCCAAAATTGCAATCCCCCCACAAGAATTATTATTACTAAAATTACATTCCATATATTTAGTTTTAGATCTACTCAAATGAAAGCCTTTAGACTCTAAGGTTGACCTTCATAATTCAAGTTTACCTTCAACCCGCTCTCTAGTCTTATCAACAAGAAGGATATCATCAGCAAAAAAACATACACCAGGGTACAACCTCTTGCAAATGTCTAGTGAGAACATCCATGACTAAAGCAAAAATCTCTGGGCTTAAGGTTGATCCTTGATGTAATCCAACTGAAATAGGAAAATACTAGGTCAAACCACCTTGTGTCTGAACTCAAGTAACAACTCATGCATACATATCCTTAATGACTTGAATATATCTTTCGTTTCTAGAACTTTGCATAGCACTTCTCTTGAAATTTTATCATATGCTTTCTCTAAATCTCTAGGGACTATATATGAGATTATAATTAATAAGGTAGCATGCACATAAAATTGTCACCCTAAAATTGATGAGGAACATTCACATTGAACATCAAGTTCCATGCTTTTTCAAGTAGATGATAGTGCTAATGTAAGGGATATGAAGTCAAATGAATGATTCTATCATTTGGTTAAAATAAGCTTAAATTGAGACTAGTATAAACTTCAATGCTTTATCACTACAATGAGTTTTAGTCATAGTGAAAATGAATATTTATTTCTCAATAGGTGCAAAATAAACTTAAGAATTTAGGCCTGTATTTGAGTAAATGTACATTTGCTGCACGGGATTGATCATCAATAAAAGTAACAATGCCACTAAATCCTAGGTGTGGACATGAATTTTGGTGCCAAATATTGGAATGAACTTACTTTTTTTTAATATTATAATGAACTTACTAAAATAGTAAATAACTAGAACTTATCATTGGTGATGGAAAAGATTGTTGATGATTTTTGCATAGGTCATAGACATTACATTTAACCTTGGATGGATACAAGGAGATTGAATAAACTCCCAAAATCTTTGTAGTGGATAATGACCCAATTGACAATGCCCATTGATATTGAGTGATGGCAAAAAAAAAAAAAAGATAGGCACCTAGGATGTCATGTAGTAAATTCAACGCATCAACTAATCTTTTTCCTTATATCTAGACCCTAATAACATTATTATAGAGATAAGAGGCTATAGAGTAGTTGTGAGTTGTAGTGAGATAATGAATGAATAACAAATTAATAAGAAATTTAAGAATGTATAAAATGTTTGGGGTGGCCTTGGAAAGGATGAAGTATTTCACAGACATTGTCAAGTGATAGAAAAGGACTTGTAAATTAAGGTGACTGTTTGATTGCTAACCAGATGTGAAGAAGCACATGAGGATTTAAAATCTTGGATGTTCTAGAAGAAGCCCTTGTTGCATAACCAAGGGAGGGGCTGAAATGGGAGGTAGTATGGATGTTTATGAGTGTTAAAAAAGTGATAATCCTTCTTAGAAAGGGTGACATACCCTGAAGAGCTTTTGAGAGTGAAAGAATAGGGAAATTGAGGCATCCTGGATGATTGGAGGGATAATCGAATTTCGCCCAACACTTTGAAAGATTAGTAGAAGCATAATGGGAACAAGGAGAAAAGATCTTTCACCCATGACCATATTCCCCATGACCATGATCACTATCAGTTTGCCCACCATGACCAAAGTTATGACCACCATGATGCCCTATATCAAGACAAGCATATAAAAATTGTTAAAGAATAGGTCTTTGTCAACAATTTATTACTTTGAAGAAGCTTTGAAAAAAACACGAAAACGGTCAACACATAGTTTGAATTTTCAAACTAATACTAAAAAATCTTGAGAAAGTAAATCCAATTTTCTTGTTTGAATTTAGAAGGAAAAAGTATAAGAACTAAATAAAAACATTTCAAAAGAAAGAAGAAGATTCTTATTCATAATAATGAATTGGTGAACTCTCTACTAATAGAAAGATGAATGGAAGATCTACTAATAGAAAGATGAATGGAAGATAATTTTGATAAGACACTCAAAATTAATATTCAACTGAAAGAACCACATAAGCAAGAAAAAGAGAAATAATTTTAATTTATGATGATAAAAGATTGGGCTCATAAAATTATATTTTGAAAAAAAATAAAATAAAAGGTAAAATATTTGATTAATGCATGCATTATATTACTTTCTTAAATTGTTCGTTAAAAAGACATTTTTTGCATAGGGTGTTGACATGGGAGGTATTACTTGTCTCAAAATAAGTCAAATGAAAAGGGTCCAATTTCTTGTTATTATTATCACGAAACATGACAATTTAGGCAATAATTTTCAAGTTTATTGAATAACCTTATAAGAGAGACATATTTAGATCTTTGCATTTTTGAAAACTTGATGGTGTCATTGTAATTTAGAGGAGGCACATGATTGTAATTCCATTTATTATAACAATCGATGATTAATCAAGTCTTTTTATCATAGGAGAGATTTGGTATTGTTGAATTTGATACTAACACTAATGTTGGAGAGTTTTTAGATAATTAGTGTATATTGAGAAGCCATGATACCATTTAAAGATTGAGTCAGAGAATTGTGGGGTTAACTCAAATTATTGAGAATTGCTGAAGGGTTGTGCCCTAGGTAATGGGTTAGTAAAAACAAGTGCAATGATAATGATTGTAAGGGAAGTGGAATGAGTGGTTGCTACAAATTGTGTGTGCGTTTGAGGTCACATGTGAGAGATCAGGAGTTTAGGAGAGTGGAGGGCAAGCATTGTTTAGAAATGATTGATGCATTGGGAGATTGGATGTTGGGGTGAGCATGCATATGAGTTTATAGTGGGTAGACAATCGAGTGAACTCATGCAAGTGAGCAACAACATGGCAATGAGAGGCATAATAAGTGAGCAACAACATGGCAATGAGAGGCATAATAATTAGCACATGTGAGACAAGTGGAAGGTGGAAGTGGGACATAATGGTGAGCACATGCAGTTGTTGGTAGCGAGGAGAGAAAGAAGGAATATTTGGGTCAACTGTGCTTTGATAGAGGAGAAATCTTTTCCTTGTATCAATTATTCAATAAAGGACCCCAATAGAGGAGTCAATCCTATGCATCGAGTAAAATGAAATAAACATCCTCTACTAACTATTTAATTTAATTTCCTTGACAATTGTGGTGCCATATGTGCTAAACTTACGTATTAGCATTATCAAGTTGTAAATTATTTGAATGACATTTTGGGAATCAATTTTATGTTATTGAAGGCGTGTTAGTATTTTTTAGAGGCTGTCCCCTGCCTTTTTTTAATGACACTCGTATGATAAGTGTGACTTTATTCTTTGTTGCAAGCATCTCTACTCTATTTTATTCTAATCATAGATGGAGAAAATCATGTAACTTGCAGCATAGGGAAAGTATTTTCTTAACATTAGGTGTGATGAAGGTAATTTTGTTGCTTTAGGAGGGGGAATTTGGTGTTGGTGTTTATTGTGTGCTGGATGAGGGCTTGGTGGCATTGACAGTAATGTAGGTGGTTTGAGATTATAAATTTTTTTATTATTAAGGTTTATATAATCTTTATGTTTCACAAGATCCATGTGTGGGAATAGGGGTGGCTTGGCCTTATCCTTTGAGCTGCTTTTTATTTGTTTATTTCACCTGCCCATTGATGGAAAGAGCTTAAACTTAGTTGTTGAACATGGAGGAACAAATCGATGGGTTTCAAAAAAATTATTGATTAAAGTGAAACATAAGCAATAAAGGCGGGGTTGGAGTGGGCATTTCAATTTATATTTATTACCATTATGATTATGTATATTGTGCAAGCTATATATAACCTTTTATGTGGATAGAGCTATTGTTATAGATGATTTTCTTAGCTTTTTTTAATTGTACGATATCTATTTTACAAATAAAGTCCATTTGGCTTAAACTCACCATATATTTTTTTGGCCAAATTAAATTTAAAATTTCATGAAATTTTAAATTGATTTGAGATTGCATCAAGCATTAAAAAATAACAATTTATTGACATTCTAGATGTAGAGATAAATGAGTTACTAATTTTATAATTTAGGGGGTAAAATTATATGAAAGTATTTGAGCTTGTTTAAAGTACATTTGGAGCAATTTCATTGGATTTAATAAAAAAAATCCTGTAATAGTAACTTTTAGCGAGGCAATACATCACATTCTTCAATATGTTTTATTAAATGTTTAATTTTTATAAAAATTTATCAAATTTGATTAACCAAATTGTTCTTAGGTTGTAGATTAGTATCAATAATCTTGATCTTGCTTTTGAAAGCAATTACATAGAAAACTAATTGTGTGGAAAATGGCCTTTTTCCTTGTAAAAAAATAATAGTCTAATCACAATCTCTTTACTATCCCAAATCTTACTCATCTTGATCTTTCACTTGAAATAGGTTAAAACATAGAGAACTAATTATGCGGCGAATGATCTTTTTTCTCATAAAAGAATAGTGTAGTCTAATCACGTAAATAGCTCTTTACTATCCCAAGTATAGCATTTTTTTTAATCTCCTTGCATATGTGCCCCCTTTTTTGGAGTAGGTTATACCTCATTGAAAACCTCATGAAATTGGTGTGCCCTTTTTTGGAATCTCCATGCATGAGGTGCACCTTTTTTGGGGTTAAGGTTATCCCTCATTGGTTGAAAGTTTTGAGAACTAGGTGCGCCTTTTTTAACATAAAATCATTCATCCAATGAATTGATTACATGTAGTCAAGACTTATCTTGTATTTTTTAACCTGTGTTGTTACTGTTGTCATAGTATGGATTAGGTGCTGGGTAACAAAGAACTAATAGTAAGTTATATGCTTGGTAGAATGTTACCATCAAGATGAATATTTGGTAAAAATAGGAAGGATGTCGTCTATAATGATTTTATTATAGAGGCTATTTGGGAATCACCTATCCAAAACACTATTGTCAAAAATAAATTATAGGTTGTTTGGGCATGTATTACATAGAGCAAAATATACACCAATACATTGCAAGATAGAATTGGTGTGAATATGCATAGGATTGAATACGTTTAGATCAAGGATAGCTTGGCTAGAATCTGTGAAGAAAAAGCATGCAAAAACTAGAATTAATACCAGGATTGATCAAGGTTAGCTTGGATAAAATTTGTTAAGATAAGGTTTGCATAAGCTAGAGTTAATTCCATATGCATGGTATGCAAATCTGGATATAAATAAATGAATGATAAGGATTCATAAAGTGACCTGAAATATTTGGGAGAAGGCTGAAAATGATGATGTCGTATGATCTTGTTTAGTTTTCGTAAGTGTTCAATGATGGCTGCTTGCTTCATTAACTATGTGTTTTGTGCTTCTTAGATATTCAATAATGGTCGTTTCCTTCGTTATCTATATGTTCTGATTGCATGTTTTCTGTTTTTCAATGTATATTTTTAGATGATTATGCTTTTATTTAGACCTTGTATCATTCTCCTGTTCATATAGGCTGGTCTAGTTAGGGAAAAATCATTTGGGACTACAAAGGACCGGATGTTATATATTGAGCAATGTGCAAACTCCAGGGCTGTGACAATATTCATCCGTGGAGGTATGCAAACATTTTCAATTTTATTCCCATGGCTGTTTGTTGTGTATGAGATGTTCATTTTACCTTTATCTTTTTTTTTATTATTGTCTGAAACTTTCGGTCCAAATTTGACCTTTCCAACATGCATATATAAATAGAAAAAAAAATATATATATATATACTCATCTCCATACTCCGTAGAAATAACATACTGTTACTTGCTTGCTTTTATGTATCACCGATTTTGTATTTTGTTGCCCTATTAAACTTTGTGTCTACTTATCATGTGATTTTGACTAAATGCCTATAGTTATTTTCCAGAAAGTTATCACTGTTTATGGTGAACTATGATTTGTCTTCAAGAGGAAAAATTATTCTGTGGAGCCCGAACGGGGAGATCTGTCCGAATTTTCTGCGTATTTGTAAATACTCAACAAATACTCAGTTGTGAATATTGCTGAGTAGTTATTGCGTATTTGCTGATTTTCTACGTATTTACTGAGTATTTGCTGAGTATTTACAAATATTCATCAAATACTCAGTGAATACGCAGCAATCCGAACGGTTCTTCCGGTCCGGACTCCGCACAGAATAATTTCCCCTTCAAGAGACGCATTCCATATCACAAGCTTGTCATTGTAATTGAATATTTGTCATGTGTTTTCTTTAGTTTTTTAATTTGTCAGTTTCAATGTGTGAGGAGATGTAATTCCATTATTCAATCTTGCACATTTGAAACGTTCTTATTTTTCTGAATTGTAATTCGAACGGTAGAGTTGTCATCTGTTTATTGCTGCTTTTTATATTCTAAGTTTCTATCTATGAGAATATAGTACCATTGCACAATGCTTCAAATTTGTAATGGAGACTAAAAAGATGCCACATGAGTGGAGGAGTGTGTTGTTTTCTATTTTTAAGAATAAAGGTGATGCCAAGAGTGTGCAAATTATAGAAGAATTGAGTTAATGTGTCATACTTTAAAATTATGGGAGACAGTTATTGCACATAGGTTATGATGTGATACTAATATTTCTCAAAATCAACTTGGATTCATGCTGGGTAGGTTTATTATGGAAGCTATACATTTATTGAGAGGTTTGATGGAGAAGTATATAGAGAATAAGGAGGATCTACCTATGATATTTATTGATCAAGAGGACGCTTATGATAAAGTTCGAAGAGAAGTGCTATTGAGGGTTTTAGAAAAGTAAGGGGTTAAGTCACTAATGAAATGTATGCAAGGGCTGCTACTTGTGTTCAAACACAAGGTGGTTTGACCAAATATTTTCCTATTTCATTTGGATTGCATAAAGGATTAGTTTTAAGCCTATATCTTTTTTTCTTTAGTCATGGATATTCTTACTAGACATTTGCAAGAAAATGTACCCTATTGTATGCCTTTTTTTTTAATGATATTCTTATTGTTGATAACACTAGAGAGAGAGTTGAAGGTCAATTTGAATTATGGAGGTCAACTTTATAGTCTAAAAGTTTTTGTTTGAGCAGATCTAAACCGAATGCATGGAGTGTAATTTCAGTAGTTATAGATCTAGTTAGGGGATTATAACTTTGGGCGATCAAATCATTAATAATAGTACACATTTCAGATATCTTGGCTCTATTGTCCAGAGTGATGGCGAAGTAGATAGAGATATTATTGTTATAATTCAAATTGGATGGTTAAAGTGGAGGAATGCACCGGGCTTATTGTGTGATAGAAAAATGCTCCTCAAACTTGAGGTAAAATTCTATAAGATGGTGGTGAGACTTGCAATGCTTTATGATGCAGTATGTTAGCCATTAAAAGAGAAGGATGATGATTACGATGAGGAAGAGATGAGGATGTTCAAGTGGATGAGTGATTTTACTCTTAGAGACATAATACAAAATGAGCATATACGTGAAATTGTTGGAGTAGCTCCAGTAGCAGATAAGATTAGAGAGAGTCGCCTTAGATGGTTTGATCATATAAAATGTCGGCCTTCTTGTGACCCTATTAGGAGAGTAGATGTATTAGATTTAACCTATGTTAAAAAAGGTAGAGGTAGACCTCAAAAGACTTGGTTATTAAAAATGACTTTTTTTATTAGATTTTGACTCTTAACGGGGCAATGGAGGAAAAGGATTTATGTAACCAACCCAACGTGTTGGGATAAAGGCTTGATGTTTTTGTTGTTGTATTTTTGAACAAAGTGAATAGTTAAGATTTCTGTTTAATGTTTCAATTTGTTTATTTTAATAGTATGAATTTCTATTGCTTTCTCAGATGTTTTTCTGGAACTTAATGGTATGTGAGCATTGTTGTGTGATAATTCACAGAAGCACCGTTTGAATCATGATCTTTAGGAAATATTTTATTTTTCTTTTGGGGGTGAGCCCTTACGCAGGACATTATTTTGAATTTACAAATGCTAGATTTGTCATATTTTTTGTAAATTCATTTTCATGTTTGAAAAACATTCTTTTTTTAGATATTGACAAATTCTTAGTCACAATTCAGTAGCATATTTGAAGGTTTCTGATTTCGATAGCACCATTGTGGTTGTGGCAGCCCCCAGCATATTCTTGTTTTTAAGTATGAAGATCTCCTGGTCATACTAGTATGTTGGCCCCGCAGACCATTCATGCATAGGATAAAATATTGTATTGACGTTGTAACGTTCACAAATCCTTCTAGTCAATTCAGCTTGGTTATACACAATTCTTATGTATATGATACAGAAACTATCATGAACTTACAGCACTATATTTACTTTCCAAAATTCAACCTCATTTAGGTTAGAGAATTTTAATTCTAATTGTTCTTGATGAATTTTTAGTAACCCCTGGGAAATTCTTCTAGTCAGAAGTTACTTGAAATAGGCTTCTCAATTATCTTTGGTTTTGATTATGAAAGAAATTTGATTAGTACATGATGGATGGTAATAATATGTTGTGCTTGTGTCTCAGACTCGTCAATCCTGGATATATACTTATATCTTATTTGCTATTTATGATCCATTTATCTGAAACGATAAGAATCACCATAGATTCGAGCAGTTTTAGATTTGATTTTACCTTCTCTGTATACGTTATGTACTGCTTCTCTCAACTTTGCATCAACTTTTTGTCGCATACATGGGATTGATTGATTCTATCAACTTTCACATTATCGTCTTGTGACATATATTTCTATGCACTTAAGTTGACTCTTGCAGAATATAAACCTTTCTCCCCTTGGAAACTTGGTATAAACTATATGCACACATGCGCATATTGAAGTTAATTCATACATAATATGAACCTATCTTATTGGAAGGGAGTAGTCACATCGATTGTTCATTTGGGTCTACATATATTCACATAGTGCATATGTATTTTATTATTATTATTATTATTATTTTTTTCACATAGTGCATATATGCATGCAGGCATGGAATGTAATTACAGACGTGCATACATAACAACAACAACAACAACATCAAGCCTTTATCCCACTACGTGGGGTCGGCTACATGAATCCTTTTTCTCCATTGTGTCCTATTAAAAGTCAAATTCTCGTTTAAATCTAATAAAGAAAGGTCATTCCTAATATTTTCTAACCAAGTCTTTTTAGGTCTACCCCTACCTTTCTTAACATAAGTCAAATATAATACCTCTACTCTCTTAATACCTCTACACACGTGAATACATGCTTGAGATAAATTTATTTTCTTCTTGAAAGGAGAGTAGTTGGATTATGTATTCACATCTATACTCATAAAATTATTGGCATGCTATTTTTTGACTTTTTTGTGATTTAGCTCAGAGCATGCATCAAATAATGCAGAATTTGAGAGGGAATTATAGAAGCCTGTGTAGAAGCTTCCTTTATATGATATATTTCACCTTTAAAACAGTCTACTCAAATAATATGGAACATGAGATGAATTGTAGAAGCCCATTTAGATGATCCCTTTCTCCAAGATATTTCACCTTTAAAATAATCTGCTTACTCAAATTATAATATGCTGTCCATATAAAATCTTTTGTTAGTTGAACTATGCAAAAAATCATGTCTTATCATGTGATCATGGTAGGCTATGTTGCAGCGCCACTTCTCCTGATCATGGTATGCACCGACACTATTTTAAAATATAAAAATAACCCCTGTTCGTGTCTGTGCTTCATAGATGGTAGCTTATTGCATTTTGTGAAAACTTCTAATGAGATAAGTCTTTGTCTGCAAAAATTCACTTCTTATGATGGAAGCATGGTAACTCATTGCAGTTTGTGAAAACTTTCAATGAGATGAATTGTAGTCAAGGTTTTAAAAGTCCAATTTCAGTATTAGTTTGGAACCCATAGTACAACTTTATGCTTCAATAGTTTTGATTTTTCTTTTGATTACTTTTTTTACTGAAAAATATTACAAAGTATATTTAAGGTTTGAAGCAAAGAGGATTATTTAATTTGGGTTTATGTTACAACTCGTGAAATTTAATAAGACCTTAGTAATAGAATTTTAGTACTTTGATCACTACTCAGGAGTTTTTGTGAAGTTCTATTCAAAAGTTATTAGTTTACGGTAAAACTTTGGAGCTTTGAACGCAACTGAAACACAGGAAAAAAATTTAAAATTGGAAATATAATGACTATCAGATCAGTTTCAATCGAAATTGATCTGCTTGGAAATCGATTTAAAATCAGCAAAATTGAGGAGCATGGTAAATAGAATCACATACTCATTTTCTCTAAAATATTTCACTAATTAAATAGATGCGATTGCTTTAATTATCATCTGCAATCTATATAATAAAGAGGAAAAATGTATGAGGATTTGCTGAGCAAGAAGACAATGATCTAAGTAGAAGACTGATAGAAAACACTTATCAATCTTGAAAAATCAGCGAGAAATCTTCACAAAACTCCAAGTAAAACCAGAAAACCGTAGATATTTTTGTATTATTTGATGAAAGGAGCCGGAAAAAATGCCAAGATACAACGATCCTCTATTCGAGAGGAGGATCGATCTCTCAAAAATTCTCTAGACACCGCTAGAGCTCAAGAGCACCAAAAGCACTAAAAAAAACCGGCCACAAAAAAAATGCCCTAACCCTAATATAAACATCTACTTAAAGAAAATAACAAAACAAATGCAGAAGGATTAAATAGCCGCCCATACAAACTCCATTATGTAGTGGAACCCACCCCAAGGGTGGCGGGAATTGCAGCCTGTGGCTCAGCAGGTTTACGCATGCTATAATATCTGAGCCGGCCCAAATATCTGAGCCGGCCTAAGGGTTGGGCCAGCTCGGCCAGGTCCCTCCTGAACTTGTCCATGCTTATCAATGACTAATGCTCAAAAGTAGACTACGTGTAAAAATAAATAGATTGTAATGCATGGCTTGTGTGGCACATTTAAATAGAAATACAAATGCTACAAAATTAAAAATTTTAAATACCCTCTACTATTGGCCATTTGTATTCTACCTTTGATCATCTGTTTTCACATATTGACATAAAACATATCATGATCATTTTACCAATTTTAAGCCATAATCATTTTACCTCATTGCAGCGAAAATTAGCAAAATTTTCGAATACGATCATTATGTTCTATGATGAAAACTATTGACTCATCGTATGTATGCTAAATCTCACAGGAACATTGTATTAAATTTTGGATGTTTTCAACTCTATGGTACAAATATCACAAATGTTTATGATGCAATCAAAATCTTCTATTGTATGTAAAAAAAAAAATTTAAGCCATCTTGCTGAAAACGACTTTGAAGATTATGTTTTTTGAACTTCCCTTATATATTAGGATATCAGTGATCTGATTGTTGGCGATTAAAGTGGTGGAAACGATAGCTTCATTGAGGGGGTTACTCTTAATCGACTTATCTCTGCTGCTGAATGTGGCTGATGTGTCGTCGGTGGTTTGCGAACATGAAGCAATGTTAACTTCAACAATTCATGGCTTCTTTGAAGGTGTAGGTGTGCTTCTTCGATTGCCTCCCGTGATTGCGAGAACTACACCTGCAATGTGAATAGATCGAGCCGGCCTCGACTCGTTGGTAGCTTCTTCGAGTGGAGCCTTTACTGGTCGTAGCTCAGGATTAGTATGCATAAATATTTTGAGCTTTCAAAACCTATCGCGAGTGTTGCCAGTCTTCATAGTCGGCAGGCGCTTAAAGAATTCCTTATTCTGGATGGCCACAATGAGCTTGCCTTGGATATCTTTAACAAAGTATAAGGAGGATATTCTTGAGATCGGCGAGTAACCTCTTTGTGCACTTATTTAGCTCTTGGTACGAATGTGATTCTGTCTCTTGGAAATGCTGGATGTGGAGGTGCATCATAGGGATTAGAGCGCCTTCTATTATAGGTGAGACCTGATGCTTAATTCCTCTTCCTTTGTGGTCTGGTTCTTTCTGGCCCTTTCAGGAGGAGGGTTTCTTCTTGCGATGAGGTCATTGCGTGGAGCAGTTTTGACATGTTAAGACACCCGGTTGTATTCTTCCATGTTGACATGGTTGTTGGTTAGTTCCAATTGTTTTGCCAATGTTGTTAGTTGCTGTGGGCTCAATTTGTATCTGAAAAGGACCTTCTCTTAACGTCTAAGTTATGGCTGCTTCAATAATTGTGGGCTTAAGATATTTGACATGGAGCTTTTATTTATGAAATCGCAGTACGAAGCTTCTCAACGATTCTGATGGGGACATCAAATCGTGGAAGGTTTATCAGAGGCATGGCTGCCGATCTACGGCCACGATCGAGTCATTGTACTTTTGATTCATGTTATGTTTATTTATGTATTTGTTTTATTTTATTTCTCGTTGTACCCTTCTAGTAAAGGGATGTCGTATGTAAGCCTCGAGAGCATGTTCGTATTTTATTTTGAGTTTCTTGTACTAGGCTATTTATAGCCCCTTGCTTATTATTTTTGATTAATGAATGATTGATTACAAAATTTCTTCCTTGTATGAGTTCTTGTGAGAGCTTGAGAGTGTGATTGGAGAGAAATCCCTAGGAGAGGGAGATCAGATCACCCACCAACCTTGGAGACGGTCGGGTTCGTGGTTTTTGCTTTTTTATCTTTTGTCGTTTCCCTTCCACCTCCATTATCGGACATCCTTCATCCAACGCCACCTCCAACTCCAAGCCAACATCTTCCCCTAATCAAACTCCACAATTTCTCCCCTACCAGCCGGCGACAACCATTGCCCGAGACCCTTCCTTGCCGCCGGCCTACCCCCCACTTCCCTTCTCCCTTGAGTTCCCTAATTGGGTTGATGACTAATTTAAGATAATTTTGAAATTCAAAATCATTGGGATTTGAATTCAAAATCTTTCCTAATTTAACTTCTCTATTTTAGGTAAGTTTCTAAACTCATCCTATTTGAATTCAAAATTTAAATTGGATGTAGTATAAAACTTTCCTAATTCCTAAATCCAAAAATAGGAACCCCAATTAATTGCCCTCAATCCCCTCCCCCAGGATGCCACCGGCCTCTCTCTCCCTTTCCCATTAAAGCTCTTTTAATTATTTCCTAAAACCCATCCCTCACTTAGGAAATAATTCTAAATCCCCTAATTCCCTCTTGACCGAAATTTCCCTAACCCCTCCTTGATTAATTTGTTTCCAAAGTGGTATTCTTATTTTGGAAATAGATTTAAATCATCTCTTCCCCCTCTTCATTGCCGCCACCTCTCCCCTTCCTCGCTCTCCATAAGCGGCCCTCCCTCTCTCTGTTAAATTCTCTCTCCCTCGTTAATCCCCCATTTGAATCCTAGGCATTAATTCTCCCTCCATAATCCCCCATTTGAATACTAGGCATTAATTCTCTCTCCAATATCCCTGCTTTCTAAATAGTAAAGTCTGAAATTTTCTCTCAGATTTTGGGAATAAAATCTGAAATTTCTCTCAGATTTTGGGAGGAAATTTGGATTGACTTTCACGACAAGTTGAAGAGAACTTCTTGATTCTTCTTCTTTCAATAATCTTCAGCAGCACTCGACGTCGTGGAAGACTTCCTCCATTAACACCTATCTGAAACTGAATACGGACTAACTTACGACGAGTACGGCTTGGTAGATATTCTCCGGTCGACTTTCTTTGACGTCAATACAAGGGTCGATCACACCGTCGAAGACTACATAGAACATATTCTGGATACTTTGGTGGAAGCAATCGAAGAGCAGTTCGAAGACGTTGAGTGGAGGATATCCACCGATCCTTGACAAGAGGTTCTCCTTTTTCCTTTTCAACATATTTTCTTGAGTCTAACTTTATCTTGTGATTGATTGTAGTCACGAAGGACGATTCTTCCTGCTTTTGCTAAGCCTAGTAAACGTAGGATTTTAAGTGTACTCATGTGCTTACTAATTTCACTGTTAGACTAGGGATTTCATTTGAAACTACTATGTTATCATAATGTTGTTTTCTATTTCATTTTGAAAGTTTCAAATATCTAGTTATGTGATTTAGCTTAAGCGGGCGTGACAATTCGTTGTTTAAGGTTACAAATAGTTTATTCACTTTTTATTCTAATCAAAAGTTGTGCAAATTCCTGATAAATTAATTGCATTCATACGTAGTCCTGCATCAGATTAACTTGGTTCTTGCCTAATCTTTAGCAACATTTGTGAGCTTTTGTGAGGTTTTTGGGCATTGAAGAATTGTGCGACGAACATTCGCTTGAATTCAGAGGAGGTGATCACCCCACTGGGTAGGCGAGTGAACCACCTTGGCGCTTAATCTTTCATAGTGGTGAAGAGACGACATTGAAGGGTATCGTAAATGTTGAGGAGGGAGGTAGCAGACTCGAAAGTCGCCACATGATTGGTAGGATTTGTATTACCCAGTAAGCTTCAAGGTTAGGTACCTTGAACTTAGGGTGCACACTTGCTTTGAAGATTGGTTTGGAGAAGTAGTTAGTTGGCCTTGGTTCAGTTCCTTTGGTCCGCCTGGCTGTCAGACTAGAGTTCTTATCTCTTGCTTGAAGGTGAGAGGGATTGGCGACTGGATTCGAAGTGTGAGCTTCATCCTACGGCTTCTAGAGAGCACTAGGATTGGACTGTCTAGATGCATTAATTGCCTACGACAGGAGGTTAGCGGTGGTGAGAACGTCTGAATGGACTTCAAGAGGCGCTCATCTATAGCTTGTAATTCGTGACGAGTTGTATACTCGGGATTTATTGTATTCTAGGGGGATTCAGGTTATAGGGATTTATTGTATTCTAGGGATTCGCTCATCTATAGCTTGTAAGTCCTAGCATGTAGCTATCCCATCAATTCGTAGTAGTAGGTTATAAGTGTCGAGCCAGTCAGCGATTGGAGAAGGTGCTGGATGAAGTCGAATGATGATTACTAGTCGTCCCACTGAGACATAGTGTGTAAGTGTTATCCAGTTGTTGTAGATGGGAGGTGATAGAGTAATTGATCGCTCTGTTGAGGTGGAAATGGCAAGTAGCGTCTGATTATGGTCTTCTATCATATTGAGAGGGAGGTTTTCAAGAGAACCAATGTGTATTGGTAACTCTTGGATGTGTTCAGCATGAGAATCTTGGTTCTGTCTTAAGACAGATAAAGAATTGTTGGGCTGAGAGAGGAACTTTTGAGACCGCCCTTCCCCTGGGAGGGTGGCAATTGCTTGGAGGTTGTGACCGGTCCCAATCTGCTAAGCTCCAGCATGAAGCTTCTTCCAGCTTATGAGCGAATCCCTCGAGTAAGCTATCTTGAGACTGAAGTGCATTCTTCTTTCGTTCGACCCGAACGTAACTTGTAAGACACCTGTGAACGGATACTTGCACAATTATTCGAGGGTGTACAGGTATAATGGATTTTCGTTAGGGAATAACAAAAATTCTAGTTGTGCCTATTTGTGTGTTTTTTATTTTAAATGATGCATGTAAGTTAAAGATATAGATGCTCAATGTTTTTTCAGATGCCTAGAATATAAATATGATTGAAAAAAGTTATAATAAATAATTTCAATTATTTTGCTTATTTCTACTTATTGTTTTGATTGATATTTATATAAGTGCCAATAATGAAAGTTGAAAACATCTAAAAATGAAAATAATTAACATATGGGGTGGATGTGAAGATAGATGATGATCATCGTCATTAGTTCTAACTCATCTATTTGAGAACTTGAAATATGATAAATAGCGAAAAATGTTGGATGTAAAGAGAGATCATCATCATTAGCTTTAACCCAACTTTGATGCCAACATTATGATTTCTCATCCTTCATTCATTACCCATTTATTTGATGCCAACTTTATGATTTCTCACCCTCCATTCATTCCTATTGAGTGTTAGGTGAAATTTTCGTCATTTGTTTTATACCAACAATTTTGTACCGACTATATAGATTCACAATTTTCATTTTATTATACTAAATTCTACTTGGTTATTAAACGTAGTCATTGCAAATTTTTTTGAATAGCTTCCATCTATTTCTTCGTAGATATAAGTTTTTTCCTAATTCGTGCAACACTAATTCTTTCTACTCTCTTAATAGGACACAGTGGAGAAAAAAGATTCATGTAGCCTTACCCTAAATAGTGGGATAAAGACTTGATATTGTTGTTGTATCTTATTGGTGTATTTTTTATCCTTTATCATACATGTTCATATGACAAAGTGTAATTAAAATTATTTAGTTTCAATAAGTGTTGTTCCAACTATTCCTCTAATATAATCACCTCCCTATTTTTGTTGACACTAATTTTATTTACTCATCTAATAGCATATTTTCTAGTTTTTGTTGTACATGCCCATATTATAAAGTTTATTTAAATTACTTAATCTTTGATAAATGTCATTCCAACCATTTCTTTAATATAATTATTCTTTTATCCTTCATAATTTTAAGATACATCTATCGTAACATTCTTATTTTTTCATACTCAAACTATATGTTAAACCTTTAACTTGCAAAACTTTTTGTAGACTTAATTTAATATTATTATTGATCTACCATTTTTTTCCAATTTTTTTGACAATAATTTTATTTATCTATTTTATGACTTTTTTTTGTATCCTTTGTTGTACATGTACAAACCTAGCTAAGCTTAATATTTATTATCTTTTCTTTAATGGATGCTACACCCAATGTCCCTTTTAAGAGAATCATTCCTTAGTGACTATGATGCACAAACACTTCTCCTCAAAGAGGCATGTAGTGTCCGACATATATCCGATACGACACACATCCGACACTCCTCCGACACATGTTAGACACGCCGAAGTTTGATTAAAAAATATTAAATACAAACCTTCACATGTATTTTGAATATTTTATAATTTTTTAAATATAATTTCTTATTTTAATTTTTATATTTTTTTACTTGTTTAAAATATAAAAATTAAATTTCTTATTTTCTATTCACAATTTTAAATTAATCTCCTGCACTTAATACCCCATTCATCGAATATTATCATTTTTATTTCTCTTTGGCGGTTACAACTTTGATTTCATAACAATGCCCGATGTCATCTCAACATCAACGTCTAACGTCATTACAACATCAATATTTCAAAACGATCTCCATGTCAAAGTCTGTGTCGTCTTTACATGGATACTCAATGCTAGCAATTTCTAAACCCACAATTTGACATCTCATCTTTGTCCAATGCCTTCTCAACATTTGACGATCAACACTCTCAACATCGACGATAAACACCCTCTTAACATTGACACCCAATATTTACTGCATAACATCAAAGTTCGACTCTCGACAGTATTGTCATCTCCTATCTAGATGACTGATAAACTGCATCAACGCCCGACTCTCGACATCCTAATATTAATCTTTTTAAGCACAATTTTTAATTAAATAACTTATTATTTCTAAATTATTTTTAAAATTATACTTACTCAATTTTATACACTTTTTTTAAAATATAAAAACTATAATACCGTGTCCAACCCATGTCCATATCCTATATTTTCAATAATTGACGTGTCCGTGTCAATGCATCATAGCTTAGTGATTTTTCCTAATTTTGCGACACTTTTGCCGTGAGAGTCATTTTTGACATGCTTCACTTGTTTTTAAATGACTATACTATTCAACACATGAATTTACATAGTTTACATAATTTTAGTTTTTAAAATTACCGTAAAATTTTTATGCTATTCTCTTATATACAATACTCATGAGACATTTCTTCATCTTAAAAATGTAACCTTACTTGTAGAAGTTTATCCTCTTCTACATGTCCAGATTTATGGAAAGACTTTGTTGGGAAAATACAAAATTTTACTAGATTTAATCTGGTAATTTTAGCAGTTTTTTATTTTTTTATTTTTCATTTTTCATTAGATTTCCTAGATTAATGTCTGTGATTATTTGTAGACAGATAATTCTGACTTAAAGTAGTTATATTACAGATGATTGGTGCTTAGCGCACTTAAAAGTGTACTCAGGTTTACCTAATTAGCGCCCTATTAACTTAAAGCTAGTTGAGGTAGTTGATACATGGATTTTGATTAATGGATTTGCGTTGTGTAGGTAATAAAATGATGATTGAGGAAACAAAGCGTAGCATCCATGATGCACTTTGTGTGGCAAGGAATCTCATCCGTAACAATTCGATTGTGTATGGTGGTGGATCTGCTGAAATTTCTTGTTCAATTGCTGTTGACGCTGCTGCATATAGATATCGAGGAGTGGAGCAGGTGGATAATTTATTCTTTATGTTGGTTTTCTGCTGTGCTTTAATGGTTCATCTGATTCTAAAACTTAGTTTCTTATCTTACCCTTTTCCTTTTTTGTTACAGTATGCAATCAGATCCTTTGCCGAAGCTCTAGATTCCATCCCAATGGCCCTTGCAGAGAACAGTGGTCTCCAACCAATAGAAACACTCTCTGCCGTTAAATTACAGCAAATTAAGGTAACAGTTATTTCCTTTTGAATAAAAATTTCTTTTAATATACTTATTGATTAAATTATTTTACCTATGAGCTTTTCTGCACTTGTGATGTGTAATCCATTGAGGATGTTCTGAAGTTGGCTTTACCAAAAGTGTTTCAGTTGTTTACCGAATTTTATTTCTCAAAAAAAAAAAAAAAAAAAAAAAAACTGAAGTCTTTATTTTTCCTCGTTGCTGTTTTTCCCATAACGTAGATTCTTATATCGTGATGGTGATCCTTAGCGTTACACTGCCAATCAGCTTTTTAAATCTTATGAAAATTAAAAATAGGTTATGTGCTACTTGTTTAGGTAAATATTTTGAACCTTCTGTTTATTTCCCATGTAATTTTATATCGATCTCTTTAGCAGTTCAAGACTGTTAATCACTTGCGTTTTTACCCTGGTAGAATGCTTCAACTTGGCCAACTAATGATTCTCTTCTTCTCTGTTTGAATGTTTAAATGAATATTTAAATTTCCTAAAGCCACTAATTAGAAGTATTTGATTTTCTGGTTTATGGCTTTATTCCACCTTTCAAATGCTCATCTTTCAAAATGAACTAGGAACACCTGAAGTTCATCCCGGAAAATTTAACCAGGAAAAAAAAAGTTTGTTCTCTTTTTTGGTTGTCTACTTTCTCGCTTGCGGCTGTGCTATTGTTATCTCATGAACAATAGCAGCGCTGTTCCTTGTATCTAGTTTTTTGGACAATCCGGGATCTGTTATATGGCCTCAAAGCAAACAATTATACCATAAGCTTGATCATAACAGAAGATTAGGAAGCTTTTTGCATTTTTGCTGCTTATTTTTGTTTTTAAAGTCACAAATGGTCACTATGTAAAATTAGATGTAACTAATTTGCTTTAGCAATTTTGAATTGGTTTAGGCTAATCTGTTATCCTTGAAAAATTTTGGAGAACCAGGACTTATTTGGTTGCTTATAGTTGAGAACTGTTTCAGAAAATGGTGGGTTTTTTTTCACTTATTCTATGTTGGAAATCATCACATTTTACTGGTTTTGAAGGTTTTTGAAGTTTAAAATCCAACTAAACAATGAAATCGAGTAAATTCACTGTTTTGTAGACATTTTTATCTTCAAGCAACCAAACGAGGCCTTTTATTTTTTATTGCATGCTAGGATTAGCTTTCAGCGGATGCTAGCAAACAGACTTCCTGATGAATGCTAGTTATGGGTGGCGTGTGGGTCATGAAAACAACTGCTCAGTAGAATGGTGTGGGTCACGCATAAGATGCGGTTCAAGCTAAAGGGAACAGTATCCATTTTCTTTTTGTGTATGATGTCGGCATTTGAATTCGTGGTACACTATTTTGAGAAACATAATTCAACTGAGCTAACCGTTATTGATAAAGAAAGAAAAGTACTTGCAATCTTTCATTCAACTCCCAAACTTATAATTCACATAAGACTTCTAATTCTGCTTTATAGTAGGATAGGAGTAATTAGATTCAAATAAAATCCTCATCTAATATTGATAAAAATCATGATTTAAAACGATACAATTCAAGGCATGCCTCATTTTTTTTTTTCCAGAAATTCACAATGAGGCACATGGCTCGTTGGGTGTTATGTGAGGTGTGTGCCATTTAGAGCTAGTTTTTTTTTAAAAAAATATATATAACAAAAATAAAATTAATAAAATTCTTCGCCTCTCTCACACACGTGATCTCTGGGATAGTCAACACCCAATTGTCACATGAGTTCCTGGTCAAGTTCTCTTCTTCCGCAGCTCTTCTTCCACCACATCTCTTATCACGTATCAATTTTTAAACCTAATTTTTTACCTTTCCTAAACCTACTTTCTTTACTTTATTTTTTCATGGCTTCTTGTTTATTTGAATATTTGTATGTTTCAAATTTTTTAATAAAAAATTTTTATTCAAAGGTTTTATAAGAAATGGTAAGAGGAAAGGAGAAAAACACAATGTGAAATAGAAAAAATCAGGCATAGAAGCATAGTGTGTAAATTGATATGTTTTTTAAAGTGCAACTATTATGAAAAAGTTGCTAAAGAGGGTGTTAAGGTCACCCAATTTTTAAAATTATGCAATATGAGGCTCGTCTTGAGTAGGGTTGTCAATTCGTGTCGGTGGGTCGTGTTCGGGTCAGACCCGAATTTGACCCAGCTGTATCTGACACGACTCGAAACTGGTTTCAGTTTAATTCTGTAGACCCGAACCCGACCCGGATCAGGTTCGAGTCAACATGACCCGACACGAAAAATATTAAATCCATGAAAATTTAAAAAATTTGTTAAAATTAGAGTCAAACTGAAACAATAATTAAACTAAAACAGTAATTTGATTAGCAGCAAAACAATAATTAAACTTAAACAGCAAAATAATAATGCCAAATGGTCAAACTATAAAAATATAATTTGACAATTTACATTTAACATTTAATCATTTATTATAAATTACAATCTACAAAGTACAAACTAAATAATTTACAAACAAACTCAAATTACATTTCTTTATTCTTATACCTATTTAGTTATACCGGCTACACGCCAAGTGCCAACTACCAACACTTCATCTTGATTGTTGAACTTGTTTTCAACTTGAATTAACAGCAAACTAAAAATGGTTAAACAATAAACACTAAAAGCTAAAAACTAAAAAGTAATAAACAAATAGAAATGATAAAATTCCAAATAATGAGATATTGAGATTGCATAATTGTATAACTAGAAAGTTTTATTTGATTAGCTCAGGTAAACCCTCGAAATCTCCAACACGTTTAGCCAATTTTTAGTCTCAAACATATTTGATTTTTCTAATTATTACCATCCAAGGTGGCAATTTGCATTAAACTTAATGACTTAATGTAGTATCAATGAATTAATAAAGTATATGCTCTTGAATTTAGGGTTGCAATAGTATTAACCAACACACGACGACTATCACTTTCTGTTTAGAAGGTTTTTCATCATTGCTTGAGCTTTCATAGTTATACCCTTTAGCCTTCACCTTAATTCATCAAAAAGATTAATTCATTAAGCATCAGAATATCACATTATAAGAAGCCAACAACCTCCATTTCAGACTTTCAGTTTCTGTTCAGAATTTAGAAAACATAAAATTGAAACAGCCAAATTGCAAATAGCAATGGCAATAAATATAAAATTCAGATTATAAGCAGCGAACAACACTGCAACAACAACGGCCAACCACTCAACCAGTGATTGAACAACTACAACACCCAACAAAGGTAACAACTAATAAGGCCAACCAGTGAGCTATCAGAGACAAATTAATGAAAACAAAAATCAGCATAGGGCCAACGGCCAAACAGTTATTGAACAACACCAAAAAAGGCAACATCCAAGCTTTACAATCATGACCAGCATTTAAAAATTAACAAAGGCATGCAACAACGACCAAGTGACCAACTAGTGAGCTATCAGAGACTATACAACATTAAAACAACAGTTCATTTTAAAAAAAATATAATAAAAATCAACTAGGCAACTCTGTTAGCTGAACATTTGGCATCATTGCTGCCAATTTTTGTAATACCCAAGTTCATGATGTCCTCAGTTACACCCTCAAGTTCCGGATCATTCATAAGTACAAAAAATATATATATTACTTTTAACATGAAGTCAGAAAAGAAGTTAATGTCAAAATTTAGAACATTTATCATTATTTTCATATAACCAATCTTTACTGCACACTAAGGCTTTAACAATGTCAGGTTTTAAAGCACTTCTATATTGATCCAAAATTCTACCACTGTTATTGAATGCACTTTTTGAAGCAACTGTGGAAATGGGAATGCATAAAACATCTCTAGCCATAGCTGCCACTTTAGAAAACCTGTATTGGTTACCTTTCCAAAAATGTAATATGTCTAACTTAACCTTCCTATCAATTTTTTGCTCTTCCATACACATTTCAAGTTGTGACTTCTTAGGCATAGTAATTTCCTCTTCAAATGAGTCATAATCCTAGTTATGAATGCCAACATAAATGTAAAAAGTAAATGAAAAATTACTAAATAGTAATGTTTAATAACTGAATGAAAAATACTATTACCTGAAGAAACTGTGATTTTATAATTGTTGCAGGAAAAATCGTTGAGCTATCAACTTGAGAGTTAACTGAGGGTAATGAAGACAGGTCATCGGCGGTTTGTCGGTCCACTTTCTCATAGTTGAAAATAATGCAAATAGCTTATCCCTAACCTTCTTTGTTTCAGATATGTAATCACATCCATATAATTTTTTATAACACCATTCAACAAATGTGAACTTGTACTTAGGATCCAAGATAATCGCTATTGCCAAGATATCACAGAAATCAAACCAGTACTTCCCAAACTTTACTAACATCCTTGTTGCAATATTTTGGATGTACTCAATACCATAAGACTGTTCATGCTTTAGTGCTGCATAAGCCGTAGATACACAAGGGAAGAACATATTTGAAGTAGGATACTTAATGCCTGAAGAATGCACAAGTAATCTCAATAAATGGAGCTAGAAACTTGCAAATACTATCCAACCTTTCCCATTCAGTATTACTAGGACAAGTTTTGAAGTTAGAATCAAGTAGTTCCAAATGTTGGAAGGCAAGTTTGTAATCAATAGCTGAATCAAGCATAATGAATGTCGAATTCCACCTCGTAGGCACATATTGTCTTAATCCTTTCTTTGAATCAAGATAACTTTTTTTGACACATTCCAAAAAATTTTGCTTTCTAGCTTGTAATCCTTTCACATATTTTATACTTTCTCTAACATTAAGAATAGAGATATCAACCTTCTTCAATTCCTCTTGCACGATAAGATTCACAATATGAGCACAACATCTTATGTGGAAAAATTCACCTTTATAGAACAATGCACCACACAAATTTAATTGGTTTCTTAAGAATTCAACATAAACATTGTTAGCTGAAGCATTGTCAAGAGTTATATTGAATATTCTATTCAGAATTTTCCATTCAGTTAAAAAATAGTGAAGCTTCTCACACAAAGCAATACCACCATGTGGTGGTGGCATAAAATCAAAATTTATTTTTTTTATTTTTTGCAACCAGTTGTTATCAATGAAATGTGCAGTCAAGCAAATAAACCCATCTGTATTAATTGATGTCCATAAGTCAGAAGTCAATGAAACTCTACTATTACTTTTTAGAATCTCCTTTTGAAGAAGGCATTTCTCTTTAGTAAACATTTTCTTGCAATCACTTCTAGCATTGTTTCTAGATACTATTTGAAGATCACGACGGAGATATTGCAATAAAGAACGTAGACCAGACCATTCAACACACTGAAAGGAAGATCATGCATGATTATGTAAGAAGTGAATAACTCACGAACTCATGAATGTTAAATGTAGATTCAGTCATAGAGATAGTCGAAGTAGCATTTGAATGTAGAATAAGTTGTCCAATATCACGAGTGTCTCTTTTTTTACAATTTTGTATATGACGTCTTAAATTGCCCGTGCCATACTTGCTATCACACTGATATATTGCCCCACATCTTCTACATTTACATCTCTGCTTGCCATCACTAGGAAGGGGTAACATCTCATAATAACCCCAATCCGTTAAACACATTCTTCGTCTTTCTTAGTGGATGACGGGTATCTCCTTCTTTTTCAATAATATTACACAATCATCATCGTCTTTTTTAATGCCAATTGAAATAGGAGCATTTCATACTTCCACATTCTCAATGAATGGAGTACTTTCTACCACTGTGTTAGAATCTTCCATCTATTCAACAACAACATTATATAAATTATAAACAACTATTCAATCACAAAGACAGAAACTAATACTGTGATACATGGCTCCACCCTCCAACAATAACAATATATAAAAAACTATGACAAATTGACAATAACAACATTAACATTAAATAGCATTTAAATGTTTAAGCTAAAAGCCCAAGGCTACAGCCTAAAGGACCACAGGTGACTCCAAACTCCCTAGGACCATAGAGGCACAACCAATGTTTAAAATTGCGTATTCGGGTATTGAGGCGTTTTTCATTCGTGAGGCGAGGCGTAAGCCTCAAGGCGTTTTGAGGTGTAAGCCTCAAAATCAAAAGATTGCGTATACATAAAATGATAAATTTTTTATATACTAATGAGTGAATAATATAAAACATAAAAAAACATAAGATATGAAGTGAAATTAAAATATCCCAATAATAAGACAACATGAAATATAGTTCAACTCAAATTCTATCTTTCCCAAATCCCAGTATTCTTTTCATTAACATATAATTCCAATTTCCAAAAATAAATAGCAATGACATATCACATAATAACTCCTAAGTCATCAGCACTGTCATCACTAAGGAGTTCTTCATTTGAATCATCATTATGATGAACTGCTCTCTCCCCTTCCTCCTCTCCTATAGAGTCCATTATCGGGCATTTACTTCAAGATTTATGTAAGTTTTAATATATATAGCGTGAGGCGAGGCGGGCCTCAACCAAGTTGAGGCGCAAGCCTCATAAAAAAAACTCGAGGCGTAAGCATCGAGGAGTTTTTTACTGGAATTGCGCAAAGGCGGGCCTTAAGGCGAGTCTCATATTGCGCAATTTTAAACCATGGGCACAACACACGGCTACAACCTACAGCTAAAAGCCTAAGATCAATTAAAAATCAATCCACGACCACAACCACAACTACAAGAAATAACTTAAAGTCTTAAACAAAGTTAAAAGCCTAAAATTAATTACATAACGACGATGACGAATAACAGACAACGAACATGAAAAGAGCGACAAAGGGTGAAAGGGATTTCAGTTAAACTCAAATATTGCTAATAATGTAATCAAACATAAATAAAATCTTGAAAATCAGTAAAGAATAAAAAAAATAAATGATAAATCAACTCTAGGGTTTTCTAATCACGAAATCTTCACAGCATCACCTAGGGTTTCTGCTTGAGAAATGAGAAACTCATAATAAAGAGAAAAAAAATCTTGTCATTTACCGAGTAATAATCCTATCAAAACATTATATCCAAAAGATCAAAAGGAAATTCATGTTCTCGATTATGTCGACATGGGGAGAGAACGAGACTTCAAGGGGAGAAGAAGACTTAAAATCAGAATTCATCACCTGCGATTCTTGCGAAATAAATCAAACAACAACCACTAAATCATGGAGGAGGAAGAGGAAAGGCGGAAAACTAGGACAACTGGGAAAGGGCCTTGATGCATGCAAGGTTGGGGGGGGTTCAAAACAAAATGATTTTTTTTTTCTTTGGGCTCTTATTATCTCATGGTTGGGTCCTTGACTGATTTTGTTTTGAGCTAAAATTTTGGGAATTAAGTAGTTCTAGCTCATAAATGTTTGAGCTGATGTTTTAATTCATTAATTGGAAGAGTCTTTGCACTTGATAGCTCATTAATGGAGTGATTTCTATGCCTCTTTCCTTTCCCTATGTCCCCTTGATTTCCTCCCCTTGGCGCCTCTTCCCCTTCTTGTGTCTCTTTGGTTTCTTCCATGTGAATAAAGGTTGTGGGCTGCTTTCCCGTGACTGCTCTGTCCCGTTTCCTATGCTGGCTCCTCGGGTCCCTTGTTGGTTGGGTTTCCCGTGGCTTGCTGGCTGACTTTCCCGTGGCCTTCCTTCCTGTTTTCTGTGCAGTTTTTTGTGAGCTGTTTGTGGTCTCTTTTGGCCCTTCTTCTTCCCCTTCCTAATGGGATTAATTGGGGTTTTATGTGGCTGTTCAGGTGTTGTTTCAGTGATTGTTTGGGTGATGTTTTGGTCTGGCTTAGGTTATGGATTGGGAGCAATACTTATGCAAAGCCACCGACCCATCGCTTACTTTAGCCAAGTGTTGATAGCTAGAGCCCGGTGTTGAGGATTATTACAGCCCTTAGCTCTGTCAGATCGGATGTAGGAGGAGGTCTCCATAGATTTTATAGATGGGTTACCTCGATCAGAAGGGCTTACAGTGATTCTAATGGTGGTAGATAGATTGAGCAAGTATGGTCGCTTTATTCTCCTACGACACCCTTACATTGCAGTGATAGTTGCAGCAACATTCATCAGAGAAATGGTCAGATTTCATGGGATATCTGCGTTTTAAATATTCGACAGGGATAAGGTATTCCTTAGCCACTTTTGGAGGGAACTATTTAGGCTACAAGGGACGATATTTAAGAGGAGCTTCACTTACCACCTGCAGACATATGGGCAGACAAAGTTGGTAAATAGGAGCTTGGAGTCCTACATATGCTGCTTTGTGTTAGAGACACCTAGGATGTGGGCCAAGTGGTTAGCATGAGCGGAGTACGAGTACAACACTTCATATCACTCTGCCTCCCAGATGACCTCATTCAAAGTGTTGTACGGACGAGACCCACCTCACCTGTACATTTTGGGAAGAGTAGCACTCCAGTTTCGTCAGTAGTGGAATACCTGGAGGAGACAGACATGGTGTTAGAAGAGTTAAAAAGGCATCTTTTGAGGGCTTAATAGATTATGAAGATACAAATGAATGGGCATAGGAAGGACATCAAGTTCAAAGTGGGTGATAAAGGTGTTCCTGAAGCTTCAACTGTATAGACAAAAGACGATCGCTCATTGGAGGAATGAGAAGCTGGCTTCAAGATATTTTGGCCCTTATGAGATGGTAGAGAGAATCAGAGTAGTGGTGTATCGTTTGAGGTTACCCCTAATCGCCACCATATATGAAGTATTTCATGTATCACAATTGAGGAGAGCTGTGTGGGATCACCCATTGAGTTCAGAGTGGTTAACAACATTGGTTGAAAATTGGAAGAGGTACTGGAAGGGGTGCACCATGTCAAGGGAGGAATTAAGGAGGTGTTGGTCAAGTGGAGGGATCTTCTCTATTATGACGCTACATGGGAGCCTTACGAGAGGGTGAAATTTCAGTTCCCATCTTTCTACCTTGAGGACAAGGTGGTTCTTTGGGAGCGGGGTATTGATACACATGAACCGGTCTAGGAGGGATCGGTCCAGCCAGCCCAACCCTTAGGCCGGCTCAGATATTACAATTGGCACCAATTCCTGCCCCCCTCTTGGGGTGGGATCCATTACCTAATGGAGTTTGTATGGGGTGCCGTTTAGTCCTTTTGCTTTTGTTTTGTAATTTGCTTTAAGTAGAAGTTTGAATTAGGGTTAGGACATCTTTTTGGTGGCTGATTTTTTTGAGTGCTTTTGGTGTTCTTGGGCTCTAGCGGCATCTAGAGAGTTTTGGAGAGATTGATCCTCCTCTTGAATAGAGCATCACTTGTATCTTTGTATTTTCCGGTTCCTATCTTCAAATAATACAAAATATCTACTGTTTTCTGGTTTTTCTTGGAGTTTTATGGATATTTCTCACTGATTTCCCAAGATTGATAAGTTTCACTTGAAAACTACAAGCGTTTACTATCAGTGTGCGCTGCCAACAGCTCGGACTATCCTAGTTTGATTTGAAGTCTAATTATGGAGCGTTGTTGAGTCGTGTTGACCGTTCTCGAAGTCAAAATTTTGGGCAATTTTATAAGATTTTGAGTCAATTTTCTAGGCCTTCTGCACTAAAAGGCATTGTGCGCATTGCTTAAAGATCTACACACAAGGCTGCAACCAATTGGTTTATCATGTTTCATGGCCTTGAGGGGATCCATGTTTACGGACACGAATAGTTCCTCCTTAAAATTTCCCTAGGTTGCTATTTTCAGGTAACAAACGTGCAAAATATTGAGTATTTGTGAACGTGCAGATACGAATGTTTGAAAATAGTGCGACAAATGAGGTGGCTTGCAAAATTCAATTGGATTCTGTCCCACAACGTAAAAACCATTCATGACCTTAAAATTAAAACTTAAGATAAAAGCAGTTGGTGAAGACTTAGCCAAATAGACTTGCAATACCATGTTGCAGCTCCGCCACATGTGCTACTAACTGCTTTAGTGTAATGGTTCTATGGCCTTTCCCAAGGAAATCTTGAACCCTGAAAGAAAGGAGGATATTTCCAATAGCACAATATCAATCTCATCAGCCATCAGGCTCTTAATCCTTCATCTTCAAGGGCTGGATTGGGCAGTCAAATTTTAATCAAGGGCACAATTTGTATTTCTAAGAAAAAAAAAGTCCAACTGTTGTGTGACATTCTCAATTTTATTTGTGTATAAGATAAATTTTAATCTCTATTGCCTTGAATTTTTGAGCAACGAGCTCCGCAGAAGGCTGGTTTTGGGAACTCTAGTTGTATACTTTATTCAAAAGAATTATGAAGTAATAATCTTATTGATGCTTACATTTACAGGAGAATACTCCTTTTTGTGGAATTGACTGTAATGATGTTGGTACGAACAACATGCAAGAGCAGAACGTCTTTGAGACATTGATTGGGAAACAGCAGCAGATCCTACTTGCAACGCAGGTCGTCAAGATGATTCTTAAGATTGATGATGTGATTTCTCCATCTGAGTATTAATTTGAATTTTTTTTCCTGCGTTTGTATCCCTATATTAAAGCCTTGTTTGTTTTGCTGTATTGTTAGTCTGACCTGGTTGCAAGAATTTTGTCTAATTAGTAGATCAATTTTAAGTTGTATTTGAAGAATGTGTTATGCTCATCTTAACTAGCTCGTATGTAATTTTAAGTGGTTTTGGAGAATGTGCTATGCTCATCTTAACTTAACTGTAATGAAAATTGCAATTTTAATATTGGTTGATTTGTCATTTTTGTCTTTAGTCGTACTTTGTTAAACTCTCATTTATGTTAGAAAATTTGGCTTTACATGCCTTATTCTTAATCATAGAGTCATCTTTTGTATTTGTTATAATTGTTGTTGGACAAATATATTTCTTATTTTGTTAATAGGATTGGTTTGGAAATTTATTTTAGATGAAATTATTCTTAATGAAAGAATCATGTCTTAAATTTGTGAATTGTTCATTGGATTTGTAAGTCATTTGAACTTTTGTTCTAATTTAGCTTGAACATATATTTTTGGGCTAGCATTCTTTAAAATAAGGGCCAAACTTGGTTGAATCCTTGGGGGCATATATTTATGGGACTAGTGTGTGAAGGAGAAAATGTTGATCTTCCTATGTGTTATGATCAATTGATTGCGTCGGGGGAGGTGACTAGTGGACATCTTTTGATTGAACATTGAAGCGTCTTGATCGTTCATTAAGTCAATCAACTTAATTCATTTGCTAAGCTGATCGCACTGATGCATGTCGAATTTACTAAATAAATATAGGTCATGAACGATTTTATTGAACAACAACAAAATAAAGTGATGGTTGGCTGGCATGACATTGCATAAAATTCTTCAAACCATGTCTAATAAAAAAAGACTCTACCATTGTGTTTGGGACATCGAATTTATTTAAGAAAGACCTATCATACACGAGTTGAGCGAGGGCGGTTGAAAATGAGGCATATGGATGTGATGTTCCATGACATTGTCCCAAATGGTGTCAGTTTAGAAAACGAACTTCATCGTTGTTTTCAGAATGTCGAAATTCTTCGAAATGGATATTTAGATTGCTTGGTTGTCATACGAGTCTAGCAATTAAATTTGCTAGCATGAGGCAAAGATGACAAATTTTGAGGTGAACATAAAGAGACTGATGAATTGAGTGGGGACAATTGACATGCATTTGTTTATTTGAGTACTTAATTGATTTTATCTCATATCAAATATATATATCATTACATATAATTAAATTTAAGAAATTTATTAAACTATTAAAAGCCTAATCCCATGTCCTGCCAATCTTACCTGCATTTGCGAATTCGGAACCTAATCTTTATTATAGCTCCCCTTGGTTGACGAGAAATTATTATGTTTGGAGTCCGGAGGTAGCTTTGTGTCCAGGTTCCAATGAAATCGTGATAAGTGGATTGAACACGTGGATATTTAATATAGATTTGTTATTTTGTTTTTCTTTTGCAAGCCCGATTTATAGGTGAAAATTTTGAATTGATGAGTCAGGTGCACTTTTCATCTTCGTCGGCATTAGAGTCAGTTCACCGTTGACTTTTCATCTTCGACATTGCAGAGGTTGCTGGAAGGGGCTAGTCATATATTCATATTGTGTTAGTCCACCAAGAATCTAAAGGAGGGAGTACAAGGAATCTATAATTTAGTTGGATAGGATTTTCTAGTGATTTTTATCCTTACCTCTTGTACTTTTATTTTTATTTTGAAATGAAGCATGTTTTGTTTTGTTTAAATTCCATATGGCTAAAACCTTTCCTCTAGGCTTATTAGAAACCGTGTTCTACTTTAGTTAGATTTATAATTATATGATTTATTCAATGCTATTTTTAAATCCTTCATTGATGGGGACATCAGTTGGAAACTCTACCGTCGACGTGGCCGTAGATCTACGGCCACGATTTACCCGATGTATTTTTGATTTTAGTATGATCGTTTTATTTGATGTATTTTTTTTCTGCACTTTTCCCTTTTTACCCTTGCTTGAGGGATTGAGTCTTGTAGCCCCTCGAGGGTATTTTAGTCTTTTATTTTATGACATTGTAATGAGTTATTTATAGCCTCCTTCTTGTACTTTTCATGGTTAATGAATGAATGATTATTGAGATTTCTTCCTGCACTTGTGATTTTGAGAGCTTTGAGAGTTCTTGGAGAGTTTTGGAGAGAGCCCTTGGAGAGGGAGATTGGCGCATCACCCACCAACCTCGGAGAAGGCCGGGTTCGTGGTTTAATTTTTGTTGTCTCTTCTTCCTTTTGTTTTGGCCGAAACCCCTTCACCCCCACCTCCCTTGCCGCCGGTTTCTCCACCCACCCAAGCCACTTCACTCCCCCTCAATACCCACGGCCATCATCCCCAAAACCGAACCCCACCTGCATCCCGCCGGCCATCCTCCTAGCCGCCGGCATCCCTTCCATCCACCACCATTCCTTTGTCAATCACCGGCCCCATCTCGTCCTCCCTACGAATTTTCAAATTTTGAAAATTCATTGTGGAAGTTTCCATATTTGCTCGACGCCAAATTAGGAAAGTTTCAATGACGTGTCAAATTCAAATTTGAATTTGGGCGGATTTGAAATTTTCGTCATCAATTCATCGAAGCAGATTAGGAAACGCATAATTATTTTTCCCCTAACCCCTCTCCCCTCTCTCTATGCCGCCGGCCCCATTAATGGGCCTCTCTCCTTTAATGCCCCATTAAGGGTGTTAATGCATGACCATTGAAATTCAAAATCCATGATTTTTCCCTCCAATTTTACTTAAATCTGAAAATAATTTCAGATTTGAGATTTACTCAAATCATATTCCACCTAACCTAGCCTCCCTAACCCTAGCCGCCTCTCCCCCTCTCTCACAACCCGCCGGCCAACCTCTCCCCCACCGCCCCTCTCTTTTCTCTCTTCATCCTCCTCTCAAGGCATAGCTCCTACTTGGATTGGAGATGGAAGATAAATCCGGCACTTGAGTTAACCTTGCTCATCACGACGTTTCTTCGAGAAGGATTCATCTAACCTTGGACGGACAATTTTGGAAGGTACGTGGGATTTCTACGACGTCTCTCCGTGAAGGTGATTCTTTCTCCTTCTTGATTCTTTTACTTTCGAATTCCGAATTCTTCATGAGAATTTGTTCAAAGCGAGAGATTGTGTCCCTTTGTTGCCATCCACTAGTACTCGTAGGATTTGCTACTTCTTGGCTTTTGGATCTCGTTGTTAAACTAGGATTATGTTGAATACTATCCTACTTGCATTACTTTAACTTTCCTACGTGTTTTGATTCCGTTTAGCATTTTGTGTTGTTTGGCCTAAGCGAAAGCGACCGTTTATTAGTTTTATTTTGTGGTTTTAAGCACTAATAACAAAATCTGAAATTGATCTTTAAATATTTTGTGCAAATTCCTAAATCATGCATGTAGTCCTACATCATCTGGTATCAGAGCATGGTTTGCTCTAGTTTTGCATGCTAGACTTCATCCTAGGAGTTATTTCAATTAGTATATCTCATTGTTGCATGCATTCTATTAGTTAAATTAATATATTTACATGTTATGCTTGCTGTCCACTATTTTTCCGCATGCATTTAGGGGTCGTTAAGCTTGTTATCACCTGTTTAATTGCTGTCCTTAAGCTAGCCACATCACTAGTTGTTTAGGTAACTTAACCCTTCTTTGTAGTTTGCTGTCCATGAGTTTCCAGCACCATTTAGAGTCCCGTTAGAGTGTTTTTCCCTGCTGTAGGTTGCTGTCCACTTCCTAGAAAACCCTCTAAGTACTCCATAGTGTTTAGGAATGGACCCGGAACAACTTAGCAGGACTTTAGACCTGTTGGTAGGTTAAATGGGCACGATTAGTCAGCAACTTAAGGAAAACCAGTCAGACCTAGCGGAACTTCGGCGGCAGACAACTGATAGATTCGATAACCTAGAACGAGGTAGGAACCAAGCACCCCTTTACACACCTTCTAGGCCACCTTCCATGTATGGGGATGATACTTTTCAAGATGATGGGCCCCCACGTTCCCCTTATCGAAATCCTCATTACATACATGACACCAACCATGACCCCGACATACACTTGATGAAGAATATCAAGGTAGAAGCTCCCACTTTCGATGGCACCTTAGATCCACAACTCTTCCTTGATTGGATCAAAGGTATGGATAGTTTCTTCAAGTGGTATAACATTTCTGAAGCCAGAAAGGTTAGGTTCGCGGAGATGAAGCTTATTGGAAGGGCTAGCCAATTCTGGTCGAACTTAGAAAGTCTTAGGGAGTCCCGCAACGAGTACCCCATTACTGATTGGGCGTCCATGAAACGTGAACTTAAACAGAAGTGCCTACCTCCTTCTTACTTCCCTAGACTCCTTGATAGGTGGAACCGACTTACCCAAGGAAGCAAACCCGTTAAGGATTACATAGCATCCTTCGATGATTACCTGATTCGTTGCAAAGGGGAGACCTCAACCACCCCCGCGCAAATTTTATCGATGTTTCGTACCGGACTGCGAGAAGACTTACGCAATGAACTTTTTGCCCGGAACATCACTACACTGGAGAACGCCTACAGCCTAGTGCTTGATCTAGAGGAGTCCCGTTCTCAGCATCCGTGTCAATTTCATGACTCTAGACCTTCGTATAGATCAGCTGGTAGCTCCACCTCGCACCCTCCTGTTTCACGACCTACTCCGGGGAGCACGACCCGACCACCCACGGGTCCACCTGCACCTAGATCTGATTCTAGAAGTAAGCCTCCCACCACGGATGCCCCTCGGTCCAGTCCCGGGACCAAGTGCTTTTGATGCCAGGGGTATGGGCATATCGCTTCTCAGTGCTCCAGTCCTTACAAGGTTTCGATCGTTGAGGAAGTAACTGAGGACGATCTTGAGCCCGAGGTTGATCAGATCCACTAAGTTGAAGAAGAAGGCGAATACTTCGAGGAGGACGACGACACTACGGTCCTCAGTTGCCTTCAATAGTCGGATACCCCTCCCATCTGCGTGGTGAGATGTGCACTATCACATCCAACACCCACTGATGACTGGCGTAGGACCACAATTTTCCATACCTACACCAAAATCAAAGACAAAAACTGTAAAGTCATTGTGGATAGTGGTAGTTGCATTAATGCTGTTTCCTCCAGCATGGTATCCCAGTTAGGTCTGTCTGCCGTTCCTCACCCCAACCCGTATAAGGTATCGTGGGTCAACTCCAATGCCTTGGAGGTGAAGGAACGAAGCCACGTACCCATCTCCTTTGCCACTTATAAGGAGAATGTCTGGTGCGCTGTGTTGACCATGAATGTTGGACAAATTTTGCTAGATCGCCCCTGGATCTACGATAACGATGTCCACATTTATGGTCGTTCAAACACCTGCGTGTTTGAACATGTGGGCAAAAAGATTAAGCTCTTGCCATCACAGCCCCGGGTTATGGATGCCACCAAATCCAACCCAACCAAATCTAAGAGGGACCTGAACCTTGTCACCGCCAAGGATATGATTACTGAGATTGCCCAAGGCGCCCCTCTGTTCGCCTTAGTCGCTCGTGAGACTTCCACTGAATCTGACGAGCCCATTCCTGAGGAGGTACAGCCTATTTTAGGGTAGTATGCTGATGTCTTTCCCGATGATCTCCCAGATCAATTACCACCACTTAGAGACATTCAGCATGCTATAGACTTCGTCCCTGGAGCCTCCCTACCAAACCTGCCCCACTACCGCATGAACCCCACGAAACATGCCGAGCTTAAGAAGCAGGTTGACGAATTACTGCAGCGAGGTTTCATTAAGGAGAGTCTTAGTCCCTGTGCGGTGCCGGCCCTTCTCACACCGAAGAAGGACGGAACGTGGAGAATGTGTGTGGATAGCCGTGCTATCAACAAGATCACCGTCAAATATCAATTCCCTATTCCGAGGCTCGATGACATGCTCGATATGATGACGGTTGCAACTTTATTCTCCAAAATTAATCTTAAAAGTGGATACCACCAGATCCGGATCCGACCCGGTGATGAGTGGAAAACCGCTTTCAAAACGAAAGATGGCCTTTATGCGTGGTTAGTCATGCCCTTTGGACTGAGTAATGCCCCTAACACTTTTATGAGGGTTATGACTCAGGTGTTGCGCCCCTTTATGGGTAAGTTTGTTGTCGTCTATTTTGATGACATACTTATCTATAGCCATTCTGTTGATCAGCACCTTGACCACCTTAAGCAAGTTTGTGATGTCTTGAGGAAAGAACTATTTTATGCCAATCCTAAGAAATGCACTTTCCTCGTAGACCGAGTCATCTTTCTGGGCTTTATTGTGTCTGCACAAGGGGTTTCTGCCGACCCCGAGAAGGTTAGAGCCATAGTTGACTGGCCCGTACCTCAGAACATCCGGGAAGTTCGCAGCTTCCACGGATTAGCTACCTTATATAGGAGATTCATCCGAAATTTCAGCACCATAGTATCTCCTATCACTGACTGTCTTAAGAAGGGTGATTTTCATTGGACCCCGGCTGCCACCAGAGCATTCGATGAGATTAAGAAACGAATGGTGGAAGCCCCAGTGATGAGACTTCTTGACTTCTCTAAAGTCTTCGAAGTGACCTGCGATGCTTCGGGGGTCGGGATTGGAGGAGTCCTCTCCCAGGAGAGTCACCCGGTAGCATATTTCAGCGAGAAGCTGAATGAAATTAGGCAGCGTTACTCCACTTACGATAAGGAATTCTACGTCGTGATCCAATCCCTTCGCTACTGGCGGCACTACTTGCTCCCGCAAGAGTTCGTCATCTTTTCGGATCACGAGGCTTTGAGATACATCAATTCTCAAAAGAAACTTAATGCCCGACATGGCCGATGGGTAGAATTTCTTCAGGAGTATACGTACACTCTTAGGCACAAGGTAGGGGTCGAGAATAAGGCTGCTGACGCTCTCAGCCGACGGATGATGACTACTCTTGAGTTGAGAGCGGAAGTCGTGGGTTTTGATCAGATGAAGATGGATTATCTTGAGTGCCCAGACTTCAAAGAAATTTACTCTTCCCTGTCCACGGGCAGCACCCGCCTCGTGGACGATTTCCTTTTGGATGATGGGTACCTTTTCAAAGCCCAAAAGCTTTGTATACCTCGCACTTCCCTTAGGGAATTTCTTGTGTGGGAACTTCACGCTGGGGGCCTCGCTGGACATTTTGGGAGAGATAAGACGATTGAGGCCGTTGAGTACCACTTCTTTTGGCCAAGCCTTAAGAGAGATGTGGGTAGAATGGTTGCTAGGTGTCACACGTGTCAATTAGCCAAGCAACGTAAACAAAATACTGGGCTTTACACTCCGTTACCTGTGCCTAGTTGTCCTTGGCAGGACGTCAGTATGGACTTTATTTTAGGCCTGCCAAAGACACTGCGAAGAAATGATGCCATATGCGTGGTTGTAGATCGATTTTCCAAAATGGCTCATTTCCTCCCCTGTTCCAAAACATCTGATGCCTCTCACATTGCCAAGCTTTATTTTAATGAGGTCGTCCGCTTGCATGGTTTACCCAAAACCATTGTATCGGATCGAGATGTTAAGTTCACTAGTTACTTCTGGAAAACCCTGTGGATGAAGATGGGTACTAAGCTACAATTTTCCACTGCCTTTCACCCTCAGACGGATGGTCAGACAGAAGTAGTTAACAGAAGTTTGGGAAACTTACTGCGTTCTTTGGTTGGGGATCATATTAGAGACTGGGACACTATCCTACCCACTGCTGAGTTTGCGTACAATAATTCTGTCAACCGAACCACGGGTCTAAGTCCTTCTGAGATTGTATACGGGTTTAAACCTAGACAACCTTTAGATTTGATTCCTATGAGTTCTAGGTATAGAATTTCTGAGTCTGCATCTGCATTTGCATCACATCTGCATGAACTGCATAAGGAAATTGCACAAAATATTGAAAAGAGTAACAAAGATTACAAGTTATATGCTGATTTAAAACGACGATTTAAAACTTTTAAAGTAGGTGACTTCGTGATGGTGCGGATCCGTCCGGAACGGTTCCCACAAGGAACCGTTAAGAAACTACACGCCAAGAGTGCTGGGCCCTTCAAAATATTAAGGAAAATTAATGACAATGCATATGTGGTAGACCTCCCCAAGGATTTCAACATCAACCCGACCTTTAACATTGAGGATCTAGTGGCTTACGAAGGCCCTGATTTCAATCCACCCAACCCATTTTCGCAACAGCCTAATATAACACCACCATTGGAAAACCCAAATTTGCCCCCCCTTCCTACCATTCCCAAACCACCTATGGCTTATAAAGTGGACACAGTTTTGAGTGATGACATTATCTCTACAAAAGAAGGAGGAAGGAGAAGGTATTTGATCAGGTGGAGAGGAAAACCTGAATCAGAGGACACGTGGATAGACCGCGAGGAGCTGCAGCGGATAGACCCAGATGCTTTGGAGCTTTACGAGAGAGACTCTTACTCGACGGAGTCGAGTTTTCTCCCACCCTGGGAAAATGATGGGGACATCAGTTGGAAAGTCTACCGTCGACGTGGCCGTAGATCTACGGCCACGATTTACCCGATGTATTTTTGATTTTAGTATGATCATTTTATTTGATGTATTTTTTTTCTGCACTTTTCCCTTTTTACCCTTGCTTGAGGGATTGAGTCTTGTAGCCCCTCGAGGGTATTTTAGTCTTTTATTTTATGACATTGTAATGGGCTATTTATAGCCTCCTTCTTGTACTTTTCATGGTTAATGAATGAATGATTATTGAGATTTCTTCCTGCACTTGTGATTTTGAGAGCTTTGAGAGTTCTTGGAGAGAGCCCTTGGAGAGGGAGATTGCGCATCACCCACCAACCTCGGAGAAGGCCGGGTTCGTGGTTTAATTTTTGTTTTCTCTTCTTCCTTTTGTTTTGGCCGAAACCCCTTCACCCCCACCTTCCTTGCCGCCGGTTTCTCCACCCACCCAAGCCACTTCACTCCCCCTCAATACCCACGGCCATCATCCCCAAAACCGAACCCCACCTGCATCCCGCCGGCATCCCTTCCATCCACCACCATTCCTTTGTCAATCACCGGCCCCATCTCGTCCTCCCTACGAATTTTCAAATTTTGAAAATTCATTGTGGAAGTTTCCATATTTGCTCGACGCCAAATTAGGAAAGTTTCAATGACGTGTCAAATTCAAATTTGAAAATTTGGGCGGATTTGAAATTTTCGTCATCAATTCATCGGAGCAGATTAGGAAACGCATAATTATTTTTCCCCTAACCCCTCTCCCCTCTCTCTATGCCGCCGACCCCATTAATGGGCCTCTCTCCTTTAATGCCCCATTAAGGGTGTTAATGCATGACCATTGAAATTCAAAATCCATGATTTTTCCCTCCAATTTTACTTAAATCTGAAAATAATTTCAGATTTGAGATTTACTCAAATCATATTCCACCTAACCTAGCCTCCCTAACCCTAGCCGCCTCTCCCCCTCTCTCACAACCCGCCGGCCAACCTCTCCCCCACCGCCCCTCTCTTTTCTCTCTTCACCCTCCTCTCAAGGCATAGCTCCTACTTGGATTGGAGATGGAAGATAAATCCGGCACTTGAGTTAACCTTGCTCTTCATGACGTTTCTTCGAGAAGGATTCATCTAACCTTGGACGGACAATTTTGGAAGCTACGTGGGATTTCTACGACGTCTCTCTGTGAAGGTGATTCTTTCTCCTTCTTGATTCTTTTACTTTCGAATTCCGAATTCTTCATGAGAATTTGTTCAAAGCGAGAGATTGTGTCCCTTTGTTGCCATCCACTAGTACTCGTAGGATTTGCTACTTCTTGGCTTTTGGATCTCGTTGTTAAACTAGGATTATGTTGAATACTATCCTACTTGCATTACTTTAACTTTCCTACGTGTTTTGATTCCGTTTAGCATTTTGTGTTGTTTGGCCTAAGCGAAAGTGACCGTTTATTAGTTTTATTTTGTGGTTTTAAGCACTAATAACAAAATCTGAAATTGATCTTTAAATATTTTGTGCAAATTCCTAAATCATGCATGTAGTCCTGCATCATTCATACTTAATTTAGTTTATGTAGAGGTATTGTATAAGCTTGAAATATAATGTGATTTACTACCTCGATAGAGGAGTAGAAGAACAATTAGGGGATTTAAAACATAATTTGTTCATGCATAGACATACGGTGGTTAGGATTATGAGATATTAAAGAGATTAGAATTATAGTTGATAGAAATCTTAGTTAACATTCCAATGAACTTGATAGAGATGAGAAATTATTATGCTTTGATTCACAACAACATTAGGAGAATTTACTTTTTCAAACATGAGTTCTTAAATGTAATAGGTTCGTAGTATTTTAAATATAGAATTTGTTTCTTTAACCTATAAATGTTAATTTTCAATTGCACACACTTTTTATTCGATCAAAAAGATAAATTAAGTAGTTCATATATGTAGTACTTGAAATACCTTAGGGTAATTCAAATTCTCGTGGGAGTGATACTTGACTTATCACTTTGTTACTTGACACGATATATATACTTATATAGAACATGATTCATATCACAATATAACAAGCAATAAAAATCTAGAACTCGCTAGAAATCTTATTATGTTTTTGGCGTTGTTTCCTTGGATTGTAGTTAATTATCCTTTCTTACACTTTAGATTGCTAAATAGATTGCTGATTTAAATCTTATCCTTATCTTTATTTATGTTGTTTTATGTTGCCATTGTTATTTATTTATGCTAAAATTTAGTATTGTTGTATGTTTTTTTTTAAAATTTTTTTTTAGTATTGTTGTATGGTTAAGTATTTAACAATACAGTGTTTTTCACTTCTTCTATTGGAAATGTTACTTTTGCACACATAATAGGAATAGATTAGGGGGAACTTGGTTTGATTAGAAAGAACTCTTAAGGAAAAGTGAAAATCTACAAAATAACAAAAAATAATTAATTTTTTTTACCTGATTTAGGAGAATTACCAACTTAGATCACTTAGAGAACATGTTAATCCTTTGGTTGAGGGTATTAACCAAAGTATTAGTAGACCAAATATTCGGGCTTAAACCTTTGAGCTAAACTTTCTATCATCCAAATGGTACAAAATTTTCAATTTAGGGGAATCTCTATTGAAGATCCCAAATATCATGTAGCTAGTTTCTCGGAGATATGTGCTACATTTAAATATATTAGAGTCTCTTATGATGCAGTTAGACTTAGGTTATTTTTGTTCTCATTAAGGGATAAAGATAAGATGTGACTGAACTTTTTATTCTGATGTTCAATGACCACATGGAATGATTTAGTTACCAAATTTTTAGCCAAGTATTTTTTCCATCTGAAATTACAAAACTTGGGAACAACATTACCTCATTCACACAATTAGATTGAGCATCAACTTATGAATCATGGGAGAGATTCAATGAATTACTTATGAAGTGTCCCCACTATGCATTACCCAATTTTCTTATCATTCAGACATTTTATGATGATCTTGTACGTTCTTAGATCCAATATAGATGCGGCTGTTAGAGGTTGTTTAATTTCGAAACCCTTTGACAAAACAAATGCTTGATTGAAGTGAAGAAATGGACACCAACAATTTTAATGATCACATGAGAGAGTGAACCCTAAAAAAGCGGCTAGTCTATATGAATATGATGCTTTATCAATTTTAATTGCAGAAGTAATTGAGATGACATTGGAGTTAGTACATCCCAAAGCTCACTTTTTCCAACAAAAAAAGTATGTATGGATCAAATAGTGACCCAAGTACATCAAGATTTGAATCATTAAATGTCATCAATAATAGACAAAATAACTCTTTCTATAATACTTACAAACTAGGTTGGAGTAATCTCCCACCTTTAATCAGAGTAACAATTAGAATGGGGGTAGTAATTGGAATTCTCGCTAACCTAATCATGTAGGAAATTACAACCCACCACCTCAGAACTATGGAAATCCAAGGCCTAATTATCCACCTAGATTTAATTTGAATAATTAAATTATGGATAAAAAACCTTCTTTGGAAGATTTAGTTTAGCAAATGGGATCCTATTTATATAGCCAAGCTATTGGAATAAGAAATATTAAAAATTAGGGCTGCAAGCGAACCAAACGTTCGACGAACTACTCGTTGTTCGGTTCGATTAAAGCTCGTTCGTGATCGTTTAATTAACAAACAAACAAACTTGAACAATATTTTAAATACTCGATTCTTAAATAAACAAGCTTGAACACTAATGCGTTCAGCTCGTTTATGTTCGCGAACAACATCAGTTGATGTTCATGAACAAGCTCGATAAAAAGCTCGATTCGAGTTCGATTAAATATAAAAACTTTAATTATACCATAATATAATATAATTATTTTTTATTAATAAATTTTAAAGTAATAAAATATTATAACATATGTTCATATAAATTAATCATATTTTCATTTTAAATATACAACTGCTTTTATTTTAGAAATTTCATTTCATGAACAAGAAATATTTCATATTTGTTCATGTTTGTTAGATTGTTTGTTTAGAATGTTCATGAACAAATTTAATGTTTGCTTGTTCAATAGATTGTTTGCGAGATATGTTCACGAACATAGCTCGTTTAAAGCTCGATAAGCACTAAACAAACGAACATGAACCAAACATGAACCAAACATGAACACCCTTAAATTAAACGAACCAAACATGAACACAAATAATAAAGCTCGAATCAAACACGAACCAAACATGAACAAGCTAATGTTAAACAAACACAAACATGAACACTCACATACTCGGCTCGGCTCGGTTCGTTTGCAGCCCTATTAAAAATTAATTATGGTAGTTAGATATCTCTTTGAATAGTAAACCCTAGGGAAACTTGCCTAGTAATACAAAGCTAAATCCTAAGGAAAAAGGTAAGGACAATTTCAAAGCTATGCAATTGAGGAGTGGAAGAGAGTTAGATGATGTGGTTAGGAAGGAGGATAAGCTTATAGAGGAAATTCGTGAGGAAGCACCCATTGTTGACCTCGTTTTATTCTAATTTGCTCTCGAGCATTTTCTAGTTTCTTAATTGAACCTCGTCGAGCCCATATGGAGCCTGAGTCGACTCGACTCGGGTCGAATTAAACTCGACCTGGTTTAATTAACCTCGAGCAGTGTATATCGCCCCCGTCGGACACAATTTGATTTCAATTAGTTGAATTTGATCGGTGTCCGCACCTAATAATTTGCCTAAAATAAAAAAGATTGACTGTAATTTGAAAAATCATTTTCTTGGAAGAAGGATGGTTTAACAAGTGGGAATCAATGAGCACCAGAAGGAAATCATTATAATCCTTTTTTTTTGAAGGAAGGTAAATGACTGAGGTAGATAAAAAATCCCTCTACTAGTTGATGAGATGATCAAATGTCCTAAAGGAGAATGCCAAAGCAATCCATCTTCTGAGAGTCATGATAACCTGAAGATGATTACTATCATTAATATCTATAATTACTAAATAAAATATATCAGTATAATGTTGTGTGTCAAAAATATAATAAAGTTGATATATCTAAATTTTGAACTGCTCATGTTGAACAAAAAGTTTAATATTGCTAGAAAAATTGCAATGATAAGATAGCCAATTTTGTATTGTAGAGTTCACATGCTCAATAGCAATCATTTGCCACAAAAGATAAATTAAATGGAGCAATGTAGAAGTTTTTGAAGTTATAAACATTTAAAATCTAATCAAATCATATGCTTGAAAATTGATGATTCATCTCAAGGTGATTTAACAACATGGATGCATTGCTTGTGCAGAGATGCCAAGCAGCTGGTTAGATGGATGTCCTGATCGATCGATGGAAGGCAGTGGTCTTGATGTCCCATGTGCAGGTCATGCAAAATGGAGCAAAGAAGTTCCAACCAATGAAACTAGGTTTAGGGTTTAGGGCCTGTTGAACAAGGAACCGACTCAATAAATGGTCGGTTAAACCCTGAAAATCGGAATAGCAATAGATTGGAATAAAACCCAGCCAAATCGCTGGTTGAACTGGAAAACTGGCGAACCTAATAGAGAATGAAAATAAAAAGAATACTTAACCTATAATATATGTACACTTGTCATATTACTATTGGTGCACTTATTATCCTTTAGTCTATATATAGATGTACTCAAGGTGTATTAGATATCCAATGAATAATACGATTCTTGTTTGCTTGTCCTATTCTTCTTCTTCTTGTTTTCTTGTCCTGCAACGCACTACAGAGATATTGAAATCTCTTCATGGTATCAGAGCGGGGGAGAACAAGTTCTGAAGCCATGGCGAGGTCGTCCTCCGTCCAATTTGAAGGAAATCAAGATCTGGCGACGCAAGAAGAAATCATCATCCCACCGTCTCTAAAATTCATCATAGGAAATCTCAAAAACATCGTTCCCACTCCTTTATCCGCTGACAACTACCACATGTGGCTATCTCAAATCACAAAACTATTACGTGCCAAAAGATTCGAAAAGTTTATCGATCCATCTATTCCTTTGCCTCCCCAATCTTTAGCTCGCTCGGATGGAACAACCGCTCCCAATACCCTTTACGATCAATGGCTGCTCACCGATCAGAATCTTGCGGCAGCCATCTGTTCTACGATTTCCTCCTATATTCTTCTATATCTTGTTAATCTTGATTCTACCTCTGCCATCTGGACCACTCTTGAACTTAGATTTCAATCTTCTAATCGTTCCAAAGTGATCTAGTTAAAGAATGATCTTCACCACATCTCGATGAAAACTTCCATGACCCAATATCTCAAGAAATATAAAATCTTTGGTTGATCAAATAGCCTCCACTGGATCCACGGTCGACACAGAGGACATTATCCTCTATATCCTAAACGGTCTTCCGGCATCCTATCAAGCTTTCAAAACGGCTATACGAACGATGCTAACGCCCATCAGTCGATCTTGATCAGTTGTATCCTCTTCTTCTTAGTGAGGAGATTAATATAGCTGCCGAAGTAGCTCAAAGTCCTCAAATGCCCGATCCCAACCTTGCCTTGTATACTCATCGTGGTCGCGACAAAAGATATCGCGACAGAAATCTCTCTCGCGACACCTCGTCCACCCGAACTCAATCTGACCCTCCTGCGACCTGCTAGATTTGCCTCAAAAGAGGACACTCTGCATCGGCCTGCTGGTATCGAGTTAACATGAACTACACTCCCGCCACCATAACTTCTCCAACTCGCACCATGGTTTCTCCTCCCGCAAACCAACCCGACAGTGAATGGTTTCTTGACTCTGGGGCATCTTCCCACCTTACAAATTCTCTTGACAACCTCTCCATTGCAAGTTCTTATTAGGGATCTGATTCTGTAACCATTGGCGATGACAGAACTATCTCCATTGCAAATTCTAGCACACGTTTGTTACCCACTCCCAACCGTAAGTTGCAGTTATCTCAGATACTTCACATTCCTCATCTTAAATACGACTTACTTTCAATTTCGAAATTCACAAAAGACAACATCATTTCTATTACTTTTGATCATAACAATTTTACTTTCAAGGACATTCAGACTCGTCAAGTTCTTCTTCAAGGGCCTTGCCATGAAGGGCTATACCCCATCAAGAACCTTCATCCCGAAAAATCTCATTCTGCTCTCACGGTCACAGCTGACTCGTCTGATCTTTGGCATAATCGCTTAGGTCACTCTCACAGCAGGGTCTTATCTCATATTTCTCAATGTAATCCTATGCTTAGAATTTCCAATTTCAAGTCTCAATGTAAACCTTGCCAATTGGCTAAAGGTCACAAATTAGTCTTCGAAAAATATGTAAATCGCAGTAATAACATTCTTGAATTACTTCATTCTGACGTCTGGGGACCATCCCCTATAGCTTCGAATCAAGGATTTTATTACTACGTTATTTTTATTGACTATCACTCTCGCTTCACGTGGATTTTTCCTATGACTCATAAATCTGATGTAACAAACATCTTTATTAACTTCAAGAAATATATTGAGAAACTCACCTCCAAACCGATTAAATGCCTTAGAACAGACGGCGGCCTGGAATATAATTACAATCACAATCTTCTTTCTTTTCTCAAAAACAACGACATATCTCACCAAATGTCTTGCCCGTACACTCCGGAGCAGAATGGGGTCTTCGAAAGAAAGCACCACCATATTCTTGAAACAACACGATCTCTCTTGATTACAACATCCGTTCCTACGACCTATTGGGCTGATGTTGTGCTTACCTCTACTTATCTCATCAATCGTATGCCCTCCTCAACTACGAACAATCTCCACCGTTTGAACTCTTATATCACTACAAACCTGACTACAAACATCTTAAGACATTCGGATGTGAATGCTTCCCTCTCCTTCCACCTTCTCTTCGTAACAAACTTCAGCCCAAAATGAAATCATCTATATTTCTTTGATACTCTGAAACTTATACGGGTTATAAATGTCTTGACATTCAATCCAATAAAATCTTTATGTCACGACATACCACATTCAATGAGACTAATTTTCCTTTCAAGCATCTCACGGAATTGGTCTCTCATCCTTCCACTCCTATCTCTCCTTTTCTTCTCACCCCTACCTCCATGACAAACAAAATTTCTCCTCACCGCAATCAACATAAATCTCTACCTCCATCTGCGTCTGTTTCCAATCAAAATACCACTGCTCCTACCAAATCTCTGCCATCCGCTGTCACGACCCAACCCGATCGGGACGGATCCCGCTCCCATCGGGCCGCGACACAACCATTGAAAATCCAGGATCTAGCTTTGGAATTTGCTTCAGACTTTTTTCCAAATATTAAATAGACAGAAAAACACAGAGCTATTATAAACATTCAAATACAGAACAGTTTATCTATCTTTTCTTTCATCTTTCATCAAAACAATCATATACAATACAATCCATGGCTTCAGATAGAAATAGCAGAACATAACAGAAAAGACATGTCTGTTCAAAAATCAAAAGTATAAAATACCTAATCTCAGTCAGACACAGAACTTCTAGTCCAAGACCTCCTTCCCTTTCTCAGAACCTAAAAACCACGTAGAAAGCAAAGATGAGCTAACAGCTCAGCAAGACATCACTCACCAATCAAAATAGTCAAAAATTCATATCAAAAAATAGCCGTACGAAAATCGTAGAACAGACAGAACATATATTTAATCAACATAAATCAAACAACTGATACAGAAAATTGAAGTAATTTCAAATCAGAGTTCAGAACATATATCATAAAACTTTCATGTCACAGAGCAGACATAATCGTACGGAATAACCAGAATCGTACAGAAATCAGAAATCAGATTAAATCACATTCATATCAGATAATTCGTATCAGATTCCTTGAGCCTGACAGAATCTCAACGGATTTTGGCCCCTTATGCCTCCCTTCCCAGACACTGTCAGAATCTCAACAGATTCTGGCCCCTTATGCCTCCCTTTGTGCTTATAGCACCAGAACAGAACATAACAGATATTCGGAATTCCGGAACATAACTTATTTTCAGATTTCAGAGCTCATTTCAGATTTCCCTGACACAGACAGAATCTCAAAGGATCCTGACCCCTTATAACTCCCTTCTGATAGCATACAAACACTTCAATTCATTCAATGTATCAATTCAGAAAAATTAGAATTCGTACAAAAAATCAGCGGCATAACGGCAGTATACGGAATTTACACAAAATTCACAGATTCAAAAATTTACCAAATTACCATAGAATATCCACAACAACATTATAAGACTTTTACTGTACTGACATAACATTTTTCAACATCATGATAACTTGCAATTCAATTAAAACGCCGCAGAATTCAAAATATCCGGTAAAAATCTTCCAGAAAATACTCAAAACGTGCATAATTATCATCTCAAAAATATACCAAAAATTACGCGGTAAAACCTTTATCAGTGCGAAATAAAATCAATTATTCGCTAACGAAAACAAAAATCGAACAGAAAAGTCGTCAAAATGCTTGTTTCTGAAAATTGAGAAAGGCAGAATGTGCCTTACTTCGAGTCGATCAACTTTTCCAACTACGGCGACGGACAAAAACGAGTCGAAGTCGCCCAAAAATCCACTTTTCTTCTTTTCCCTTCGTTTTTCTCTCTCTTGGGCTTTCTCTCTCTCTTCAAAAACGATACTATTCAATATTTATTAAGCAGGATCGTCCCGGACGATGTACCGATTCGTCCCGGGACGATCTTCTCTGGACTCAATCGTCCAGACGAAAATAAATTCCAATTTCTTCGTCCCTGGACGAAACTCTCTGTCTGGGTTCGTCCCAACCCTTCCAGGTTTGTACAGAAGAACATGCATATTTTCTCTGTTCGTACTGGCAGTTCGTATGTACTAACCATACATATTTCTTCACAATTTTTTTAGTTCGTACAGACGGTTCGTCCCGTACTAATAGCACAATTTTTTTTTTCAAACATAAGGGTTTCACAATCTACTCACCTTAAGAAAAATGTCGTCCTCGACATTCCCAAAGTAAACTGAGTCAAAATAAATATGGATACAACTGTCTCATGTCTGATTCCTTCTCCCAAGTCGCTTCCCATGCTGTTCTTTGTTTCCACTGTACTTTAACCATCGGAATATGTTTACTTCTTAACTTACGCACATCATAGGCCAAAATTGTCTCAGGTTCTTCTTTGTACTGCAGATTCTCCTGAATCTCAACCTCATCAGCAGACAACTTCTTGCCAGAATCAGATATCCACTTTCTCAAAGAGGATATGTGAAAAATATTATGCACATCAGACAGCTGATCGGATAACAACAATATATAAGCGAACTTACCAATCCTTTCAAGGATTTCAAAAGGCCCAACGTACATTGGACCGAACTTGCTCACTCTACCAAATCTTCTCACACCTTTCATCGGACTGACTTTGACATATACAAAGTCACCAACCTGAAATTCCACAAATATGTGCTTCTGATTTTAATATTTCTGTTGTCTATCTTATGCAGCTTTCAATCTTTCTTTAATTAGATTAATCTTCATAACAGTTTCATCCACAAAAGTTGAACCCATCACTTGTCTATCTTTCACCTCAGTCAGAGTCAAAGGAGTTCTACACTTCCGGCCATACAAAGCTTCATAAGGTGCCATACCAATATTGGACTGAAAACTGTTATTATATACAAATTCTATCAAAGGGATATGATCTTCCAAACTTCCTCCAAAATCCAAAACACATAATTGCAGAAGATCTTTCAGTACCTGAATAGTCCTCTCAAACTGTCTGTCAGTCTGCGGATGAAAAACCGTACTGAAATGCAACTTCTTACCCAAGCCTTGTTGAATATCCTTCCAAAGTTTGGAAGTAAACCATCCATCTCGATCAGATACAATCACTTTAGGCACACAATATAATCTAATAATTTTCTTCACATATACGTGTGTCAACTTATCCACCGGATCCGTCTGCCTGATCGGAAGAAAGTGTGCAGACTTCGTTAATCGATCCACAATCACCCAGATGGCATCATGCCCTTGCCTTGATTGAGGGAAACCCATAGTAAAGTCCATCATTACCTCCTCCCACTTCCACTGGATTAGCAACAACTGCAAAAGACCTCATCGTCTCTGATGCTCTGCCTTCACTAACTGACAGGCTTCACATTTCACAACAAAATATGATACATCCTTTTTCATTCCAGGCCACCAGAACAAACTCTTCATATCTCCGTACATCCTACCACTTTTCGGATGTATCGTATAGCCTGAATGATGAGATTCGTACAGAATCTTTTTCCTTAAATCTCCAAACATAAGAATCCACAGTCTATTCTTACAGAAGATAACACCAGAATCAGAAACTCGTAGTTCAGGTTTCTTACCAGATTCAATCTGAGTAATTAACTTCAAATTGTTGGAGTCTGAGTTCTGAGCTTTCTGAATCCTTTCTTCCAGAGAAGATTGAATGTTCATCTGAGTCAAAATAATAGAATCCGGAACAGTAGAGGAAATCACCTCCAACTGTAATCTTTCCATATCTCGTATTAGATAGTCATCAGAAATGAGCTGAATACTTGATAATCCAAAAGACTTCTTGCTCAAAGCTTCTGCTACCACATTAGCCTTACCAGGCTGATACTGAATCGTCTGGTCGTAGTCCTTGATCAACTCAAGCCATCTTTTTTGCCTCAAATTCAGATCCTTCTGAGTGAATATGTACTTCAAGCTCTTATGATCCGTAAAAATCTCACATCTGATGCCATACAAATAGTGACGCCATATCTTCAAAGCAAAAATAATTGCAGCCAATTCCAAATCATGCGTCAGGTAATTCTTTTCATGTGGTTTCAACTGTCTCGAAGCATAGGCTATTACCCGACCATGCTGCATCAGAACATAGCCCAAACCTTTCAGTGAAGCATCACTAAACACCTGAAATCTTTTCGTACCTAACGGAAGTGCTAACACAGGAGCATATGTCAAACAATCCTTCAAACTCTGAAAATTGGCTTCACATTCCGGTGTCCAAACAAAAGCTACTGACTTCCAAGTCAGTCTCGTCAGAGGCATAGAAATCTGAGAAAATTCCTTCACAAATTTCCTATGATATCTAGCCATGCCTAAGAAACTATGTACCTCAAATACCGTGGTAGGTCTTGACCAATCAGCAACATCTTGAATCTTCTGGGGATCAACAAAAATACCTTCACCGCTCATCACATCCCCAGAAAAGAAATGGTCTTCAGTCAGAATTCACACTTGGAAAACTTAGCATACAACTGATGCTGTCTCAAAGTCTCCAACACAATGCTCAAATGTCTAGCATGATCTTCCTCAGAAGCAGAATACACCAGAATATCGTCTATGAAGACGATCACAAACTGATTCAGATACTCCTTGAACACTCTGTTCATCAGATCCATGAAAATAGCAGGTGCATTGGTTACCCCAAAAGGCATAACTAAAAACTTGTAGTGCCCGTACCGAGTACTGAAAGCTGTCTTCAACACATCAGCTTCCTTCACCTTCACCTGATAGTATCCAGATCTCAAATCAATCTTTGAAAATACAGAAGAACCAGAAAGCTGATCAAACAAGTCATCAATCCATGGTAATGGATACTTGTTCTTGATCGTGACTTTATTCAAATCTCTGTAATCAACACACATACGGAGTGTTCCGTCATTCTTCTTCTCAAACAGTACAGGTGCTCCCCAAGTAGAAACACTAGGACGAACAAATTTATTATCCACTAACTCCTGGAGCTGAACTTTCTACTCAGAAAGTTCTTTCGGTGCCATCCTGTACGGAGCTTTTGATATTAGAGCTGTACCTGAAAAAACATCAATAGAGAACTCAACATCTCAATCCGGAGGTAAACCAACCAACTCCTCAGGAAATACATCAGAAAACTCCCGTACAACCGGTATATCAGAAATAGAATCCATATCTATGTTCATATCCCGTACATATGCCAAAAATACCCGGCAACCCTTCTTCCACATTCTTCTGACTTCCAACACAGAAATCAAACAGGATAGAACACCTCGTAATCCTTGAAATACACATCTCTCACCATCCATAAGCAAGCTCACTTGCTTCTTCAAACAGTCAATCTGAGCCTCATAGCTCAGCCAATCCATACTCAAAATCACGTCATAAGAAAAAATTAACAATAAAATCAAACTCGACTTCTATTTCTTGCCTGAAATATCAAGCTCACAGAAACAAAACTTCCGGGCGATCAAATTACTTCCAGCCGGCAAAATAACGAAAAGAGAAACCGGTAGCAAAACAGAATCCAGATGCAAAGCATCAAAACAATGCTCGGAAAGAAACGAGTGACTGGCTCCAGAATTAAACAGAACACGATAGGGATGTTCAGAAATATAAATCGTACTTGTCACCACATCCGGAGTATCTCGAGCCTCTTGCTGACTCAAACTATACACACGTGGCTGAACTGGAGCTGGAGCTACTGAAACACTAGACTCCTGCTGACTACCAGTAGGTGGTCTCCGTGCCACAGAACTCGACCCACCACCTCTACCAGAGGATCCTTCAGTCACAGTACGTGGAGGAACAGTCCTCGGCCTTCCTGCTGAACTGGTAGGTCTAACAAAGCTATCAGATCGAAACTCAGATCGTCTATCAAATCCAGCCTGTGGACACTCTGCAATCCGATGTCCTGGCTGACCACATCTGAAGCACTGACCAGTCATCCTGAAGCACTGTCCAAAATGTCATCGTCCACAAGTTTGGCACACAGGTGCCCCACTGACAGATCCAGAACTGGTTGTACTGGTAGCGGCAGTACCAGAAATTATAGTGGATCTCGACTGTCCACTCCTCCTGGAGTCTCCAGAAACAAATCTCTTCTTGCAAGAGGAACCACTACTAGAAGCATCACCCCCGAACCTCTTCCTACTCGCAGTCCACCGCTACTGAGTAGCCATCAAATCGTTCTCTATCAGACGAGCTCTCTCCACAAGCTCAAAGAAATCAGAAATATGAAATGGTACCAAGGGCTGCCTCAGACTATCTCGTAGTCCCCTCAGAAATCTATAGCACTTCTCAGCAGAAGTACTTACCAACTAAGGAGCATATCGGGCTAAAGCAGTAAACTCTGCCTCGTACTGCATCACAGTCCTGCTCCCCTGAACTAGCCTCAGAAAAGTCTCCTGCATTTGCTGCCTTGCAGAAGGAGGTGCAAACCACGATCGAAATACCTCAGAAAACTCTTCCCAAGAAATCAGAGAGTTTAGCTTTCCTTATAACTTTTTCTTCTGTTGGCCCATCCACCAGTGCTCAACCTCACCATCCAACAGAAAACTGTCAATAGTACATTCCTGTCTGACGGACACTGCATACCGTCAAAAGTCTTCTCAGCTACTCTGGGCTCAACAGTGCCCTCAAACCTCAGAGGTTTCAATCTCAGAAACATCTGCAGATGTCTATCTATATCCTCAGATCGAACAATAGATGCTCTACTATGAGTCTCGCTCATCATCTGAGCAACCAATGTAGCAAACTGGGAAAGTGTATTAGAACCAACCACTGGGGTAGTACTACTTACCGGAACTGCCTGACTAGCACTCTGCCCATCTATCATATCTGGGTCTGGCAGATCCATAATCACACAGAAAACTAGGCACAAAATAACATAATAAAAATCCAGACAAACCAGAACTACCCCGACAAACTTACAGATCAATTCCTATAGCTCTGTCTTACAATCCAAATTCCAAAATCATTGTTCTGATACCACTAAAGTTTGTCACGACCCAACCCGACCGGGACGGATCCCGCTCGCATCGGGCCGCGACACAACCATTGAAAATCCAGGATCTAGCTTTGGAATTTGCTTCAGACTTTCTTCCAAATATTAAATAGACAGAAAAACACAGAGCTACTATAAACATCCAAATACAAAACAGTTCATCTATCTTTTCTTTCATCTTTCATCAAAACAATCATATACATTATAATCCATGACTTCAGACAGAAATAATAGAACAGAACAAAAAAGTCATGACTGTACAAAAATAAAAAATACAAAATACCTAATCTCAGATCAGACACAGAACTTCTAGTCCAAGACCTCCTTCCCTTTCCTAGAACCTGAAAATCACGTAGAAAGCAAGGATGAGCTAACAGCTCAGCAAGACATCACTCACCAATCAAAATAGTCAGAAATTCATATCAGAAAATATATCAGAAAATAGCCGTACGGAAATCGTAGAATAGACAGAACAGATACTTGATCAACAGAAATTAAACAACAAATACAGAAAACTGAAGTCATTTCAAATCAGAGTTTAGAACAGATATCATGAAGCTTTCATGTCACAGAGCAGACATAATCGTACGGAATAACCAGAATCGTATAGAAATAAAAAATCAGATAAAATCACATTCATATCAGATAATTCGTATCAGATTCCCTAACCCTGATAGAATCTCAACGGATTCTGGCCCCTTATGCCTCCCTTCCCAGACACTGATAGAATCTCAACAGATTATGGCCCCTTATGCCTCCCTTTGTGCCTATAGCACCATAACAGAACAGAACAGATATTCAGAATTTCGGAACAGAACTTATTTTCAGATTTCAGAGCTCATTTCAGATTTCCCTGACACAGACAGAATCTCAATGGATCCTGACCCCTTATAACTCCCTTCTGATAGAATACAAACACTTCAATTCATTCAATGTATCAATTCAGAAAAATCAGAATTCGTACGAAAAATCAGCGGCATAACGGCAGTATACAAAATTTACACAAAATTCACATATTCAGAAATTTACCAAATTACCACAGAATATCCACAACAACATTATAAGACTTTTACTGTACTGACATAACATTTTTCAACATCATGATAACTTGCAATTCAATGAAAATGCCGTAGAATTCAAAATATCCGATAAAAATCTTCCAAAAAATGCTCAAAACGTGCATAATTATCATCTAAAAAATATACCAAAAGTTACGCGGTAAAACCTTTATCAGTGCGAAATAAAATCAATTATTCGCTGACGGAAACAAAAATCGAGACAGAAAAGTCGTCAAAATGCTCGTTTCTGAAAACTGAGAAAGGCAGAATGTGCCTTACTTCGAGTCGATCAACTTTTCCAACTACGGCGACGGACGAAAACGAGTCGAAGTCGCCCAAAAATCCATTTTTCTTCTTTTCCCTTCGTTTTTCTCTCTCCTGGGCTTTCTCTCTCTTCAAAAATGTCACTATTCAGATATTTATTAAGCAGGATCGTCCCGGACGATGTCCCGATTCGTCCCGGGACGATCTTCTCTGGACTCAATCGTCCAGACGAAAATAAATTCCAATTTCTTCGTCCCTAGACGAAACTCTCTGTCTGGGTTCGTCCCGACCCTTCCAGGTTCGTACAGACGAACATGCATATTTTCTCTATTCGTACTGGCAGTTCGTACGTACTAACCATACAGATTTATTCATAATTTCTTCAGTTCGTACAGACGATTCGTCCCGTACTAACAACACATTTTTTTTTTCAAACATAAGGGTTTCACATCCGCTGCTACAGGCAACTCCTCAACCCATAATCCATTACCCATTCACAATCCAAGGCATCCTATGTCACCAGGTGTAAAATGGGCTCGTTAAATTAAACCCCGCATACAAATGAATCTCATCCATCATCAATCTATTTCTACTCCTGTTCTCATTCCTCAAACTTTACCGAAGCTTCTAAACATTTTGAGTGGCGTAAAGCTATGGCCACTGAATTTTTTGCTCTTCAACAGCAAGGGACATGGACCCTGCGCCACCACCAGCTAACACCTCCATTCTTTGCTGCAAATGGACCTTTCGACGTAAACATCACGCAGACGGTTCTATAGCTCGCTACAAAGCCAGATTAGTAGCGCAAGGAAATAACCAAGAATATGGAATTGACTACAACGAAACCTTTAGCCCGGTGGCTAAACTGAATACTATCTGCATTCTTCTCACCATTGCCCTACACCACAACTGGCCGGTCCAACAGCTTGATGTTACCAATGCTTTTCTTCACGGTGAGCTAGCTTAAATCATCCACATGGCACAACCAAGAGGATTTGAAGATTCATCACATCCACACCACGACTGTCGACTAAACAAGACCATCTATGGACTTAAACAAGCCCCTCGCCAGTGGTATAATACATTCACCAATCATCTGCTATCCATCGGCTTCAAGCACAGTAAATCTGACTCCTCTTTACTGCTCTACACTCAACCACAAGTAAGCATATTCCTAATTATTTACGTATATGACATCTTGGTTACATGTAATAATTAAAAAGTGATAACCAAATTTCTTGATAAACTAAATGCCAAATTTTCCATGAAACATCTTGGCAACGCAAGTTCTTTTCTTGGGATACAAATTAAATCTATCAATAGCAGCTATTTTTTTATCTCAAACACCATATGCTCACTCTATTCTTAAGCAAGTAAACATGACACAATGCAATCCCATTGCTAATCCGAATTGTACCAAAATTCCTACAGACCGCTTGTCCGATTCCATGCTCTCCGATCCTGCCACCTACAGGCGAATCACCGGTTCCTTGCAGTATCTAACCATCACTCGTCCGGATATAGCGTACTCCGTCAACCTCCTCTCACAGCATATGCATGGTCCTCATCCCTCTCACACATTCCTGCTCAAGCATCTCCTCTGGTATATCAAGGGCACAGTGGACTACGGGCTCCCTGTCACCAAAGGCAAACTAATCCTACAATCCTTCTCGGACGCCGACTGGGCCGGTGACCCAATCTCCAGAAAATCCACCTCCGGCTACTGCTCATTCCTCGGCACGACACTAATCTCATGGACAGTCAAAAAGCAACAAACTGTCACTTGCTCGTCCACAGAATCCGAATACTAAGCACTCGCAGCTCTAACGGCAGACATAATTTGGCTAAGAAGGATTCTCCAAGACTTTGGCATCCCATCTGATCGGCCTACCGATCTCTACTGCGACAACACCTATGCCATCGCTCTAGTAACTAATCCTGTCTTCCATGCCCGAACCAAGCACATAAAATATGATCAGAGGTTCGTACGAGATCAATTCAGCAGAACAACATCCGGCTTCTTCCCATCATACCGTGGACCAGATTGCTGACATACTCACCAAGCCTCTCTCCACACCTAGGTTCAAGCTTCTACGCACCAAACTGATGATCACACCTGAATTATCAGTTTGCCGGGGGATAATAGAGAATGAAAATAAAAAGAATACTTAACCTATAATATATGTACACTTGTCATATTACTATTGGTGCACTTATTATCCTTTAGTCTATATATAGATGTACTCAAGGTGTATTAGATATCCAATGAATAATACGATTCTTGTTTGCTTGTCCTATTCTTCTTCTTCTTGTTCTCTTGTCCTACAACGCACTACAGAGATATTGAAATATCTTCAGAACTGATTGAATTTTAAATAACCATCCGATCCAAAACTAACGTAAAAGCATAGTCAATTACATCATGGATGGCCAAGATTCACTTCAAACACCGTATACTTAAGCCGTATAACCCTAAGGAATTGATTGCAACACGAACAATGTATATCCTAATTCTATTTTGTTACTTTCTTTCCCCCTCCCAGGTCAACTGTCTCGACTCTTCGTTCGCGTATAGCTTGTCTTTATGTATAGCTAGCAATAGGTCTCCATTCGGCTTCCGCAGTCTAGCGCTCCCAATTCCAACTCGAAGCGAGGCAAAGGATCGATAGTATGATGTGAGACCAATTATTCCTCTATTTATTTCGTTATCAATTTATCCATTATCTCGATAAAATCAAATGCTTAATAGTATATGAAAAAGTTGCATGGAGCTTTAGGCTTCGTTTGGGATGGCTTTTTTATTGCTTTCTAAAATGGAGTTTTAGTATAAAAATAAAAAAAATTGTACTAAAACTCCATTTTAGAAAGCAATAAAAAAGCCGTCCCAAACGAACCCTTAGTTTTTATTTTTTAATCTCATTTTCCTTAATAATGCTGGCTATACATAAACGAAGACAAGCTATACTTAATTATTTGAACGGAACTTTAGTTTTTAATCATATTTTCCTTAATGATGCTGGCTATACGCGAAAGCACAGAGCTTTAGTTTTTAATCAAAATTTTTGAGCAGATGACCATCAAATCAAAGTTTTTCCTGCTAATTTTAATTCAACTTTGGGTTAAAATATGTTGATTAACCTTTTCTTAACTTATGTCATACAAAAATTAATAAAAAAATAGTTTAGGAGGTTAAATGCTTTTTTTATTTGTTGAATTAGTTATTGTTTTAATTGTTGTTTGAGACTTTCAGTACAATTTCTGTAGTTACGTTTCCTCCCTTTAATTGTATCATACACAAAAAAAGATTGCTTTGATACTTAACATGATGCAATGCTAATCTTTGAATGTTATGAATAATAAAAATTCATGATGCTTGTTTTAATAAAATCCTTAAGCAGTACTTATTTGATTAAGAAGGAAAGAAATTTTTCTTCATTGAGCACTAAAATAGATATTGATCCATATATGATACTGAAAGAGATTATCATTTTTTTTTATCCATACATGATATTGAATGAGGTGATCATCTTTTCATTTAGGAAAATATAATTTTATGTGCTAAAGCTATCTAATTGCATATTCAACTTAATATTTATAATGGATCAACAAAACAATTTACCTGCAACTTCAACTCAAAACGTATGGGAGAAGGTAGATATTGCTTGGAACCATTTGTCGAGTGTAAAATTGAAGATGGTAGGAAGTAATACAAATGTCTTCATTACATAATAACTTATAAGGATGGAGACATTAATAGAATGCACTACAGGAAATTCAGCAAATACCGGCGGTTAACCTGCTAAAACCGGTGGTTTTAAAAATAATCGGCGGCTTTTCGGCGGTTGCAAAACCGCCGGTAAATCCGGCGTCAAAAATCGTTGGCGGCGGCATTTTTCTGGCGGTTAATTTCTCCGACGGGAGAGCAAAGGCCGAAGAGAGAGAACGTGGGAGATGAAATGAAATGGGAGGCTCGGGCTTTCTCTTTTTAGGGCTTTTACCGGTGGCTTTCCGGTGGCCCAAGCCGCCGGTAATTAAATGACTTAACACCGACTATTCGCACCGCCGGTCATTTTTAAATCCGGCGGTTAACCCGACGGTATTATGACCGCTGGTAGTTCTGGCGACTAATACTTGAATAATCTCCGGATAGGCCGCCGGTATTAACCGGCGGCCAAACCGCCGGCTATACCGCTGTTATTACTGGCGGCCAAATAAACGCCGGTCTAGGCCGTCAGTAATAGAAGAATTTCCTGTAGTGATGAAACAACATCTAATAGGGATTAAACCCAACATTACTTCTTATAAGAAAGTGTCACAAAATATCCTACATCAGATGTAATAGAATATGAATGAAATAACAAAGAGAAAACAACAAGCACAAAAAGAACAATTATATAATGTTGATCTATTTAGTGATGATTTAATAGAGGAAGAGAGGGGTTCTTATTTAGTCCCAAATCATAAAATTCTGATACACTTGGTAAAGAGATTGATAAATGAAAGAGAAATATTGATGAAATTGATTAATTTTTTTTGCGCCTAGAATAAAACCCGGATCTCAACCATCCCTAAAAAATTTAATGGCATGTAAGGATGCAGTACATCATGCTGATTTAGCAGTTACTAGGTGGTTTTATGATAGCAACATTCCCTTCAGTACTATCAATTCACCTTTTACATAAAGGGTTGTTGATGCAATGGATTTAATATGCTTTGGTTACAAATTACCCTTTTATTACCAATTGAGAGTTAATCTGTTACGAACTTCTAAAGGGAAATGCAAGTTTTTAATTGAATGTTATAGAAGAATATGGAAAGAAACTGGTTGTACATTAATATTTGATAGTTGGATAAATAAAAGAAGTATAATATTGATAAATTTTCTTGTATATTATCATCGTGGAGTTTCATTCTAAAATCATAACATACACATGATATTATTAAAGATGCCACAACATTATGTTCACTATTCACTAATGTTGTTGAATGGGTTGGTCTAGATAATATAGTCCACTTTGTGATAGATAATGTAGCAAATTATAAAAAAAAGATGGTGAGTTATTATATAAAAAATTTAGAAATATATATTAGTCACCTTGCACTACACATTGCATAAACCTCATCCTAAAGGATATTGGAAGCATGCCATATATTATGGAACTTGCAAAAAAAAACTTCAAATATTAGAATTTTTATTTATAATCATGCTTTCATATTGGCTTAATTAAGCAAAAGAGTAGGTTAGATAGAAATTGTAAGGCTAGGAGTAATTGGATTTGTAACAACATTCACTATCTTATGAAGTGTGCGTGATCACATACATGTTTTGCAAGCATTCATCACTAGCAAGGCTTATTCTAATTCAAAGTTATGTAAGATAATGAAAGGAAAGAGGCATCCTCAATTATTCCAGATGAAAGTTTTTGGAATGACTCTTTAATAATTTCTAAATTATTAGGGCCTCTAATTAATTTGTTAAGAATCATTGATGCAGATGAAAATCCATATCTTGGATACTTTTATGATGGTATGTATATAGCTTTAAAAGTAATGAAGGCCATGTTTAGAAACATAAAAAAATGTATAAGCCCTTCACTAGTATCATAAAGAGAAGATAAGATAATCAACTAAAATATGAGATATATTTGCATAAGTATTGAACTTGTTGAATTTTGAATCTTTTATGATAAGTCAACTTCAAAATTGCATTTAGAAGACTCATATATATATATATATCCTTTTAGTGTAATATAAAACATAGACTTATTACTAGGTGGTTTTATGATAACAACATTCCCTTCAGTACTATCAATTCATCTTTTACACAAAGGGTTGTTGATGCAATGGATTTAATATTCTTTGGTACAAATTACTCTCTTACTACCAATTGAGAGTTAATATGTTACAAACTTCTAAAGAGAAATGCAAGTTTTTAACTAAATTTTATAGAAGAATATGGAAATAAACTGGTTGTACATTGATAGTTGATAGTTGGATAGATAAAAGATTTATAATATTGATAAATTTTCTTGTATATTATCCTCGTGGAGTGTCATTCTAAAATCATAAGATACACATGATATTATTAAAGATGCCACAACATTATGTTCACTATTCACTAATGTTGTTGAATGGGTTGGTCTTGAGAATATAGTCCATTTTGTGATAGTTAATGTAGCAAATTATAAAAAAAAGATGGTGAGTTATTATATAAAAAATTTAGAAATATATATTGATCACCTTGCACTACACATTGTATAAACCTCATCCTAAAGGATATTGGAAGCATGCCATATATTATGGAACTTGCAAGAAAAACATCAAATATTAGAATTTTTATTTATAATCATGCTTTCATATTGGCTTGATTAAGCAAAAGAGTAGGCTAGACATAAATTGTAAGGTCAGGAGTAATTGGATTTGCAACAACATTCACTATCTTATGAAGTGTGCGTGATCACATGCATGTTTTGCAAGCATTCATCACTAGCAAGGCTTACTCTAATTCAAAGTTATGTAAGATAATGAAAGGAAAGAGGCAGCCTCAATTATTCTAGATGAAAGTTTTTGGAATGACTCTTTAATAATTTCTAAATTATTAGGGCCTTTAATAAAGTTGTTAAGAATTATTGATGCAGATGAAAATCCATCTCTTGGATATCTTTATGATGGGATGTATATAGCTTTAAAAGTAATGAAGGCCATGTTTAGAAACATAAAAAAAATGTATAAGCCCTTCACTAGTATCATAAAGAGAAGATAAGATAAACAACTAAAATATGAGATATATTTATGTAAGTATTGTACTTGTTGAATTTTGAATCTTTTATGATAAGCCAACTTCAGAAATGCATTTAGAAGACTCGGAGACAAAAAAATTACAAAGATGAATATATATATATATATATATATATATATATATATATATATATATATATATATATATATATATATATATATATATATATATATATATATATATATATATATATCCTTTTAGTGTAATAGAAAACATAGACTTATTATTTCACATTAATGATTTATAGATGAAGATGGCTTTGCTAATATATGTGAGATAGCATACTTCTATGTGAGGATGCAAAAGCATTTGAGATGCAAGATTTTGGTGAAAGAGGATTTGGGAATTCATCATTTGATCATGCAAATTTAGTGGATGATTATTAGATTCGGTGGGAGTATTTTGATTTTTGAGTTTTATTTAAATTGATATAAACAATTGAATGACAATTATTACTTTTTTTTCTCTATGGTATGAATTTGTGACTTTATTAACTCTCTGAGTTTTGAGTTTTTCTTACTAGCTAGCATAAAAGGTCACAATCTTGCTATAATTGGTGGTGTGTTCAAATGAAATGTATTAATATGTTTTTTGTTTATTTCATTTTTAACTGTTTCACATTAAAGAGAAAGAGAAATGAAGATAGTATGCATTACTCAATGTTCAATGCATAATAGAGGCTCGACAATAAGTATGCATTTCTCTCCCAATACAATATCATTTGGTCATCCTATGCGGGAACCAAGAGCTGTGGGATGACCGGACCACCTCGTACGGGAACCTGGAGCTACGAGGTGTGTCATTTGGTGGTGTTTGTTCATATTTTATATACTTAATTGATGTCACATTTTTGTTATGTGTTATTTGTTTATGTTTTATACTTAATTGATGCCCACCTAAAATGAGCGTATGCTATTATTGAAGCAAATCAATCTTATAGGCTAATATGAAAGTTAATATAATTTTGTGGTGTTGTAGTACTAGTCTATTTTGAATTATCACATATGCTTAATGGATGCCAAAATAATGATGGTCAATCATTTAAATTTTTTTTTATACAAAACCATTTCTTAAATTCAAACAAATTATAAGAAATGCAAATATATTATTTTGGAAACTTTTTAGTGATTTAATATAAAAATAAAATTTAGAGTAAAGGTAATAATTTGAATGAAATCCATAAAAGTCATAGGATGTTAAATGGCTGTGAAGATGAAGCTAATTTTATTAATTTTTAATAAATTATTATTTATTATATCATCCGTTTCGACTTTAATTTGACATATTGAACTGAACAAATCGTGAACCTCATCTTCTAGTTCGTTGTCCAACCCGATTTTCACAATCTTGATTTTACCTATAAACTTACAATATGTACCATTGAATGCTATCGATCATGTGTTATATTAAAAATAATATTTAATATAAAATATAAGTTAAACCAAACAGAAAAATATAGGTTATATATATACACTTGACATTTCACAAGGACCAAATAGGCTGGATCTTATAAATGCAATATTTATAAGCCAGACAATGATGATCTTGAAGAATTATTGACTCCTATCGCCTCTCTGGCAGACTCCTTTTAAATATTAGCAGTACAAACATTTAATACAAATCAACGTGACAACCTTCTCTGCCTGTCTTTGGAATGTTTTTATTATTTTCTACAGTAATAAAGTCGATCAAATCACATAAGGCCGGCGATCCGTCCATACAAACGCTCCACCTTTCATTAGGAAAACTAAATAGATTTAACCTTTCATTAGGAAGGAAAATTAATAGTGGATCATATGGTGAAAGCGGTACAAAAAAGAGATCAAGAAAAAATACAGGAAAATCTGCAGAAAAACCAGACAAGCTATTAGCTATATTTTCTTCCGTTTGTTCAGAATATAAAAATGGAGCTTCAGTGCTGCGCCGTCTCATGCGGGTCCTGTGGCGAATGTCTCACTTCTGGCGCAGCCCCAGAGGCCAGACCTCCACCTCCGCCGTCGCCAGAGCTCCGCCGATCAGCATCCGCAGGCTGCGGGTGGTCGATACGGCCGTCGATACAAGAGGCGCACTTCCTCTCGATCCACCCTTCGACGTCGTACTGCCCAAGCCCTACGATCCTCCGGCCGGAGCATAGTCGGCCAACGACGCCGGTAAAAATTCCAAGAATGGCGATAACAGCAAGAACGGCGATGACCGGACCGATCGATCCACGGCCATTGTGCGAGGCGTAGGACGGCTGATACACCATTGATGACGGCGGCGCTGGGAACAGCGGCTGCTGCTGCAGCGACATCGTCTGGAGAGACAGAGAGAGAGAGCGAAGGTGTTTGACGGATGGATTTGGAAGATAACCGGACGGAGAAGGCTGCAAGTTGGGATCTTTATTGCAGGTCTTCTGCTGCAGAAAGTACGTAGCATATATATTTAAAGCAAGAAGCAGTGGTAAACCCGGTGAAGAAAAAGGAATCACTTGCCTGAATTAATTTTCATGGTATTAAGAAAGGAAGGGGAGCGAAAGATTTGCCTTTTACTTCTTATTTCGTCGATGATTGAGAGAGAGACAGAGAGAGAGCGAGCTAGGGTATGTAGTGCTTTGGCTTCAAGTGGAGTGGGAGAGTGGGAGTGACGATGGGAGAGAGAACTTGAGAGTGGAGGGCAAGTGGAAGCGGAGCAAATAGAAATGACTAGTTGTACTTTGGTTGGACAATTTGTCTTGCACCTGTGATAGATGTGGGACAGCTGTTTAATACGGTATCCAATGGTTGGCTGTTATTTATTTATTAAATTAATAGGTTAATATGTGCTCGATTAATAATTTATCTTAAAGAAAAAATTATTATTGACGGACATCTCTACCACATCTAATCTAGAGATCAATCAGAATACACGATTACATCATAAATATATAACTATGTATTGATATATAGTTCTAATAATTTCTCTATACTTTTAAGGTTTGCATATATAACGGTAATAAATTATTCAACTTATAAAAATATCATTTTATAAAATTAAATTAATCATTAATATATTTCAATAGTGAAAAAATGGCAATTATTTAATATGCTCTTAGTTTTGTTGGTGAGTTTCTTTTTTAAAGAATACAAATTACATTAAAATCAGGAAATAACAACTATTACAAACTAGAAAGCAAAAATAAAAAAAGTCAATATGAAACTATCATAATGAAAATGAGATCCACTATTTCCCATTTTAAATCAATTGGGATGATGGGGATGCCAAATATTAAACAACCTAAAAGGTTGGTTAGTATCTCAGGTTTTCCAAAAGATAAAAAAGTACAAGTAGTTAGAATCCCAATTAACATTACTATAATTCCATCATGCAAATAAATAACTACAAAAAAAAAACACACACACACACATCTAACATAAAAACAATAAGTTCATCAACTACAACCACAATCTCGCCTAAAGAACCTTCACCAACAACCATTGTAGCTATAAATCTCCCATCTAACTTCATTAGAGAGAGAAACTCTTTTACAAGATTTTCAGGATAAACATCATCAGCTTATACCTCTGCATCTGAAGTAGCCGAATACATATTCAAAAAACAATCCCTCATATTAAACTAAGACTTCCAACAAGAATTAAAAACCATGTCTTCCAATATAAAATTAAGATCTTCTTGAATCAAGAAGGTCTGAATAACCAAATCTGAATCTTGAACTTCATATTCAACTACACCATTAATGCAAACATCCTTGCTCATAACAATTGCTCTAAAATAAAAAGAAGCTTCCCTCTTAAAAGCTCCTTTCCCAAACCAAAAAGTAAAGGTCATCATCAAGAAACAATATTAAATCAATCACCCCCATCACTCTTAAAATTATAGTTAATTTAATCACCCCCATCACTCTTAAAATTATAGTTAATTTTCTTTTTCCTAGGAAAATCCTCAATAAGTCCTAAGAATTTAAGTTTTTTAGTGTTTTTTTTGTTTAACACTAAACAAAGTTATCTCATTGCTATTATAAAGACAAGAAGAAATTGAACTTATCTTAGGAACATCATGATTGGGAGATGACCCCAAGTCTTCCATCTTCTGTTGAGGCTGAGATCCCTCTTCATTAATATTTTCAAGTCTTCGCTTATCAATTTCCTTCACTTCAGTTTTAGAAACATCTTGAATAGACAAACCATCCTTTCCTTCAACATCAGGGTCTACCTCTCTAGACCTTGACTTCAAGGCATCATCCATAGTAGTTACACCATTTCTAACTTCCTATTATGCTATACTCACCTTCTTTTCAGTAGAATTTTCAACAATTGCTCCAACAAGTGATACATTGATTACAGAATTAGGAATACTCCCTTCCAATATCATATCTTCAACAACTGTAGCCATACCGGACAAATTGTCGTGAGATAATACATTAAACTTATTAGAAGAGGGTAGGTTCACATTAGTCTTCTAATCTTGATGCTACACCGAAGATTTCTGATTCAAAGAATCAAAATTCTTGACACTTTTCCCATATTTTCTACTTTTTTTTTCTAAACTTCACATGCATCCAAGGACCATAGATAGTATCCAAATATGTATTACCAACTTTCCCCTCCAATACCTTCTTAGTCATTGTATTAGCAGAAATTGAAACATTCCCCTGACAACCATTACTCTTCACTTCCTTAAGGCCATTAGCTTGACCTTCATTATTGACATCATGACACATTCCAACTACATGGTCAATCTTACCACATTTGAAACAAAATGAAAAAAATCTTTTCATACTCCACTTTCTAAAAGAATTTACCAAATATACCTTCAATCCAAACTCCATGAGATAATTTAGAGTCTAGATTAATACGAACACAGGCTCTAGCAAATTCTCGCCTTCCCCATTTAAACATGTTTCCATCTAAAAACATAGGAATCCCTATCTTTTAAACAATCTTAGTAACATTAATCTTATCCAAATAATGTAAAGGTAAATGAGGCAACCGAATCCAAGTAGGCGAGGATAGACCTTTCAACGAAATATAGGAAAATTGAGGCGTCCATTTATTTATCCCTGTTATATGTCCTCCCACAAACCACAGTCCTCTACTTATTACTTCTTCCATAGCTTGAGATGAATGAAAAAAACACAATATCCAATCAAGGCCCAATGAAGTAAGATGAAAGCTCTCAAATTTACTCCATTATGCCTTAATTCAATACAACAAAGAGAAAAAGAAACATTTTTACCAAAAACTTTTACAACAGTGACTTATGCAATAATTGAAAATTTGTGCATTCCTTATTAATGTTAAGTTTCATAACATTATCATCTTATGAATCACCAGAATTTGATTCCAAATGACTCACTTTGATATGCTGAGTCTTAACCCACGCATTCATTGATCCATTCTTAGAAAATGGATTATCAAAAATATTTTTAACTTCAGAATCCAAACACTTATCCACAACATTTGAATTCAAACTCTCCTGATTTACTGGAATAATAGAATGATTCAAAAATTGATTGACTTTTAAATTGAAACCTATAGATGTCAAAGCTTCAAAATTATTTACTTGAGCATCAATTCTCAATACAATACCTTTCAATGGTGATGAAAGAAATGCCTTAGGAGATAATATCTTTGATCTCCTTTTCACTTGAGAATTGAGCAGATAAAATTCCTTTTCCCTTTCCTTCCATAGGAAGAGGATAATGAATAGGTGAAATGCATCCTTCACTGATAACCGAAGGATGTTACTTAAACCTTGCGTTACATAAATCCTTCCGATTAACATTACTTCTACCTTTGGAACCCCAACGAAGGTTAAGATTCCTAGCAGAAAGGGGAATAGAGGTATTCTGGTCATCAGAAGATGACCAGTGACCCTCCGCCACCGTAATAGAACAAACTGGGAAATCAAGAAAGAAAAAAAAATGAAGTTATCTCTCACTAAAATTTGGGACTCTCTCTCACTAAAATTTGAGACTAAAATATAAGACTCCAAAGTCCAATTCAAATGTTGGTGAGTTTAGAAGAATTATAAATTTGATATTATAAAAGTGAATATTAAAAATATGTTATTGTTGAATTAAAATTTAACCATGGAAGATGCTTGACATTATTAGCAAGTTAAACTAGCGAGTGAACAAGGGACTTGAAAACTTATGGGAGAATGAGAGAGAGAGAGAGAGAGAGAGAGAGAGAGAGAGAGAGAGAATCTACAAAATACTCAAGAAATTATGAGTATTAAAACCGTCTGAGTTTCCACTATATCAGATCAAAAAGTTCCCAAATTATTTTTAATCATCTCTTATTCATAGGACTCTTAGAGCTACATGATGGGCTAGACGAAAAAAAGTAAAAAAGTTCTACTATACAACTATTTTAGACACTTATTGCCACATGATTGGATGAATTAAGGAGGGTAAGATCAGAAGGCTTTAACGAATTACCTTTAAGCGAGCTCAGTGTCACTGAGTAGATGAGGGCTAGTTTGTTTGGGCAAGTATACAAGCAAGTACTTAGATGAAATGGGACTGAAAAATGGTGAGCTAATGAACGTGGCTAGCAACTTGTATAGAAGCTTTGGGATCGCCTAAGAAGTGAAGGGTGAGTGAGACGCTATTGTGGAAAGGGAGAGCTTTGGCATTGTTTAGCGTGATGAGTTAAACTAGAGTTCCAAATAGTAAGCACTATCATGTAGCAGAGTTTGGGGAAAATAGTTTCCCTAGAAGAGTGCAAGTGACTAAAATGCGCTATAGGCATGTGGAGAGTGCTAAGCTATTAAATCTTGAGAGGAGTCCTTAATTAACTCCATGTAGGACATGCACCTAGGAAGGCTTGAGTGAGTGATGTATGTTGGTCTTTTTTGGAGAATTCTCTTATGAGTTTCAATTGAGTTCCATGAGTGGACTCCCTAGGAGGGCAAGTCCTTTATCATTACTTGCCAACTACTTGTTTCATTTAATTTCCATATTCAATTGGTTCTTTGATTAGTGATCAAGTTTTTGAAAATCAGACCGAACAACGAACCGAAAGAAAGAGAGGTTCATGATTCGACCGGTCTAATCGGGGTCGAACCGGATGACGTAATAAATAATAAATATTATTTAAATAATAATAATATTATCATTCAAAGTATGAGACAAAAAATTAATTTAAAAAATTTATGAAACATAAAACTTATATAATTAAGTAATATTATTATTTTAAAATCTCACATAAAAAAAAACTAAATATCATAATTATAAGAATTTACACTCATAAAAATTTGATAATTTTAAATTTAAATATTTTTCAAATTTTAAATTTGATTTTTAATTTAAATTTAATTTACATATAACCATATAATTTAATATAAATTATTATTAATTTATATTACATATTTAATATAATTTTAATTCTAACATAAGTTTATAAATTTAATATAAATTATTATTATTTTATATTATATTATTAAATATATTTTACATGTTTATGATATGTTGTATACAAAAGTTATTTTATAAATTTATATCTAAAATAATTAATAAATAGATAAAATTATTAATGATAAATTATTTTTTATAGTGCATAGATAAATAAATTTTTATTATTAACTAATAAATAATTATCATTCACATAAAAATAATTAATTAAAAAATTGGTTTAAAAATAGGTTTTATAGTAATTATATATGCTATGAACTCATACACTCCTCAACTCTTTTCTTCTTTCCCACATCCCTTGGAAATACTTTCTTACTATTGTTTAAACAATATGGACTTTTGAGTTTTCCTTGCTTAAAGAGCTCACATGGAGGGGTCATGTGAAGATGTTTCATGATGGTTTGAGGGCAAAATGTTTCTAAAAAATGTATTATAATTTTAAGCAAATGTTTTAAATATATATATATTAATTATTTTATTTTAAAAAAATATTTAAAATTTGTGGGATTTGAACCGACCGGTTAAAAAATAATCGGGCCGGTTCGTCGGTTGAACTGGCGGTTCTGACCGGTTCAGTCCGGTTCGATGTAGAAGCGATTCTAAGACTGAACCGGATCGGTCTTATGACCGATTCACGGTTGAACTAGCCCGTCCGGTCCGATTTTTAAAGCATTGTTAGTGAGTAATGAAAGGATAAGAGAATTACAACATGTCTTTGTTATAATATGGGAGCCTAATATAATATTTTCATAATTATAAATATTATTTAATGTTTTTTTATTTCTCCAACTTTATATATTGCATATTTTTCTATGTGCATTTCTAACACTTCAGACCCAACATACACAAAATATCATTAAAGAATCAGAGCTCAAAAAACGTTTCCATAGGTTGGACTTATTTTGAAAGAGAATATAAATTTATTTTTTCCTTAGGTCAATATCTATAATTAGGTGTATGTTAGCTTTGTAGTCATACACACACACATAAGGGAAAAGAAAAATAATTTTTTTTTAAAATTTTTTCTATTAGTCATTTATCTGATCCAAATCGTACGTTACACAAAAATTGCCTATTACCGGTGGATTTTTCGACGGCTTTCCAGCAAACTATCTTTCGGCAGATTTTCTGACGGATTTATTTTTGGCGGACTTTTCAGCATATTTTAATAATTTCTGCAAAATTTTTTTTAGTTTAAATAATTAATAGTTTTGTAGATAATTTTAATTAATGGCTAATTAATTATTAATTTTATACCTTATTTTAATTAATTATTAATTGTATACCTTATTTTAATTAATTATTAATTTAATATTTTATCTTAATTATAATAACATTAATATTTTATTTTAATGTATCCTTAATTATATAATTAAATTAAGTTATTAAATTATTAATTAATTAAATCTTGATTTGATAACTAATTTTGATTAATAATTAATTTAATGCTTATTTATTAAATTTAATAATTTTATTTTAATTTTTTTTAAATTTTATTACTTCTAATATTATTTAATTATAAATAGATAATGTTATAAAATATTTTTCAACGTAATAAAGTGAAAGACTATTTAAAATTCTTTCAATTAGAGGTTCAAGATTCAAATCAAGGTGAGGGACGCGTGGGCAGGCTGGCGGGCCTATTAGAGTGGGCTGACTGGCAGCGCAGGCAGGCTTGCGGGCGTGGGAACATGTGCATTAGGGTGGGCTGGCGGGCATGGCCACGTTAAGGTGGGATCACTAGCAGCGCGGGCAGGTTGGCATGTTCTGGCACGTCGCAGGAGGGTAGGCGGGAGCAGCCTTATTCATGCAGGCTAACTAGGGTCTTGAGTAGATGCGGGAGGCGTGTTTCCACAAGTTGGCATTCAAAAGCAGGCCACGGGCGACCTGGCAGGCAACTTGCGCGGGTCGGTGGGGGCATATGCAATAGGCAGACCATGAAGAATTTCTCCATTAGACAGCCGCCAAAAAAATATTCGACGATCTATTTCCACTGAAAAATTTTTTCTAACAAATTTTTTCCAACGCTCATTTTTCTGGCGAAAAATAGTTTTGCCAGAAATCTGCCAAAAAAACTTAATTTTAAATCAGTAAAAAATGAATAATGTTTTGTCGAAAAATTCATTGTTAATACGTGATTGTTCTATAGTGGTACAATACAATCAGTTCAAATAGAAATTACTTAATAATTTTAATTTAAATGAGAGAAATAAATTTTCATTATAACTAACCATATTATATGAATAACACATCATACAGGATAATCAATTACTTTTTTAGAAATCTTTCTGTCGAATCCAACTTATTTAAAAAAGGCAAATTTGAAAATTATATTACTTTTACTATATGAACCTATTCATATTGTACGATCTTTAATTAATGTTGCCTAATTTAAAGCCAAAGATTTTGGAATTAAATCCTATATTAATTATAGATCATGTTGTATAATCATGTATTAGATAGTACGAACCACCCAAAAACTCTCTGGATGATGTTTGATTCACCCTGTATAATCTGATATTTGATTTAAACTAATTGACAAGCAATACATACCACTGACCTAACCTAGGCTAGAGTTGGTCATTCCAACAAACCATCTAAGTGTGTGAAGGAGACTGTAGCTTTGGTATTTCTTATAAAAGTTTAATATTTAAGTTGCATGAGTTTAAAGTGTTTGTTCATTAAGGTCAATAAAGGGAATTATAGTTAGTTTAATTTGTGTGTATTTGAATTTTATTGTTTATGTTTTAATGGTTGATATTGATTATTTAATTTTAATGAATTTGTAAACTAATAGCCCCAAGTGCAAGGGCTACTAGCTTAAAAATTCTAAGGCTTATAAATGAAATACAATCATTCACCGTATTGGATAGATGATCACATAAAGCTAGCCTTGAATTATTTATTACTAATTTATTAAGGGATAGAGAAGAGATCTTCAAATTCAATATACAAGCCCTCCAAAGTGGAATCAACCATGATGTATAAGGTCAATGCATTATTAAGCTTGGATAAATTGCTATAAATTTTATACAACCTTATCTTTCACAAGTGGAGGCTAGCATGGTGCATGAACCCTTAATTGATTATTTACAAATATTATTAAAATCCCTTAACAAGATATGTGTGTGCTCTTCTAAAAAGAATCATCCACCACATAGAGGAATTATTAGGTAATTTAGGATGTATTAAGGGCCTTAAAAACGAATGCTAAAGTGTCAAAAAAAAAGGAAGCAAACATTAAGCATGAAAGGCTTTATTAAAATTAACATTAATTATCTAATTTATATGATTTAAAATAAACTTTACTCAAATAAATTATCAAATTAAATTTTTTTATGTTTTATTATTATATTTTTTTGATTTTTTTTAATTTATATTGGATTATTTGGAATTTTTAATTAATTATTGAATTTTTAATTTTAATTAAATATTATTGAATTTTAATTAAATTTTATTCAAAAAATTTATTAAAATTAAATTATTAATTTCATTTTTTTATTTTTTTCAAATTTTTTTGTATTTTTTATTTATATTTATTATATTTATCTAATTATATTTCAAATGAAGTGTTTAATGAATTATTTAAATGATATAATTAATTGTTAACATAAGAGGGGCTATTTAATTTTGATATCAACCCAACTCCAAACTTTATGAAATTAATGACAAAGGTTAAGGATGACCAATGTATCAATCCCTATAAGTTTGAAATATTGTATTTTTAAAGAATTTATTTATTTAATATTTAATTAAGGGTTAGTTAATTATTAATTAAAATTTAATCAATATTGGCTTTGCATTTTATTTTTTTTGATTGTAGGATTTATTTAGAGTTGAGTGGATGTGATTTTTTACTTTTATGAATTATGTTTGATTTATTGTATTTTTTTTGGAAAAATTAGCCCTTTAAAATAAAATTTGATATTGATTATTAATGTTTTATGATCAATTAATATCAAATAAAGGTAGATTTAACTCCTAAAGTGCATAGTGTATCTAAGTTCACTAGTTTAAAGTTTCATCCATATTGGATATGTGTATGAATTTTTAAAAATTTTCTAAGTTCACTAGACACAAACCTTAGTTATTTTTCCTACGTGTCACTAAGGTTAAAATTGGTGTGACTAATTTACCCTTGAATACACATAAACAAACCACAGTAAGATGAATGTCTAATACTCAATGAAATAATTATAGTGAGTTACCAAAGTTATAGGTCACATAGTGACCTATGAGCTTGAAAATTCAACTATAGGATATGTGTGCATCATTGGATTAAGAACACTAGAGGATTAAGAACACTATGTGAGCTACCTGATTGCAATGTTGGGCTGCAATAGTCCATGTGAATGTATTCTAGTGGATGTTGATTGTAGAAATGATGATTAATCAATGTGATGGGATATCCAGGGATGATTGAAACTTGATTGAGTGTGCGTTCATTCTTTGTAAGTTTGATTGTGACTGAATAAATGTAGGTTGGATGATTATAAGCAACGAGTCAAATAGCCACATATCAAGTGGTTGTAGATCATGACAATCATGGGTAGATATGGATCAATGACCTCACCTAAAAATAAGGTCAATAGTCCCTATAGTTGAGGCAGGGAGCAGAAATGATGGTACCGCACCATGGACGATTAGGGAGTAGGTTTGATGATTTATCTTCATTTATATGATGAGTGGCAAGTCGTGTGATTCACGAAGACCCTTAATTATCCTCATGTGGAGCAACATCTATTTGTACTTCTTGTGAGTTGGATTTGATGACACTCGAGTGAGCTTTGGTGCATGCGGGGTCCCACTAGAAGCAAGTGCCCTATCATGACAAGTCGATTACTTGCATTGCCATGTACCAAGAAAACATGTGGATATACAACATCTAATTTTTAGATTAGCCGAAAGAGCAAAAGATAATTTTTCGATCATGAAACGCATCAAAATTTGCACGTTTATAATTTAGTAGAAATATCGTTGAACAAATTTATCAAGGTACAAAATTGTATACGATAAAAAAAATATTTTATCAACTTTATTGGCATGCGCATTCTATCACATCTTCTGGCGACCAAATTCTTCCCACCTCCAACTACTGTTTGGTTTAACCAACCCCCTTCAGTTAAACTATACAAATATGGCCATCCCTTTCTTCTCCATCCCAACTCCTTTCCCTGACCTCTCCCCATCTAAAGCTAGCATGTCTTTAGCCACATCACTCCCCCTCCTCCTCTCTCTACTTCTTTTCACCAACCCTCTTCCAACCGCCTCTGCAGACGAGACAGAAACCCACCTCCACTTCTTCTTCCACGACGTGGTGAGCGGGCTGAGCCCCACCGCCATCCGTGTGGCGCAGGCCCCCACCACCTCTCTCTCCACCACCGGCTTCGGCGCAGTCGTGATGATCGACGACCCCCTCACCGAAGGCCCCGACCGGAACTCCAAGCTCCTCGGCCACGCGCAGGGAATGTACGCTCTCGCCTCGCAAGAGGAGGCCGGACTCCTGATGGCCATGAACCTCGCCTTCGTCTCCGGCGACTTCAACGGCAGCTCGCTCGCTGTGCTTGGCCGGAACACCGTCCTCTCTGATGTAAGGGAGATGCCCGTGGTTGGTGGCAGCGGCAAGTTTCGCTTTGCGAGGGGATACGCGCTCGCTCGCACGCACCAATTCGACTTATTCACCGGCGATGCTGTCGTCGAGTATGACGTCTATGTTCGCCATGAGTGACAATTACTGAATACTGCCTTTCTACATATTTATAATTAGCCACTGAGATATGCTTAGATTGTAACGTACTGTTGTTCTATATATATTTTGATGCTATAATTAAGGTCTCCTTTGGAAAAAATTATTACGTCCGGTGTTCAGATTCGTCCGGACATTAATCCAGATGAGTCACATCACCCAAATACATCGAAACCCAGTATACTTGGGTGACGTGGCGCGTCTGAATTGAATGTCCAGATGTAATAATTCGCCCTCCTTTTAAAAGTAGTTGCGGAGGAATTAGAGTTTTAAAAAATAAGAACTTTTATTTGGTTCGGTTGACCGGATGCAAGAAACATCCGGTCCTAGACAAAAAAAAAAAGGCGGTACCGAGGTGTACCGAGTTTTTCAAAAAACTCGGTACACCACGGTACCGAGTTTTTTTGCCTACGACCGGATTCTCCTCTGCATCCAGTCGGAGGACGTAATAATAGTTCAAAAAATAATCGTTTGAATAGTATATTTTATTGAATAGTGGGTGACCTATGGGTACATATTGCTTAGATATTAATTATTGGATTAGGTGATTGACATTAGTATTTTTATAATAAAAAACTAAGGCTTCACTTGAGATTATTTTCTTATTTTCTTAGTTCTTCTCAAAGAATTCTCAAATAAAGCCTAAATTATTCATATCTCTAATTTAAGCTTATGTAATTATATATATATACATGAAATTGTTAAAAACAATAATTTAACAGTAACTTATAATATCATAACTTTTAGCATAATTCTTAGTAGGACTATGTTAAAAATAAATATGTTACTTAATTATTATAGTTACAATATTTTGTTAGTTTTTTTGCAACTAAAAATAACCCGACTTGAACTGCACAAATAAATTTATGTTGGAATGTCAAAATTATTTTTAGCAAAATGTTTTTCAATAAATTCAATAAAATTAGATTATTACCCAATTTGACAGCTTGAATAATAGTATCCAAAGTGACATAACTTAATTAATATATAGTTATTATTTTATAGGTGATATATCAAACATCATTAAATTTCATATCACCAATAAGTTCGAGTGATGATGACCAACTACCTTCTAGTATATCATCATTGTGAACATCCTCTTCTATCCGAGAAATTATTATGTCATATCATCATTTTACTGTGTACCGGTGTTGTGTACCTGGTGACATGCCGCATCTTAATTCACCTCCAGATGGTTCAGTGACCGCACGTAATAATTTCTCCTTTTAACAAGCCTGTAAATTTAAACTTAGGAACTCTTAATTTCTGCTACCCACAGAAAATAAATAAATATAATACCAAATTCAAAACCAATGTAACTAGAGAATTGTAAAATGAATATAATAATATATAGTTAAATTTAAATCAGTTTAAAGACTAGTAATTCATTCCTTAAGAGTAGATTATTTTTTCACAATAATGAATTTGAATCATAAATTTCAAAATCTATCACTTCAAAAATCTAGAAAAATAATTACATCACTAAAAGAACATATAATCAAACCATGATTAATCCCATTAAAAAATAATATATTCTAATTTGATAATTTTTTTGGGACATTTAAGCAAATTAAGGCAGATTCATAGACCTCGCATACAAAAGACTTGATCCCAAAACCTCTTAGTTGATAGCCTAAGCTCCCAACCAATATATCAAGATGAGCTATGATAAAATAAAAATATGCTCTAAACATTGAGAAATGATTGGCTTAAATTAAGGCTTCGTTTGGGACGGCTTTTTTATTGCTTTCTAAAACGGAGTTTTAGTACAAAAATAAAAAAATTTGTACTAAAACTCCATTTTAGAAAGCAGTAAAAAAGCCGTCCCAAACGAAGCCTAAGTTTAATTACTTTCATAAAAAACATGCTATGATGCAACATCATAAAAAACAATACACCAATAATTGCTTGAGAAGAAGTCAATAAAGATAACGCATCCAAATAATTTTAAAATTAAAGCAAAGGCTAAGACTTTGTTTGGAACAATTTTTTTACTGCTTCTTAAAACAACTTTTTTATACTAAAAATCTGCCTTAAGAAGAAATAAGAAAGTCGTCTCAAACGAAGCCTAAATGACTAACAATATAATATACATAAAATACTTGAAATTGTATCTTCATTAACAAGCTGGGTGATGCCCGAAATCCATCTTTACACTTCTAAATCGAAATTTTCCTTCAAAACAAGTTTCTTAGTCAGACGGCAACAACTATTTCTGCTGGAGAAAACTATTAACAAATTTAAAGTATGTTATCAGTCAAAAAAAGTGGCGGAGCTAGCAAGTCTATATATAGGGGGTGCCCAAATAAATTTTTTTATATTCTAACAATTTTTTTTTTTCATTCGAGTTTGACTCCAACATTAAAACTTTTACAAACTTTTTTTTGTATTTATTATCCTAAGAAAGAAAATATTACTTATAAGATAATAAAACATTTAAAATTAATAAGAAATATGTTTTCGAAAAAAAAAAAAAACTTTTTCAAGAGCAGAGAGATTCTACATTAATGAAAATCAAGAATAGAAATAAAAAAAATAAGCTTTTACAAGAAGGATATTTTCATGTAATATATATAATGTAAAAGTTAATGTACTAAAAGTATGGCTGCTCCAATATTTTTGTATATATAAAAAAAACTGCAAGCCGGAGTTAGGAAATGATGGGAAAGGCTTTTTAGATCTCATTGGAATAATAAAAAAATATAGACGAGGCGAAAGCGAGAGCAAGAGATGGGAGCTAGGAGCGAGGGCTAGCAGATAGCCATAAATAAGAATGTGATAAGAGAATTTTTTTTTTTTTGGGTGGGGGGGGGGGGGGGGGGGGTGCCCCATCAATTAGAGAAGAAGCTTTTACGAGGATAATATTTTCATGTAATATATATAATGTAAAAGCTAATATACTATAAGTGTGGCTGCTCCATTTTTGTATATATGAAAAGAAATTGCATGTGGGAGTCAGGAAATGGTGGGAAAGGCTTTTTAGATCTCATTGGAATAATAAACAAAATGAAGACGAGGCGGGAGCGAGAGCAGGAGAAGGGAGCCAGAAGCAAGGGTTAGCAGATAGCTTTAAATAAGAATGTGATAAGATTTTTATTTTTTATTTATTTATTTTTTTTAAGGGGGGCACGTGCCCCACAAGGCTTTGACCTCAACCTCAACCTTGCCCTCGACCTCATCAGCTCATGCGGTGCTTGGTGTCTCTTCCTCCTCCAAACCGGTCCGGCGACCCTAATAGCTATAATCTTTTGCAAGTTTCTAATGGAAAACTTTGTATGTTTTTTTTTTGTCGATCAGTTAGCTCTCTAACATCGACCACCCTTGTCACCACTAATAAATCAAGCTTTCGTAACACTTTTTATGACATACTACAGTGGTTTAAATACAAACTAATTTATTTGCAACGGTTTAGGAATCGCTACAAATTTGATGTATTTGCATTCGCTGCAAAAGTTTTTCATGAGTGCTATTGTAGGAAGGTTTTAGCTGTGCATTTAACTGGGGTTAAAACAGCTACTAAGGGGCAGCACATATTAAAAAAATATAATGCAAAAAAAAAAAAAAAAGTTAATACACTCTAATATTAGCTTCACAATCAACACCAACTCTAAGAATGAACTCTTCATTGAATCAGCTCTATTGCCTAAGATAGCCCATCAATACCCTTGTGAACAAATACTTTATGCTAATAAAACTTCAATTTGATCTTTATGTTTGATAAGAAGGATGGAACATAAAAAAGCAACAATAATACTAAAGTATTTACTTTTTGACTGAGATTACTTCAAGAAGACTCCACATTGATTTTCATACTCAGCAAACAAAAGAAGCTTTTAAAAGGGGCATTTGAAAAAATGCCTAGAGTGCAATTTGCTGAGTTGAAGATTTTATTAATGGCATCATTTGATGAAGGTACACTTGCAATCAAGATCAGAACTATGATAGACCAAACTCTTACCTATCAAGATATTTTTCGCTTTGTCCTAAGAGCATCACAATTTTATCTTATTGGTGTAACTTCCCAGTAAGTCACCCATCACAAAATTGCTCTGGGATGAGCACACTTAACTGTATAATTTCTTCTTAAGATTCCAACCATTACATCAAAAGGCACTTTGATGTTTAAAAGTTTAGCTTCTTTTATTTAATGGGTTTCATAAGAACAAACAATAGAATCTATAGAATCATTCAATTCCCTACTTTCATTTGCAATTTTAGCTCCATATTTGCCCATAATGGCTGCATCACACATAGCTTGTCTGTCTTTGGCTGGCGAAACCACCGAAGCAAGCATTCGATTGTTCCCTAAGTCGAAATTCCACAACTCTAGAAAATTAGGCCCACGGACCATGGAGAAATCAGAGCTGCATTAGCAAGTATGCTCAATTTCTATAGGTCGAGTACATAGCAAAATGGGCCAACTCTCAATCCTTAGGTCAAGGCAGCCTGGGTGACTACAAGCTCTAGCCTTTCACTTTAAGCATTCTATGGAACCTCACTATGAAGCTCCTTAATGAATCCCTTGGCTCATGCCTTATATGTAGGAGAACTTGCAAGCCCTTCAGAGGTTTCTAGACACTAGAAAAAATGAATCACAAACACGTTTGAACACTGAGAAGGAGGTTATCACTAACACCAATAGCAAGTGAACCACATCAATACCAACTCCTTAAAGGTTGTTAAGAATAAAAGACATTTCAAGATGTCATCAATGTTTAGGAGGGAAGTTATGCATTCGAATATGGAAACATTGTCCACCGCGTTAGACTTACCCTTATAAGATTCCAACTATGACACTTTGAACTTAGGAGGTGGGATAACCTAAACGATCTCCCTTGAGAATACAATGAAAAACTCATACTCAACACTTCTAGCTCGTTTGGTTAGCGAGTTATATTTATCATCACTCATTAGCATGCATGTGTGATCAAATACTGGCATCAAAGTTAGTGTTTGGTCATCCAATCTCTTGTGTCGAACTATAGAGTAAAATTAACCCTCAGGAATATTCTCTTTGTGCTCACACTTCGAGCTTGCTCAAGGCATCTAGGATTGCCTTCATTATCTTCTCCTCTTTCTTCCTTTAAGTCGCGGCGACATTAATTTGTGGCAACATCAAGTCGCGACGAGCAGTGTAGTTGGTGTTCTTCATGTTCACTGATGGCTCAAGGGCACTTAACTCATTGAGGCGTGCCTGCTTTTTCATGAGCATCAATCCACACTCACCACAACACCTAAGAGGATGCTGGATCTAAATTTGTCCGTGGAAGACACCCTATCTTGCAGGCCAACTCCATGATCATGCAACCTAGAGCTTGTGTGAGAATAAGGAGAAAAGAGAGAGAGAAAGAAAATTGCTAGAGAAAAGTTGAAATGAATGCTGAAGATGTTAAATATCTCAATTTATTAGGAAAATATTAACTAAGAAAAATGATCCAAATGATCTAAAAATTTTAAAATACTCATCTTCACCTTCGACTTATAAAGTTCTAATAGCTATAAGAAAGGCTATACCCACAAAAAAGTAAAAAAGTACAATGTTACAAATATTAAGTTAGGCACATGTTGCCTTCTGATTGGTTGGGCAAGCTCAATAAGTCGAGTGTATCTGACTGAGTTCAATAGCATTGAATATGTATTAGGAAAGCCTGTGAGTGAATGTAGAACATGGGGTTTTTAACGGTTGAGTGATGTTTGGGAACCACTGGCAGCCTATGCTGAGCTTGGCAAGCGTACAGAGGTTGCAGAGAATGAACTCAGCAGTCAACTGGCACGATAGGTCGATCTAAGGATTCATTAGGTAAGCACTTTCCTATAATTGAACTTCGATATATGGGGATGCACTCACCCCTTGTCAAGGGTGAATTACTATGATGGTTGCCTTCCTTTCACAAGAAAAGTGTCAACTTACTTGATTTAGGGATGTCAATTTTTGGCATGACCCGAAACACGACACGAACCCGATCCGGAAAAATTCGGGTTCGAGTCAACCCGAATCTGAAACGGGTCGGGTTCGGGTTGACCCAATAACCCGAAATTGACCCGAAAGTGACACGAAAACTCATATTTGACCCGAAAACTAAATATTGACCCGTTTTTGACCCGATTTTGACTCGAAAATCGATTATTGACCTAATTTTGACCCGAAAATTAGCAATTTTAGGTCAACTTTGGGTCATTCGTGTCGGGTCGGGTTGACCCGGACCCGAATCGGGTCGGGTTCGGGTCCGGAAACCTGAACCGTTTTTAAAACCGGGTCGGGTTCGGGTTGATCCGAATAGTGCCGGGTCAGTTTTGGGTTCAACCTGAACCCGAACCCGCCGACCTGAATTGACACCCCTAACTTGATTGATATGATCCTCCATTGCTCCTCCTCCCCAAGGTTGACCTTCCTTAATAGGCCAAGCAAGTGAGGCCTAATGTCCTCAACACTTTAGTTTTATGAATCATTTAATACTTTGCCAACACTTTCTTCGCAAAATATAAGCACTCAAGTTTGTCAAAATGACAACTTCGATTAACAAATCAGCTATAATGTAAAACTTTCATTCGGCTCTCCATGTGCAAGAACACAAATGAAAAAAAAACACATTTCCAGCGCTACAAACGTCCTTTTGACAGACAATAATAACCATTCCATATACTCCAGTTTTCTAAAAATATTCCAGTTTGCACGTTTGACACCACATAATCCTAAAATATATAACTGCTTTGTCAAAAGCATTCACTCGTATAATATTTACAATCTATAATACAATCTCGAATGTGCTGCATGCTATGCACCGAATGTACAATGCAGTTAGATCAAACTTGGTTTCAATACAGAAGTCTGGAACTGCTCTGCACCCTCTATCAAGATGTTCCATGTGTACTTCAGCCAATCTTGTCCTTAAAAACTCAAGATTCACCTGATGAAATAGGTTAGAACCAAATATAGATGAAACAATATTTTAAAATTTATATAATTTAGGCTTCGTTTGGGGCAGCTTTCTTGCTGCTTCTCAAAACAGTTTTTTAATAAAAAGTTGTTTTAAGAAGCAGCAAGAAAGCCATCCCAAATGAGGCCTTTATCTAATAATTACATATATTAAAATACTTGGAATGGAAGATGAACCTTATCATCTGCAAGGTCAAGTTGAAGCGTGCAGTTTGTACAATGTATGAAATGATGGGTCTCCTTGAGTTCTCCTCGCTTGCAGATTGGGCACCATATTTTGTTCTTTAAAGCCTGGATATTTTTAAATAAGTCCAATCGTGTGAGTGAGGCACAACTAGTAAGTTCAATATGACTACCAGGAGCATGGAAAACCTCGGGCATGATTGCCGGGTTATACTGTGCAAAAACTGCACTTAGCACCCTGGGAAAGGAAAAAATGTCATATTTTGTCAAACAAATAAGTTTAACAAGTTTTACTCTGCTTTGTGCGTCCAAGGGTTTATCTAGGACATTGAAAAACTTAATATCTGTTTGTCTTACAACTACAAGAATGTTTTCAAAATCCAGAATGCAATTAGACTTCGTAATTTATTGGCAAAAGAGATCTGTTCAGGTTTAGGATATGAAGAAACCCTGGTTCCACGAGTGCCATCCCCATGATCTGTTAAAATAAATAACAATGATCCGATCTTCCATCTACTTTTATATAAGCCAATAAGAAAAGCTATGGTTGAGATAAGGGCAAGTTCAGTTCGTTCTCTTATGATCACGACATCTCTAAATTTAATAAAAAACACATATCTCCATCTTAAGGTATCAGTGAATAACAACAATGCTACAACGATAACAACATCAAGCCTTTATCCCATTAAGTGGGGTTGGCTGCATGAATTATTTTTCTCCCTTGTGCCATGTTAAAAATTAAATTCTCATTTAGATCAAATACAGAAAGGTAACCAAGTATTTTCAAGTCTACCTCTACCTTTCTTAACATAAGTCACATCTAATACATCTACTTTCCCAAACAGGTCATCGGAAGGCTGCCATTTTATGTGACCAATCATCTAAGGCGACTCTCTCTAATCTTACCTTCCACTGGAGCTACTCCAACCTTTTCATATATATGTTCATTTCGTATCCTGTCTCTAAGAGTAAAGCCACTCATCCACTTGAGCATCCTCATCTTTGTAACATTTAACTTAATATTATGCTTCTCTTTTAATAGCCAACATTCTGCACCATAAAGCATTACAGGTCTAACCACCATCTTACATAATTTTCCCTTAACTTTGAGGGGGACGTTTCTATCACACAATAAGCCCGATGCATTCCTCAACTTCAAACATCCAACATGAATTCTACTAATAATATCCTCAGCTATTTCACCATTACTTTGAACAATTGACCCAAGATATCTAAAACGTGTACTCAAAATAATGACTTGATCACCCAAAGTCACAATCCACCCACAAGAACTATTATTACTAAAATTACACTCCATACAATTAGTTTTAGATCTACTCAAATGAAAGCCTTTAGACCCTAAGGTTGACCTCCATAATTCAATTTTACCTTCAAATTCGTCTCTAGTATTATCAAAAAGAAGAATATCATCAACAAAAAGCATATACCAACATACAACCTCTTGCAAATGTCTAGTGAGAACATCCATGACTAAAGCAAAAAAATATGGGCTTAACGCTGATCTTTGATGTAATCCAACTGAAATAGGAAAATACTTAGTCAAGCCACCTTGTGTTTAAACACAAGTAACACTCTTGCCTACATATCCTTAATGAATTGAATATAAGCATTATTAATTCTTTTTTTATGTAGAACTCTCCATAACACTTCTCTTGAAACTTACTCATATGCTTTCTCTAAATCAATAAAAATTATATATAGATCCTCCTTATTCTCACTATACTTCTCCATCAAACCTCTCAATAAATATATAACTTCCATAGTAGACTTACCTGGCATGAATCCAAATTGATTTTGAGAAACATTAGTGTCACACCGCAACCTATACTCCATAACTCTCTCCCATAGTTTTAAAGTATGAAACATTAACTTAATTACTCTATAGTTCGCATAATCTTGTGCATCACCTTTATTCTTAAAAATAAGAATCAACACACTTATTCTCCACTCATCTGGCATCTTTTTAGTCTTCAGAATAATATTAAAAAGTTTAGTAAGCTAAAAAATGTATTCATCTCCTAAGCATTTTCACACCTCTATTAAAATATCATCAAGTCCAACAACTTTTCCAGACTTAATTTCTTTAAAGCCTCTTTAACTTCAATTTTACTAATACGTTGATAACAACAAAAATCTTTATTTTGATTTAGGCTGCTAAGGAAACTAAAGTCAATCACATTCTCATAATCTTCATTAAAAAAATTAGCAAAATATCTCATCCAACTTTGTTGAATATTCTCTTTTAATAAAAGCACTTTTTGATCTTCATCCTTAATATACTTCACTTGAACTAAATCTTTATTACTCTTATATATCTTTGTTTAGCAATCTTAAACATATATCTTTCACCCTCTTTAGTATCTAATTTATTATACAAATCATTAAAAGCTAAAATCTTTACATTGCAAATTACTTTCTTAGACTCCTTACGGGCCTCTTTATATCTTTCCCAATTATCATAGTTTTTATAGCTAAACCAATTTTTATAATAATCTTCTTGTTTTTTAATCTTTTCTTGCACATTTTAATTCTACCACTAACTATTTTTACTATTAGTAGATTTTCTTTTTGATATTCCAAGCACAACTTTTATAGTATTCTTAATATCACTAGCTACTTTTTTTATATAACATTAGGCTCCTCATACACAAACAAAATCTTAAGATCTAGAATTTTACTGTCAAAAATATATTTTTAATATTCTTTAAATGCCCCATTTAATCCTAGAACAATGATTTCCTTTAATTTTAATTTTTTCCCCTTCGTCGCTAATAAGTGATTTTGGGTACATAAATTTTCACTCAGAATAACTTTACAATATTTGTAATCTAAACTATATATTTTTCTTAAAAGAAAATAATCAATCTGAGTTTTACTATATCCAAAATTTTAATTTTGAACACATATCCAAACCTACTTGAGAGCATGATATTAAAGACTATTGGATACTATGACTAGTCAAAATAATCAGATGATTTGTAATAAATTGGACAATTGCAATATATAATAAAAATACTAAGCATAGCTTTGAAATAGTGTTCTTCATAACATGATACAATTGATTATAATATGAAGACTGGGTGCAATCATAGGCATCATAATAGGTAGAAGAAAAATATGTTTTTTTATAACCATTGACATAACATAAATAATAGGAAGCATGATCACAATGTACATAATAGGATCATGATTACTTATCATGGCCGTGGTGAACATCATAGTTACCATAATCATAAATTAATTGATAAGAATAATCACGGATTAAGTTATTGATTCATTAGGAAGCTAATATCTTGGCAATTCCTAAAAAGGTGATTGTTTAGGGTTTCAAATAAGTTAGGGTTGGGGATGGATAGGACTGTACGGTTTTTAGACAATGAATGGATAGAACTGTTAGGTAGATTAGAGTTGAGGTAGTTCTGGGAGAAAATATGGATGCGTATGCTAGAGATAGATATGAGGGCTTGGAAAAACGCTGGGTGGGGCCGCATGGGTCAATAGTGGAGAATGGGATTAAAGGATAGGGATCTTGGTTGCATACCTTCAAGGTGAAAGGTTCTCATACCACTTTGATGGCACGTGCTTCAAGAATCCCTAGGCTACTTGCTGTATTGTCTTTCCTTCTTTGAATTGATTGAATTCCAAGCATTCTGCTTGGTTTAATCCATAGATGGATCAGGGAGTGTAAAGATGGATCAGGGAGTGTAAAGAGAATAGTTTAAACAAAGAAAATAAAAGAGAGTTTGATTATATGATCTAGGGAAAATATGGGGATAATTGAAAGGAGATAATTGAGGAGGAAAAGGGGGGTTTCTTTTAAACTTAAACCTACAATTATTTGCAAGTATCCATCAAATCCTATCTACAGAAAATTGGGCTATAAAAAATCGTTATTTAAAAACCAAAGGAAAAAAAAGATAATACCTAATTCCTAAAGAAATGAAAGATCTTAATAAATCTCCTACATGATTAAGTATGAAATAGAAGTACATTACAGGTTGGGATAATTTTTTTCATAGTTTTTGTTTCCATAAATCTGCCCTAAGATTATTTGACAATAGCTTTTTTGACAATATAATTTGTGATGAGAAGCTACATTTTACAACCAGATATTTTAAAGTGTGTTAGATATAAGAAAGTTTTTATCCCACAAATAGTTTAAAAAGACATTTGAGGCAGTCCTCACCATGAGCCACTCAAAAATCACCTCAACGCTTACATCTTTATGGTTTGAGCAATGCTTGTGTTTTTTTTTTTTTGAGGTAAATACCTCGAGAATCTATACCTTGAAGCATTTGAAGCAATGCCTCAACTTAATACCAAATAGAGTTGAGAGAGAGAGAGAGGGTGTTGCAGTTTGGCAAGTCACAAGCAAGGGGGATCTACGAGCGGTAGGAAGCACCTCGGGGAGGGCGGAGGGCTATTAGAAAGGAGGGTTGCAAATACATTCAAGTTGTACACTGCAAGCCAAGATATCTACGACTTGTTGAAACTGCAACGTGAAACTTAATCCATATGGTATATTTTAAAAATTAAGTGAGTGCATACCCTGAATTTTTTTTGAACTTTCGCCTTAAATTAAGATTTAAAATTGATTTTTTTTTTCTGTTTCTTATTGTCAATTACCTATTTTTCCTTTTTATTGTTTGATACCACAACAACAAAAAATATATTTATACTGCCTACAAAAACTTTAAAGAAAAATATATTTTCTCCACAACAGTTTCAGCCACCCAAACAAATGGCTAGATACCAAAGACTGCCAATTCTAGAGCCGGGCCATTATTTAAGCCTATCAAAGTACTAAGGGACTTGTAGTGCATCACAATTCCTTAGTAATATATGGTAAAACTATTTATTATAAAGCACTAAAGTCTAAACTAATCTCTGCATTAAATACGCACCTGTTCATCATTAATCTGCATGTGCTCGAAGACAGCTCGAGCAAGGTAATCATCTTCTTCTTCAATCAACTCCAACTCTGCATAGAATCATATACATGCACGTGTACATGACAAAGACACAATATAGCCATTCAAGAAAGGACACCAATGGCTTGAATACCTTGTTCAAAGAGTATCTGTCAATGTTTACTAACTTAACTGGTGTTTCATCACTCAATATAAAATATATAATATATAAGCAGGTCTGCTAAAAGAATAAACTGCGTTGGCAAAGAGCAAAATAGACTGATATAAAACTTGCAAGGCCCGATTTAGTTATGAGCCTGCAAGAATTGACTGCAAATAATACTTGAAAATTTCTCATGTTTATTATGGTACAGGTAAATCTCTTACAATATTCTCAGTAATATTTAAATTTTATCGTAAGAGAATGCCCTTTCATGTCTGCATAAACACCAAAACATGGAACATTAGTTACAAGATTTCTTTCATCATGTAAAAATCATTATTCCTCAACCGGTTGGGGATAAAGCTAATGATGAGGATGCACTTACCATTAAATTACTTAATATAGTTATATAGCATAAATTAGCCTAACTGCATCGTATTAATACCAGTTATACTAATCCTATACATAGTAGAGAACAGGTAATGTCTAGCAATGAACATGCACAAAACTCGTACCTACAGAAAACTTAAATTTCTTCAACATTTGTCATCCGCACATGTAAGTTGTTTGCTTTTATGGTACTATAATCTTGTTAAGTGGAATTGAGCTATGGTAAAATTTAAATGAGAGGACAATGATCAATATTTTTGCAGTTCACTCCATAGGTGCAACCTTAACGTAAAAAATTAAAATCATAATCTATTCACAGTGATTCTGCTACAAACAAAATAATAATTTCATCTTAAATGTTAATGCTTGGCTACTCTTAAAAAAGACGACTAAAGTAAAGTTCCCCTCAATATATCATTGGCATGATTCTTCATGGTATAATTATGTAAGAAAAAATAAATATATTCTAATAAGGATGAGAACTAGCAAATAACATCTTCAAGGTCTTGTTTAAAAGGAAAAACCCAGAGAAGAATTTTATAAGTCAATGAAAATTTTGGATTTGCTTCTCATGATCTATGGTAATGGAGATATTACAAGCGAACAAGGAGTCAAGGAAGAATATAATGAAATCTCTAAATGTTCGGAGTTCGGACGTGGTGGAAAATGGAAAGAAAGAAGTGCTGAATCCTCAAGCATAAGAGAAAATGATGAATCCTTAAATTAGATTGTGTTGATTCCTCAAAGCATAGAATAAAAAGTGGGAAGCCCAAATGTGGGTTGCAGGAAATTTTCATTCAATTCATCATAACTAAATCTTTACAAAGCATAAGGGGTTATCTATAAAAAAAATTAAAAAATTGAAAGTCCAAACTACCTGTAAAGGTTTATTACAAATTAAATCTCATGCAAAAAGAAAGGACAAATAAAAATAGAAAATTCCTAACTAATGCATGGATATATTATCCATCTTGATAGTCAACAATCCGTTGTAGGATGACAAATGACATCAGAGGGTGATATCAGCCAATATATGTGGAGCCTAGGAAACTTTGGTGAAGAACATAATACTAACAGAGCAATAAGGATACCTAGCTAAAAAAACAAGTATAAGATAACAGAGACATATATTTTAGGCATAAAAAAGTTTCTATAAACAAAAATGCCCTAATTATATTTTCACAACTATTTGAACATAAAAAACGTAGGGAAAAAAAAATCAGATGCAATGGTCTAGAATATCAAAAAAATGTCAAATAGATGAAACATATGTTTTGCAAATATACCTCTACGGATCTTTTCCTCTCTAAGGTCCCTGTAAAGTATCCTCTCCATTTCCATCATAAGATCTTCGCTTTCAATTTCTGAACAAAGTTGATCATACTCCCATAATATGTCATCATTTTCAGAATTTGAGATACCATTACCATCCCCCAAAGGCGACACTTTGATTTTCTCAAGCTCATCAGTAACTATGTGCCAGAATGTTGATTCAACAACCTCCTAGGAAATTTTTTAGAAAAAAAAAAAAAAAGTGCATTATAAGCAACTAAGCATTGAGAAATTGAAATAGAAAATGATTATGATGATGATGATGATGCATTAACCAACAACAAACCTTGAAAATATAAAAAATAGACATTCTACTGATATAAGTTTTGTAGCCTCAACAATCTAAACAACAAAACAGCCGCTATGATTTGTTAGCACATTAAATGCATCTTCTCAAACAGTTTTCAATATGCTTTAAACTAGATAATGTTGCATATAAAAGTTCGTGAAGGTTGTTAAAGCTTGTGAAACAAGCCCGAGGCTCACCAAGAGGAGGGGTGAATTAGTACTTTAAAAATTTTCTTCACTTCAAAGTAACAATAACAATATTTTTGAAAAACTTTTCAGTAATTAAAAGTACCAAAATCTAAACGATTGCGGGAGCACGAAATCTTTATCAAAAATATAAAAGTTACTACGATGAAATTTTGATCTACGTGACAGAGCAATAATCAACGTTTTTCCAAACAGTTATAAACGAAAAAGAAATGCAGGAAATATAAAAGTATGAAAAGTAAAAAAAAAAACACACCAGAAATTTTTATAGTGGTTCGGTCAACCTTGACCTACGTCCACTCCCCGGAGTCCTCGACTCTGGGAATTTTCACTAAACCAAAGTTACTCTCTTTTTTTGCTTCCAAAGCAAGGTGGAGAAGCTTTTGCAAACTACTTTCATCAAACATTTGATGCAACGTAGTGCCAGACGCTATTTCACCCTCCTAGTAATGGAAGCAGACCTTGACTCATTTTTCTCTCTCCTAGAGAAGGCTGAGAACCTCAACACTTTTTTCTCCCTCCTTGAGAAAGTAGAGTACCTTGAGGATTGGACTAAGAAACCTCTCTTCCAAGAGAGCTTCCAAAGGATTCATCAAGGCCATAGGAGGAGCAAGGGTGCAGTTAGCCTAGAGCAACTGTGTGATCCCCTCACACTACTTCTCCCTCACGCTCACACTCACCTTCTCCTTCCTCTCTCATACTCAAATTTTTTTCTCAAAAAGCTCCTCTCTCAGAGTTCCTCTTTCAGTCACACGTTCCTCCCTTGATTCACAAGAGAAACTTAAAAACAAAAAACATTTGTAATAGGATTCAAGAAACCCTAAATATTCAATTTAGATGTTACTGTTCGTACAGTACGATCAATTCAAAACTAGTCCTGTCCAGTACAATGTGAACAGTCATTCAAAATGAACTGTTCAAATTTTATAAACACATATTACAATACGATCAATAGATCGTCCAGTACGATCTGTTCAATTTCCTCAATTCATACGGAACAATTCCTAAGACGACGAAAATTTATCTCTGTTAATCGTCCCGTACTGTTCAATTTGTACAGTACAGTTAGTCCAATTCAGATAGGTTATCCAGTACAATGTAAATATCATACAGTACAATTAGTATAAAAATTATGGTTTCGTTTGGAACGATCTCTAGGACGGCTAAATTTCGTCTCTGTTAATCGTCTGGTACAATCAATATCGTACAGTAAGATTGGATATTATTTATTAAACCATGATTTGATTGACTAATTACAAGTGTTAATTTTAGTAAGATTTCAAATATTCGTATAGTACGATCAGTTCAAATATCGTATCTTAAAATCTTACTTAAATTAATCTAGCAGCTAGGAATTTTAGATGGTAACGAATCATACAGTACGATTAGTTCACAGAAACTAATTTTACCAATTAGTCCTTAAACCTATATCCAGATAACATATCATATAGTACGATTGAAAATGGTGCAGTACAATTAGTTTAAAAAAAAATTAACTTAAAAAATTTCTCTCCCCCTGTTGGTGTGTATGGTCACCCAAATTGCATACTCTTATGTGGCCAGACTCAAAAAGTAAAAAATTAAAGAAAATAAAATTATTACCCAATTTGAGTCTTCAGCAATCTTGAGTTTTATATATCTTACCTGAAATGTTAGTGTTCACAGACAAAAAAAATATCTAAAATATTTAGTGAGAAAAGCAACAGTTCAATCAATAAAGTTTGTCATCATCAAAATCACAGACTATGGAACCTGGATTGCAACAGCATATCCACTAATATTATTTGTGGCAAGTCACAAAATTTGTCTTTGGAATATTACCAATTACACATCTGTCAACCTCATGGCCATCATCAATCTCATAAATGCAAAGACTTGTGCTTCCTCATATGGTTTCTATAAGACCCATCAACCAAAATTGTCAAATAGCTTCCAAATAAAATTGTCATAATCATCCATCACGTACAAAACTTGTGGTGCCCTACAAACTGTCTTAACCATTTTAATTGAAAAATAGCACAAAAGGAAACAGATAGATTTCTTTGAGGTCATCATTAAAGAATTTCCAGTATTACATCTATTTGGAATCTTCAAATCTCACTAAATTATTTTTATGCATCTGGAGCTGTAAATCTCTTTTTGCTATTAATGAATAACCTACGGAGTAGCATATGCCTAACCTTCCTATAAACTAAGATTATTGTAATCCAGGATACATTTGCTTGTACGAACCAAGGAATTTAATCTATCAGCTTTTTGAGGACTATGCAGAAATCCTCCACTCAAAATCTCCTTCCATTGTTTTCTGCATGCTTTCAGGCAAAACTAGCCTACTGAAACTGTCATATTAGTTACAGATAAAGAAGAAATTAATTACCCCTGTTATTTGTTAGTACTGACAAAAGATGGACCATGGTCTAGGGTTACAATCAAAATAAAGAACCATTAAAGAGAAAAACTTCCAGAACCAACTTATCTAAAGTGCACAACATGATCCATCACACCTTTCTTACTGGTTTCTATTATTTTGTTGTTGGGATAGTGAGGAAGGGGAAATTGAGCGAGCGTTAGGATTGGATTTCTTAACCTTACCAAACTAGTACTTTCTTTGTTAGTTTGATTGAGGATTTTGTCCTCATGAAGCAGTTTGCAATAATACATATATCAAAGAAAGGAAGAAAATGAGGAAAAACAAATGATTGGTTTAAAGGCCATCCAAAATATGCATAAGAATTATTTTTTTGCAAAAACTAAAATAAGAATGCATTCATATCGAAAATAACTAAATTTCTCAAACTCAAGTTAAAATATCATAGAGGACACTGTAATTTGCCCACGAAGGAGCTAGCAATACCCAAATTCCTCTCAGTCAAATACACGTTTCTCAGAAAAATACTATCATCTTGAAAGTAGATGATAGCCAAAATTCTCCTTTAATATATTCACAATCCTGGATGGCCCTACTCTTGAAAAGATTATATTTTCAGATAATAAATAGAGTAAAATCTACAAGTTGTAGACAAAATGACATTCAATCATCAAATAACGAATTTTGAGAGTAAATTGCCGTGAATTATGACCCCACATTCACATTAATCTTCTCGATGGAGATGCCATGATCTGCTAGAAGTAGAAGTAATATCAATTAAATCCAAAAAAAAAAAAGTGAGTGCTGATAACCATAATGAGTAAAGAACTTAGAATTTGTTGTAAAGGCTCTGGAATCAAACACTTAGGCACTCAAAACTTCCCAAAAAAAAAAAAGGAAAAATCAAAAGAAAAAGTCTCATTCAGGCAATTGTGCTTATCAGACTATACAAACTATATGAACGAGAAATTTGTAAACATCGACTGAAGATAAATTTCTTATTTAAATAAAAAGGTGGCGATACCAATCACATAAGGAACCTTTTGGCTTGATGATTGCCGCCCTTTTGATCTAATTTTCCGAAGCAACAGGGCCCTCTCGTCACGGACCCTTTTCAAGCAATTTTGCCTAAGCTGTCCAAAATTTTTGGATAAGATATATGCGAAATATCGGAAACATTGACAACACTGAAATCAAGCACAACGGCGACTATAAACCAAGGAAAGAAACAATCCTCACCTTCTCCTTCCAATTAGGGTGATGGGTTTTGAGATTTTCCCTTTTTGGTCTACCAATATCCATCATTATCAAACAAGTACAGAGTACCCGCTAGGGTTTGCTCTTTCAATTTCGGATTCCCCAATCATATATGAAAATTATATAAGCAATCACGATAAATCCGAAAAGGGCACATTTATCTGTCAAATGATTAAAAAAATAAAAATAAAAATAAACGCGTTACGAAAGTTATCATTACAAATATGATAAAAAAAATTAAACGAATTAAAAAAATTATCAAAATAAAGCTTTTATAATTAATTAAAATTTTATTTTTAAAATCTCACATAAGATTTGAAAAACTTCAAACTTCATAATTCTAAAAAATAACACTCATAATAATATAATAATTTTAAAATTAATTTTTTTTAATTTAAATTTATTTTTATTCTAAATTTAATTTACATACAATGATACAACCATATAATTTATTATAAATTATTATTAATTTGTTTTACATATTTTGATATAATTTATAAATATAAATTATATAACAAATTCACATTATAAAATTATATTTATAAATTATTTATGTGTATAATTAAATATATAAAAATTATTTGTTTATAACATATAATTAAATATATAAAAAATTAAATATTATCAAATAAAAAATTTATTCTTATTATAAAAAAATTAATTAAAAAATGTTAAAAAAAATATGTGTCTTAAAATGAAATTAAAATAAGTTTTTTTTATTTTGAATGATTTAGTTCCACAACATTTGTAAAGTATTTCTTTGTATAGTTTATATTAAGATTGTGAAAATCGAATCAGACAACAAACAAAAATGAGAGATTTATTGACCAGTCAAATTGGAGGTAGTTTCGAATGATATAATAAATAATAATACTATTAAAAATTAATAAAATTAACATTTTAGAACCCCTAATACAACATGAAAATAATTTTTGGGATGTGGTTTGCTCAAAAGCTTGCTGAAATTCTGCACCTAAAGCCTTTGAGGCATTTTGACAAACATCTGAAGAGCATCTGGCTGCTTGAGAGGTGCAATAGATGGCTGCAGAACTACAGCTTGCTCTTTGTCTTCCATACTCACGACTAGTTCAGAATTTAGAATCGAATTGAAACCTGGGTTAAATGTACACACTCGATACATTTCTCATTGCTGAACTAACCTGCTCGGAATGGGAAGGCTGCACGCAGATATCCGTCCGATCCTAAATGGGGCATTCATGATCAATTAACTTAGAATCCTGGGAGCTTTGCATTAAGTGTTCAGCCAATTCACAATCAATCTCTGACTTGTTAATTGGAGCCCTGCTAGCAAGCGAACCATCCAAAATTTCCATCTATTCAGACCAAGGCTTTGTTTGGGACGGCTTTCTTAAAGTTGCTTTTCAATACAAAAATTAAAAATTTTTAACTAGAAAGCTGCTTTAACTTTAAGTGGTCTGATCAGTAGTTCAATAATTGTTTTCACAGCTTTATGTCACAAGCAATTTTGGCAGGAAATCGAATTTGACAGCCAACCGATTAAACCGACCGGTCTGATCCGATTTTTAAAATCATAATTTATATTACTTTTTATTTTTAACTATGATAGGAGCTCATATGGAGTGGTAGGATCATATGAGAATGTTTGAAGCTATTCTTAATCATATGTATTAAATACTCTTTTAAGAATTTTAGTATATAATATGTATATTAATTTATTAAGCTTAATATTATATTTAATATGAAATCAAATTTTTTAGTTATTTAAATAAAAAAAATTATTTGTTGAGCCGGGCGATTTTAGAAAATTGGGATCGATTCATAGATTGAACTAACGGCTCTCGTCGGTTCATCCCAATTTGATGCAAAGCCAATTCTTAAGTTGGTTCGGACCGGGTATTTGACCAGTTCACTATTGAATCAGTTGAAGTGGCCGGTTCGATCTGGTTTTTAAAACTACATATAAATACAATAATTATATTAAATTAAAGATAAGGATAAACCCAACAAAATTGAGTTTTATGTGATTCATCCAATGCAATAAGGATAAACACATTCAAGAAAGAAGGGCAAATTTAAAGGACCAGCATAAGTAACCAACATCTAAATCCCACCTACTATTAACACAAAAAAATCGTAGATGAATGAAACTCGAGCAATATAAAGAAACAACTAACCCAAAATTCATTCATTATAATATTGCAAAATAAATCTCATAGTTGTTATGAAAATGTGCAAATATCTACTTGGCATTAAAAAAAATTTGAAATTTACAATCACAATGATATCAAAAGAGTGAATGATTAAAAATATTTCCTAACATACCATATATAAAGACTTTAAATTTGAAATATAAGCTAGTGATACTATAAGATATATAGCCCATAAATTGCTCAATTCCTTAACAAAAAAAAAAATTTGATTGCAATCAATAGCATTTTTGGAGCCAATATAATCCTAAGGTAGCTATTTAAGATTAAAGACAATGTATTAAAATAATCTTATCTCATCCTCCATAAGAGCATTTTTGAGAAGAAAACATGGCAGAATTTTCACAATTTGAATGAAGACCAAAAAAAAAAAGAGATAAGTCATGGAGTTAACATCAACATTGTCATAAACAAGTAAATTGTTGGGATATATGAGGTGAGAAACCATAGTGTTTTACTATTACTACCAGTGAAATCTCTACTAGTACAAAAGATTTTTTTTAATCTTGAAAAACTATCCATAATAATAGTGAAGAGAAAAGGAAATGTATGGTATCAATTTCTAAGCCTAGATTTAAAAGAAAAGAAACCCCTAATCTCACCATTAAATAGTATTGAGAATAATAAATCAAAGATATAACCAACAATCCAATTTATAAATGTGATTGAAAAACCAAGAGCAAGTAATATGTAATAATGAGCTTTTCTATTCAAAATTTTAAAGGCTTTTATAAGATCATGTAAATAAAAAACTTAAAAGGAAGTGGAAGAATTAAAGTATTTAAGGGCATCTCCAACCGAAAATCTCATTTTTCACTCCAAAATGCAGTGAAACCAAAAAATGCTGTGATTCATCTCCAATGGAACGTCATTTTGTCCCGTAAACCATCGTTCTCTTCATTCGCGTCTTTTTCCCAAAGTTCGGTAGAGATAAAAGAATGGCGCAGATGAACAGTGCAACGCCAATATTGGCGTCGCACTGTTCATCCGCGATCAAATGGCGTTCGGTTGGAGCAAAGCAAGAACGACAAACAAGTGTTTGCCGTTCGGTTGGAGATGCCCTAAGAATACCTTTTGCTAAAGTAATATTATAAGCAATATATCTAACATAAAAGAAGGTGGATTGGGCAAGATGAATAAATTTTGGAAGAATTTGCTTATATGCATCTGCAATAAGCTTAGAAATGAATTTTTGAATTGTATTGCAAAGAGGTATAGGTTAATAGTCATTAATGGCCTAAGTATGAATATTTTGGAGATAAGAGTGATGGTTGAATGTCTGATGCTCTTAGAAAGCTTTGTTGATGAGAAAAAAGAAACACATTGGCATCAGAAAAGCTTCTCCAGCGACATCTCAATTACATCCTCCTCCTATTTAAAGAGTTACAAGCCTTTTTGTTTAACCTAAGATTTTTTATAGGTATTAGCCTGATAAGAGCATTGAGTAATGAAATCCTCTCTAAGGAAATGAAATAGTATTAGGATTTATTCCATTGCTTCAAAGATCCTTCTTCGATCATCTTTAAGAGCAAAAATATTGTTACACATGTAAGACGAAATGTTTCAATTAGAAAACATAAGAGTCATTTTTAAGTTTTTTTTTTTCTTCTGGAAAAAGAAAAAAGGGTTACTTCAAGCCAATTTGTTCCAAGAAGTAGCAACAATATAAAAAAAATTCTGATAAAGGCTGCAAGGATTTTTATAAATGAATCTCTGATTAGGTTTATGAAGGGTTTAAGGGTTGCATTCTTGAATAAACCAATTCTTGATATTTTTCAGCTTCATCTACCTCCTCATCTAAGAAACATACTTTCTCCTTAAAGAATGGGACATAATTTAGATTAAATCGTAAAGCATTTGGAACACTATGTGTAAGCTACTTCTTTCAATTTAGAGAACTAAGAAAGAAGGAAGAGGAAGATTATTGAAAAGGAGTGAAAGAAAATAGGCATAGCAAAGAAGTTCACCTAGCTTGAAGTGGAGGTAAGTCAATGGGATCCATGACACATCAAAAAAATGGGTTTGATCCAAGGCCCCTAAGGGAAAGACAGAGAAATTTGAGCTTAGGAGGATAAGATTGATGAGAATAAGTGAAGAAAGAACCCAAAAAATGGAAAAAAGATTAATTGAAGCTCTTATTGTTAAAGCTCTATGAAAATCCCAATAATAAACTATATTTACGTATAGCTTAGCAGCATAAATTTTGGATGGTAAAAATTTGGAATAGAGGTTACCCAACTTGATCTCATTATTACCAATTTTGGATATTTGATTTCAAATACAACAACATGAATTCATATAGGATCTATTCAGCGCAATTTATCGCTATTTTATTTCTTAAGCTGTTGCCATAGATTTATTTAACTGATGTTTTGTTTGCTACTTTCTAGAAAATTTGGTGGTGGGAAAAGCTTATGTTTTCCATTCCTAATTTGTGCATTGCAACTCGTTCTTGCGGCTATCAAATTTTCCTTTCGTAAATCCTTTTCGGGAGTCCCTCAAATGTATCTCTGATTTGTTACTTCACATATGTAATTAGTCCCTATATTTAATGAAACCACCCATTGTCCATCAATTTTCTAAAAGAACGAAAAAGGGGTATCAAATCCAAGGAATAGAGACCCATCATATCTACCTTCATGTTTAAGATGTAACTATTTTCTTTTCAAATCTGGATTTAAATGTGCTTGTATTATGTAAATCAATAGATTTTTATGATTATGCGAGTTTTTTTCGGATGAATAAGGATATCTATATAAATGATATGAAAGACTATTTTCTTTATTTTTGTTGTTCCTTCTATATGGACTTTAGTAGTTGTGTTTGTTGATCATTGAATTTCTTTAATAAAGATAACAATTTGAGAGGAGCTTATTAATAAAGATTAGAAGTTACATGTAACAGGTTTTGCTCTAAGCAATACCCAAAACAAAATCAAAACAAAGTCTCCAAAGTGAAGAAATAGACCAATAGGAGAACACATCCACATCCAAGCTGATGGGGATATTCAGAGTTCTCATCTTCTCTATGTAGATGATGTTCTTACTTTTGGAAAAGCTCATGTTAATAATGCTAAGAATTTAAAAGACATTTTAGAGTATTTCTCCAATGGTTTTGGTCTTTATGTCAATCATAATAAAATTATTGCTTTATTTTATAAATATTCTATTGAAAGACAGGAGATTTATCAAGTTTTAAATATTTCTGATTCTCAAAAATTTTTTAAATATTTGGAGATTCCCATTTCTATCAAAAAGTTTTGTGCCTCTAATTATCAACCTTTGCTTGATAAGGTTACTGATATACTTTCAGGTTGGAAGGCTAAACTTCTTTCCTTTGCAGGGAGAGTGCAATTTCTCAAATTCTCTAATTCTAATTTCATTGCTTATTGGATTAGAGGTATGATTATTCCAAAATTTTGTTTTAAATTTATTAGAAAAGTTTGCTCTAGCTTTCTTTTTCATGGCAATATTAATTCTAAGAAGTTACATGTTATTGCTTGGAAAAATGTTTGTAAGCCTAAATGTTTTGGGGGTCTTGGAATTCCTGATCTTGATGCTCTTTATTATGCCTTTAATTGCTCTATTATTTGGAGAATCTTAAATAGAAACGGAGAATCTTAAATAGAAACGGTTTGTTGGCTATTTGGGTAAAAAACTAAGTATTGCTCTTTATGGATGTCTTTTTCTACTAAATTAGCTGTGAATTTAAAGGATAAAATTAAGTTTATTATTTCTAATGATAGTTGGCTTTCTTTTTATTGGGATCCCTGAAATAAATGGCAGATCTCTTTATGAGATTATTCATAATATTAACTCTTCCTAACATAATGTTTCGGTTAAAGATGTCATTTCTTGTAACTCTTGGTCTATACCTAATTTCTTTCAGTATATGCCTTCTTTTAATGTTACAAATATTCCTATTCGTAGCTCTTATGTTATTGTATTAAATGGAAAGAGATGATTAATCCTCATTTTAAATTTTTCATTTAAAATATTATTTTGGGCATAATAAGGTTGATTGGTTTCATTTTATTTGGCATAAGCATTATGCCTTGCGATACTCTTGTTTTGCTTGGATAGCCATTTTAAACGAAGACTAATGATATCCTTTTTGAAAGGAATATTGACATTCCTTTAGGTTGTGTTTTATGTAATTTTTCTTTAGAGTTTCATTCTCATATGTTTTTTGAATGTGATTTCTTTTTTTCTATTCTTTTGTTTTTTATTCCTAGTTTAAATCAATTTTTGCTTAGACCCAATTTATTTCAAGTTTTTAAATGTATTTCGGGATTTAATGTCTCTTTTAATGTGAATATTTTTTCCTACTTGGCCACTTCTTGTTCTTTATATTATTTGTGGAGAGAGAGGAATGACAGAAGATTCTCTTGTAATTTTAAGGATTTGGATGTGTTGATTAGTCTCATTAAGCAGGCTATTTTTTCTAAAATTTCCTCTTAGAATTCTTTCATAAGGTGAATCAGTTTTTACCCTAATTTCCCTGTTTGTGGGTTTTTGGACTATGATGATATGATTATCTTTGTTTTTTTACTTTGGATTGTTGTTCTTGGCAACCAATTACATTCTTGTTAATCTGGATGGTCAATTATAGTAACCAAAGTTTTTGGAAGCTTTTGGCTTGGGTTAAATTGGCTTTGATTTTTCTTAGGCTGAAGCTAATTTATTCTTTTTTTTTTGTTCTAAGTTTATGTGATGTTCTGATTAATCATTCCTGAGTCCGATTGTTGGTTGTTGATTGTTTTTGTTGGATCTTGTTTCTGTTTGGTTTTTTTTTTCTTTTTGTTTTATTTTTTGTGTGTTTTGGTTTTGTTTTCCTATTATGCTGCCAGATAGGTTATTTCTTCTGGAGGTTTTGATTTGATTTGTTGGATGCTTTTGGTGGTCGAGGTCATTTGGTTTATTGTCTGGCTCTTGGCAGTGGTTTCATAGTTGTGCTTTTGGGGTCTAGCTTTGATTGGATGGGCTGTATTGATCATATTTTGTACTTGGCGTATTTTGGTGGCTAGGGAGGCTGCTGATTTTGGCTGATCTTAGTTGATTAATAGCTAGTTTGGACGGAGGTTGTACTTGTCGAGTTCTTCTGCTGGCTAGGGTGGCTGCTATTTTATGCCTGATCATTGTTTCTTAATTGCTGGTCCGAATCATGGTTCTCGGTTGAGCACAATTTTGCTAGTTGTTGTTGTCTGGGATCTGCTATTTTCGTGACTTGAGTTATTTTTGCAGGTCCTAATTCTTCAATATTTGCTTTTGGTTGTATTAGTTCTTTGGGATCGGGCTACAGGGTTGTTTTCCTGTTTGTTTGTATCTTTTTTTCTTTTCTTTTCTTGATTTTTGTTCAAGTCAAGTTCTTTTAGGATTTCTTTTATTTTTTCAAGAATGGTAAGTTTTTCTTATAATTCTTGTTGTTTTGAAATTTCTATTTTTATAATGAAAATTGGGCATGATTGTCCCTAATCCCCCCCAAATAAAGCAAAGTCCAGAAGCGCAAAGAAGACAAACCAACCGAAGTTCGTAGAGAATAAAAATTTCATACAGAAGCTGAACAATCAAACTCATGACATGAAACGGCCCATATACCCCACATTCGTGTATGATAAACCAAGAACAACACCAGCTATTCCACAATACTAGAATCATAATACATAAAGAGTTTATACAAAAAGATCCAAGCTGAGTGACTCCATTAAGAATAGCTCTTAGTAGTACCAACAACTTAGGAACGGTAACCAAAGGAGAGCACAGTGTGAAGCAATTGAGATAAAATCAAACCATCGAAACAGAATAAAGTCAGAACAGTCTCAAAATCTAGAAGGAAAACACCAGTAATCTAATCAATTAATCCCCAACTGGATTTATCCTTGCTTCAACCAATATCACATTCATAAATTCAATCAGGAAGAAGGATATATTATATCAGACAATCGCAAAACAGAACTGTGCTATAGGATGAATCATGTTCTATCAAAGCTTGGCGATGCAATATTACAAACTAAGCATAACAAATGCCAAATTCACAAATAAGATTCACTCATATGTCAAGTCGAGTCATTGAGTTCATTGAAGCACTAGGAGCATATCAAGGAACCGGTTAACCTTAAAGCATCATTTGATTAGCTTAGAAATCAATGATTACAATCTTAACACTCGGAACAGTTTAAGAAGATTCTCACTTTCAGGCCAACATGAAGTTTCTTGCAATTTTCTTCCTTCACTCGAGTAAATTTCTAGTTATATCAGCTTCAACTTCATTCATTCCAGTGAAAAGAAATCATACCAGACCTTAGAGCACAAACCATAAGTATTTAAATCAGACAAACTTCCTGCTCTATCTGAGTGATGGTATCTTCTCCTTATTCACTCCAGCTGCCTTATCCAAGCAAGACGGTCGTACTGCCTTGTAGTAGAAGAACGCTATCATCTTCGACCATTCATCTGCATTCCTTACAACTGTAAAATCAAAGAGAATGTTAGAAACATTAAGAATCACAATCAAATCCTTCCACATAAACACCAACCTTTATCGCGATGCAGTATCTTTCCAGCTTTCGTGAAGATTATCTCCGGAAAGATGGATACATGCAGGGCTTCCGCCAGTTCATCCTCAACAACAGCGTCCACAGCTACACACTAAAACCAACAACAAATTAGTGTTGATGTAAAGTTGACAATGTAGTGGCAGCGGCTAATACGTATTGGATGATGGCTTGCTTACTCTAGGAGAAGGAAGCCCAGTCTCCCAAAACAACTTTACAGCCTTCTCCAATTCATCCCTTGCCCTCACATTTTCTTTAGGCCTGCAAAAAGACTAATCATGTTTCTCTTAGCAATGCATGTCAAAATATCGTTAGCATTAATTTAACTTATAAATTGCACATATAAATATGGGCTTCGCAACATTAGCTAAATGCAAATTTAAACGAACACAGGCCATAATTGAAATATGAAACTTCTGAATTTATTAGTTGTAGCTAAAAATATAAGCTTATATTAAAGAATCAAGTCCCGGTCAGAGTGCGATAGTATATTTTCAACAATTAAATCAAAAATCTGAAGCCTTAAAGTTGCTAGTTGTTGCTAAAACTTAACCATGTATTCTATAAAAATGTAGAAATGGAAAGAATGATAAACCTCTTGTATCGATTGTGGACTAGAATGATGCAAGGGTTGAAATTCTTGAAAACAGTATCCTCCCATTCCCTGGTGGTTATATCTCTAATAGGCTTGATGTAATCATCGTCCTGCCACACAATCTCCTTCTCGCTGTCGTAGCCTTCATCGTCTTCCTTTCTCACATTCTTAATCCTGATATTATTAAAAAATTGATCAAATTTGAAACCCCATCCATCGGCATCGTCTGGCCAATCAGGGTCATCCTCTTCGGCGACAAGCGGGTAATCTGCAAGCAGCCTCTGCATTTTGATCTTGCGCTGCACGGGATCAATCTCCTCTTCGATAACGGGGTTCGAATCAAGCACCTCCATAATCTTTCTCCGCATCTCCAATCTCTCTTCTTCAGTCATAAGATAGGGGTCAGCGGCAACTCTGTGATATTTGTTATTGGGGTCGGCGTCTTCCTCATCAGTATCGCTTTCGCTGCTTTGGAAGAACTTCTTCGATGCATTCAACTTTTTAAGAGGTACATGTGCAGATTGTTAGCTGATTATGAAATGAAAGTATTACAATTCAGCGGAGTCGAGACGGTTACCGGCCTAGGTCTTGAAATGCGAGTTCTTCTGATGTTCAAGGGCAGCAAATGGAAGGTACAGTTTTTCTGATTCTTGGAATGAACAAACTTTATGGATGATCGAAAAGGAGACGGTTGGAAATTGCTTGTTTCTGTTAGGCAAAGCGTCGAACATCTTAAGAGCAGCGGAGGGTTCAGTGCCATTCTGGCCGCACCACGGATGGATGACACAGCAAGCTGATTCTCAACGTTCGAATTCGGATATTGGACGCACTCCATAATCTATGGACAATCTGAATTCAAACCACGCACCATTTTCCTCCCTGATAAAAATCATTACCCTGCTGAATGGAGCGAGCGTAAGATTATTATTCTTTGGGTTTGGGTTAGGCGGGTGGGATCAGATTAATTCATTTAAATGGGTCATGTTTGAGTTAATTAAGTCATGTTGATCCATTAAAATGTATATCATTCATTTATGAATTATGTTATGCAAGTTATAATTAAGTCGAATTGGGTCAAGCCGATTTGGGCCGGATCAACTCCAAGTTAGACCCATCCTGAATTAACTCCCAGACTCCATAACTAAAGTCATCAATTCCCTTAATCTACTCTACTCATTTATAGCGAACTTGTCAAACTAACCAAATAACTTGCCTAAAGAGGATACTTGGAATAGAATGCCTCCTTTAACTCAACTTTAATGTGAAACTATAGAAGTCATATAGTAATTCGACAGCTATCATTAATCAAGATTTATACATTTTTACCCTTTATCATTCTACAATAGATCTCCAACTCAATACCCAACCTTCTAATCCTAACATCAATGTTGTTGCCAAATCCTAGGGTCTTAATCTTTCTAATGTCCATTCTATTTATGTTTCTTGGGTCATTCAAAGTCTAATAACTTTTCCAAGGAGAAGATGAATTAAAATTTTTATATGGGGAGCTTCATGCCATGCAAAATCAAAATCACATTAAGGAGGTCATCACCTCCATGAGCAACTACAACAACCCATTTGATGTCTTTAAAGCCATTATTCTCCACTTTCAAAGGCACTTAAACTCTACTACCTCCAACTATTCTTCCACCAACACTATATAGCCCGAGAAAATTATTCCAAATCATATGATTCCCTTCATCCTAGCCCCTATCATTAATGAAGTTATAAAAAATACTATTTTTCAAATCCCAATAGTTTGGCCCTCAGTCTTAATGATTTCACCTTTGAATTTTGATGACCATGTGGCTGATCACTAACCCATATGTTTTTAATGCTATCAAATACTTCTTTAGAATCTGACATACCAAGAATTGCTCAGGCATCTATTATTTCTTTGATTCAACATTCATGCCTCTAACATTAATGATTTTAGGCTTATCGCATTATGCAATACCTTCTACAAGATTATTGCCAAGATCTTGGTGAACATACTTAATGTTTGTATGCCACACATTATAAACTCCACTCAAGTTGGCTTTATTAACAAACAAATTTCCACAAATTATATTTTTCTTGTAACTGAGTTGTTAGGGGAATTTAAAAATCAAAGCAAGCCTTTTTTTTTTGTGCCATCCTAGATATCTTTAAAGCCTTTGACATTACTTTAAGAAGTTTCCACTCACCAAGGATTGAAGAAAAAGATTTTTCTTCTCTCTTCATTTCGTGGATAAATCTTGTTTAAATAATTCTCTTGAGGGTTACTTTAGCCCCTCCTTCGATTTAAGGAAAGGTTTTCCCCTATTACCTATCTCTTCTACCTCATTATGGATAGCCTTTCTAGCCTTTTTAACAATCATAGGATGTATAATACTTAATTACAATGGCTTTCTCATGGGGAATAATCAATACACCCACCTTTTATATGCAAATGATATGCTTGTGTTTGGCAAGGCTATAACTCATAATGTTATCTCTCGCAAGAATACTCTGATGGAATTTCATATGGATTATGGCCTTCAAGTTAACTACAACAATAGCACCATCTTATTCTTCCCTTATAACCCCGACTCTACTAAAATCTACACTATCTTAAACCTCTCCATTGTAGGCTCCTCCCTCAAATTTTTGGGCATCCCCATTTCACCCAAAAGGCTTATGTCTTTGACTTTCAACCAATTATAAAAAAGCTCATTTCTATTTTAAATGGTTAGAAGGCTAAGCTATTATCTTTTATTGATAGGCTTCAATTTATTAGGCATAGCCTTTGAAACTGCATTGCCTACTAGATAAGAGGATATCTCATTCCTAAATCATGCTGTAAAATGATTCATAAATTTTGTTCTAAATTCTAATTTCATGAAAACACTATAATAATCATATGATTCATCTCATTTCCTGAAAAAAAAATTATCAGCCAAAGAATCTTAGTGGCTTTGGCATCCTTGCTTAGGCAGACTTATTCAAATCCTTAGGCAGACTTATTCAAACTTATAGTTGAACTAAGTGTATTGATGTGACAAATCCAATGACACCAAAAATAATCCAATCTGAGACCAAGTTAATGGCTGGAAGAGTAGTTGGAAGATTTAAAACATTAATCGAATGATCAAATGACCTCCAAATTGTTCATGATAATACTCAAATCGAGCGACTCCCTGAGACAAATTCAACGATCCCAATATCAATTAACTCCAACATTATTAAGGCATGTAAATGCTAAAGAAATGATCTATAATTGAGGGAATCAATACATTTTGTCCAATGGAATGTTTTAGATTAACTTTCTCCATATTTATAGGATATGACACTCCAAAAAATCTACAAATACGCCCACTCTCTCTATGTTAATGGGAGGCTTGGCTAGAGATTAAAGAGAGATCTGAGGCTTGAAGACTCATAGGGCTCCACCCAAGCACAACTACCAGTGAACCCTTGTCATCCAATAGTCATTGACAAACCTCTACATGACAATTATTATTGGACTTTTATCAACCGATCTCCATTGATCTTTCATTCAACCGCCACCATCGGATCTCTGTTTGACTGTCGTTGTCTAAACTCCACCCATCTACCACCTTTGGTCTTCTGTCCAACCATTATTATTAGACTTTTGTTGGTCAACCATTATTGTTAGATCTTTGCTACACAACCACCGTTACTAGACCTTTCATCGATCAATTTCCTTAGCTAGACCGCCCCCATAAAACCATTTCATTGAACCCATAGTTATTCACCCCCAAACATCCATATAGTCTTTTTTTCAGTTCTCCATACTCTTGTAATTTTACTATTTCCAAAAGGGATGGGCTAATTTTTATAAATCATGCATACATGATGAAATCATTTTAGCTAGGCTAGACCTTAAATTTGTTCCGTTTTTGGATTTTCCATATTAAAAATATCTACTATTTTTATCTATTTATGTGTTGAATCTTCATGCAAAGTTAGGGTACAAAACCCTTCTCTACCACTACAAAATTTCTAGCTCGTAGTCCTTCGGCACCATCTATGAGAAATAATCCCACCCTTGTGAACACTATGGACACTCATATGATGGCCAACAAATGTAACAATCTTAATAATGGAACCTCTATCTCTGTCACTCATCAGTTCAAAAGTTAATGTATAAATTAAGGAAACTAGACATCAGCCTCTTTCTACCATAGTGGCTAATATCCCACTGGAAAAGGAACATCAAAATCATCCCTAGAATACTACTTAATGAAATCCTTCAACTCATATAAGGGGCTCAACTGCTAACACCCTCTCTTGACTAATTATAAGTAGGGGGTGCTCAACTTTAAAATAATCATGCATAACTCCCTTTCCCTTAATTAGGGCTCCTCATCTGCCATAACAAAACATCAATCTCATTGATATAACTAGCTATACCCATACCCTATGTGTAGGCCTAATAGCCCATGTTCCTTTATTAATTATCAAGGAGTTGGCTTATCTTCATATTATAAAAATCCCTCATAACTCCATACTTGATGAGTTTTGACAACTGTAGTAAGAGAAAATTTCCTTAAGAGTTGGTAGGCAATTTCCTTGTTTCTACAAATGTCAGAAGTCCTCACCACTAAATGAAATCATACTTCAACAACCCAATTCAATGAGTGTAAAGCTACCCAACAAAGATTCTTATAATGGGTCATTTGACCCTTACAAACATATTGATCACTACAAACCATTATCCATACTTAGAGATTCTTGAATGAGATCCCTTGTTAGGTCTTCCTTACTACCCTCAAAGGACAAGCTTGTACATGATTCTATTCTCTTCTATGTGGGACTATCCATATGTTCCCCATGCTGGCCAGACTCTTTGTTGAATAATTTATTGCTAATAGAAGAATCATCAAAGCTCTTCCTTTCTCTTTGGAATCTATTAAAATGAAGGATAATTAATAAAGGAGTACTTCCAAAGGTACTCCTTCAAAACACATCAAATACCAAGGGTAGATCCCAAGCTACTAAGCAAAGTTCTTCTCAAAAGACTCAATCATGGTTATTTTTGGTAATACCTATAAATCTGAAATATGGTTAATTGGGTTTAATCTAGTAAGATTATCAACCCATTTTAACTTCATTTTTAAATTATATGTTATTAAGAGTAAAATTTAAATCCAAATAAATATATAAATGAAATATAAAAGAAAGAGAATAATAGGATGAGTGCCTTGGTATTGATATTGATGGTGCTGTTCTCTCTATATTGGGATGAGATTTAAGGGAGCTCTATAGCACCTGAATGGAGTGTTGTTATGCTTAGCTCTCAATTTAGAAGAATATGGGAGAATCTATAAAATTATATCTATGCAGTACGACAATACATGGTTGAGCACTGCATCGTTAGCCACTAAAACATTTTTTTATATAATAAAACTCTTAAAACATTTTTTATATAATAAAACTCTTAAACCATTTCCTCACCTCAATCAAACACCACCCAGCCCAAAGGTTTATCAGAGAATCAGAGAATCAAAGGAACAAAGGAAACATGAGAGGATGAAAGAGAAAAGGAGGAGAGGGATTCAGAGGCCATGAAGCTAAATTCATTTGTTAGACTATGTAAGGATTTTTTTTTAGCATGAGGTAGAATTTTAAACACCTATCTTTGATTTGAATTTTAATAAATATATAATAAGATATAAAATTTTTTTGATTTCTTTTAAATATTATGATATTTATCCATGTAACTTTTTGTATATAATAGAATGCTTTATTTTAAACACTTTGACTAAATTTTTTTGAAATTTCACCAGTTAGTTTTCTTTGTGTTAATTTTTGTCCATATCAATAAATGAGGCATTTTTTGTAATTATAATAGTTATCTAAATGTCCTAAAATATTGTTCTAAACATTTCTTTTGAAATGTAATTAGAAAATAAAATATTAGTTGTTTAAATCTTTACACATACACTGTTTAGAAAAGAAAACAATGGGAATGTTTGGAAAAAGTGGGTGGGGAGAGTGATTTAGTTTCCTGTTGTTACACTAACCTAGATTTCTAAGGCTTGACACTACTTTATTCAGCCCATCATTTTTCAAGTACCAATATTAGTGTGGTGATCCAGGAACATGCCCTTCTAAACTATGCTATTTAGGTGGGTCACTCCATAGATGTTGACAAACTTATTCACTCTTCTTTGATGTGCATGATTGGAGGTTCCACTTCTATAGGGATAGGACACCCATCTTTGATATATTATTTGTGAGTTTCTGCTGGTGTTTTGGTTGATCTTGGGGAGGAGTATCTCTTCCCCATTTCTTCTCTCTACCAGTTTAAAATTTAGAAATTTAAGGAAAGCACCTGAGAGGAGGGAGTGGGACCCAATTAGCCTAGTTTGAGTCAACCTAGGACCCACACACCTATGTCTTCAGGAGTTCATGTAGCTAATATTAGGGAGGCTAGCATGCATACATAGTTTGATGAGAACCAGTAGTGGCACTAGGGAATGTAACACAAGATGGATTATGGGCTAGATTTGCATAAGAATAAGTGTACATATGCTTTGCAGTTCAATGAAGCATTGGTTGGGATGTTCACTAGTAGTCTTTTATTCAAGACCCCTGATCAGCATTTCTTCATGGTAGCCCCCTTGTATAATTCCTATGTTTGGCAGGAGCCCACACCACTATATCCATAGCTTCTATCATAACAGTAGCAGTAATGAGGTGTGATGTTTATTTTTATTATCTTTATGCTTTATTTGTTTTATTTTGTTTCTCTAGGAAATTTAATGGTGTGAGTTTGTATTTAGAATGTGGTATGTGAGATTTGGATAGTAGCGAGAATATCTCATTGTTAGTTTGATGTAAGAATTTTAGTGCATTATTGTTATGTTATGCACATTCCATTCTTTAGCCATGTTATAGTAATGTAGTTAAATGTTTCGTGACACTTTTGCCTTATTTTTTATCCAATTTTTAATTTCCTAACAGCTTAAACATTGATTTCTCCTGATTATTATCTCAATTGCACTTTATGATTATTCACTCAACAAATGTGAAATTTGTAGATTAGCTTGAGTAAATAAAAAAATATAACACTTAAGGTGCTTGATTGAATAAGAAAAAAAAATTAAAATTAAAATAGACTTAACAACAACTAAATAAAATCTGCTAAGTTAAAAATTCATACTAAATTCAATTTCTACAATACTTAATGCACTTGGCTATTAGTTTTGGATTGATTGATTAAGTTTAGTGAAAAGGTAATACTTAGATTAACATCAAAATTCATTCTAAATTAAAGTAAGGCATTAGGAACCTTGCAAATAACCCTATTTAAAATCAAATATAGGTTACTTTAAGGGAGAAAATAATTAGATATTTAACATCAATACTAAAGTACTTTGAAAAGTTAAAAAAAAAATAGAAGGAAAGAGAAAAAGTGATGAAAAACAAAAGAAAATAAAATGAGTGCTTGAATATTAAAAATAGAAATCTAAAAAACCTGGCCCTACTTTAAAGGACCTAAAACTAAAATTGAAAAAGGAACGTGCAAGCATGCAAATACATATTAACATTTGTAAATGAATTAATGAAGTTAATTGAAGTATGCAAATTTCCTAAATGATAAATCACTCAACCTATATAAGTAATCAATATTACACATACACATGTAGAAGATGATCTAAATGTGAATATTAAAAGAAATGATTAAATGGGTTTTTGTTACTGATTGCTTTAAATAAGATTATTAACCTTTGACTTATTACAATCAACATCAATTAATAAAATATTTCTCTACCCTTAATCATTCTAATATGCAATTTTATTCAAAGGAGATGATATAACAATAAGTGCAATCACATTGCTAAAGTACAAGCAATATCTTAAGCTAGGGGAATTTGTCAAGAAAAAATTTGTTAGAATTTTCTTGCACTTATTTATGTGAAAATATTATTTTTGTTAATACTGTATAGGTAAATTCAAGAAAAAAGCTACAAATTAGGAATTTAGATCTAGCGCCATGGTGCCAAGATAATCTATGACGTTGTGCTATCAATGCCCCGATGCCATTCGAATGAACTGGTGATCCAATTGATTCTATCAGTTTATAATTAACTCAGCACCCCTGTGCCAAACCTTCAATCACTGGAGAATTCATCGCGCCCTAGGGCCATCATTTGGAGCGTCATTGCACACTAAGTTCTTTGATTTGTAATTTAATTCAATGCCCTGGTGCAATTATTTGAAGCACCTCAGTACCATTTCAACACCATGACACCAAATCGCATGCAACACCACAATGGGGAATTTAAAGTGGTTCACTATTAAAGTGTTGCATCAATTTAGTCTAACACAGTGACGAAGCCAAAAACATTGAGCACCAAGGCACTAGTTCAATTATGTTATACCATGATGCCGACCTTTCGAGCATTGTGGTGACTGTGTTAGTTTGTGTTAAGTATACATTTTTTTTTAGAGTTTGCAATCTATTTATTGTACAAAAACATTAAAGGGGGTGGGTGTTAAGCTTGGAGAATAATTTTGCTTAATGGAAATAAATTTAGGAAGAATCTCTTATTGTAATTGATTGTAAACATCATTATGGGTGATAGTTTCTACACTAAACTCTTATATCTTGTTATAGTTGATATAATGAAGTCTATTTGTTTGAACTCATGTTTATGGCTGGCTAATTCTTTAGTTTTGGGCTTATAATGTGAATGAAGCATATTTTCCTTAATATAGACTCTAGTAAATAAAATTCTTTAATATTCTTTTCAATCACTCCCATTCTTAGTTTAGTTCATATAATGAAAATATTTAAATTTAAAATCTTGTATGATTCATTACGTAGATGGAGGAATGATGTAATAAATAGGAGGATTGAAATTAAAAACTTTCATACCTAGATATAGGAGGAATAGGTTTTTTGGATCGATAGAGATACACTCATTGTAGTAAGGTGAGAGCCTTACTTTACACCATTGCAAGCTCAATAGAGATCTAAGGGTGCATATGCTCTAATTCAAAACATACCTTAGAAGAGTGTACTAGAATACATTGCATCATTCATCATCATATGTTCATAACATATTTTCATTGATTAAATTATATTTTCATTAATTATAGTAGTTGTTATAGAACCAATCTCATTACAATTCAATAGAATAAAATTTGCTGCTTGTAGTAGATAGTACTAGGGGCATTTTAAAAATATATTTTTTCTTGTTGGATTGACAATCTACTTTTCACTTTATTACTTGATTGTAATGTGCATTTTCATAGCAAGTTAGAAAGAGCAATAGTGTTTACTCCCATCACTTATTAGGAAGCGAGCTTTGTTCGAGCTTTTTTAGAATTTGGGTTTAACTTGTCAATGTGACTAGGCCCAAACTAGGAAGGTGACTTCATTTTTTGAACTTAAACTTGGTTGAAATCTTGGTTATAGCTCTCCTAAGTTTGTTAGCCTTGAATATTTCAAGGTTGAGTTAGGCTAGCTGGTTTGATTATAGTTCCTTTATACTTATGAAGAGTAAGTAGTTGGCCAGCTCCTAGCTTTGTGAGTGGGAATCTGTCACTCTTTTACTTTAACTTCACAACTCACCTATATGAGTTCCATAAATATTGGTCAGGTATTAATGGACATTTATTAAAAATTTCCAAGTCAATTAGTTAGGCTAAGGAATGTGGGATAGTTCCCCAAACGTGTTCATGTAAAAGCGGGCAAGTTTACTAAGCATTATTTTAATTTTAGGTACATATATATCCTATAGACTCACTCTTCTACTAACTTGCTCATATAAAGAAAACAAAAAAGATTCATTCTCATTATAAATAATATCATACACATATAAGCATAATAATTTCCTTTAAAGTTAGAAAGTCTTCAAGTCATCTTCGATTAACATTCTCAACACCTCTGTTCTTGAGTGGTGACTTCTCCTTGATGTGAGGATTATAGTACTTGGCCATCTTCTCTTTAACTTCTTCCTTTCTGAGTGTGCCTTGTGCTTGGAGCTCCTCTAATAGGTCAATTGTCATCTCCAAACCTTATTTTTTCTTCTCTTTCCTTAGACTAACTTGCCTTCACTGAAATTGACATGTGCAACCACTCATTAACTATGTAGTTTAAGTTCCACTAGGAGCAATGCTTCAACATCATGGGAGAGACCAAAAAAAAATTTCAATTACCAAAGTTGAAGTTATTCTTAGTGCCCAAAATACCAAGGGGTTTGTCTCCACCCATTTTCCCTTTGCTTCCTCCACCTTCTTATTGAGAAAGATTTACTATATTATGATTCATTGCCTCCACATATCCATTACTTTAAGGATGGTGCACTAAAGCAAACATAAGGTGAATGTCATATGAATGGTAGAAGTGCTTGATGCTTTTTTTTAGTGAACAATAGCCTACTATAAGTTATGATAGTGAGGGGTAATCCGTATCTACAATTGATGTATTTCAATAAGAATTTCTTGATAACCATGGATGTTATATTGACAAGTTCTTTAGCTTCTATCCTCATGGTAAAGTATTCTATCATTACAAGTATAAATTTTTTTTGGCCAATGGATCATGGGAAGGGTTTAAATAGATTCAAACCCCATATGGTGAATATCGATTGGTTATTAATTAGTTGAATTTTATGAGACAGGTGCACTACATAGGAGCAAATTTCAAGCACTGTGGGTATCTTCATGAGAATTCATCTACATCTTTCCTTAAAGTCATCCAAAAGTACCATTGTCTTATAATTGTACATGCAAGTATCTTTCAACCAAAATGGCTCCCACATTATCCTGAATGAACCTCCTTGAGTACCATTTCCTTCTTATCTTCTCAATTGAAATGTAGATTATGGGAAGTTGCTGATCTCATGATAACTCTCCTCTATATATCATGTATTTTGCTACCATAATATTGAATTAATATGAATTTATGACCTCAACACTTATTTTTTCTATCTTCAAGTACTCAAAAAGTGAATCATTTAAACTTTCCAGGTCATTATTGTCCACCTATATACTTACTCCATTTTCAATGGTCAGCCTAATTAGTTTTAAGATGGGTTGTCCATCAAGATTGCCCTATTTTCAAAGAAGGTACATGAGTTGATCCAATTCTTGAGGTATCTGGGCTAACTTGAAGTAGGTGTGCTTGTTGATTGTTGTCTTTTCTTTGAAGAGGTACTTTAACATCATCTTTTCTCATAATTCATAGTCATTATATATATGATTTACCATTTATTGAAAGTCAAAATAAACCACCATCTACATTACTTCTATCCTTGTGGTAGGTTGTAGACTGATGAGTAAGGCCTCATATTCTGCATGGTTATATGTTATTAAAAGTTCTATATTGGTTTCCTGACTGATTTTTATTCTAATTGAGCTCATAAAAAACTTGCCTTCCCCCAAGCCTTACTCACTTGAGGCTCCATCCATGTACAGATTCAAAGGCTATTGTAACACCTTTAAAGCTTCCTGCTAGTCACTTGGGGTATTTAGATATACTAGGAAGTTCGCCAATGCATGAGCTCTAATAATTATCCTTTTATGTGTAGGTGATTTGAAACTCACTCAACTCTACATATCAATTTAATAGTCTGCTAGAGTTGTCTAGTTTTGTGATTATGGCCTTGAGCGATTGATCAGTGATAACTTGGATTGAGTGTGCCTGAAAGTAAGGCATTAGTTTCCAAGTAAAGACCATAAGGGCTCATGCAAGCTTCTTCATGATAGGGTATCTTTATTATACACCTCTTATTATCTTACTTACATAATAGACTAAATATTTTCTTCTTCTTCTTGGATTAACACAGAGCTAATTGTATCCTCACCCTCTCCTATGTATAATAATAAGTCCTCACCTACTCATAAACTTTGAAGTAAAGGTTGTGAACATATAAAGAGTTTAAGCTATTGGAAGGAGGCCTCACACTCCTAGCTCCAAACTAACATTTTTACATTTATCAATATCTTGAAGAAAGGCAAATACTTTTTGCCGAGCCTAGATATGAAGCGATTGAGCTTGATGACTCTCCTAGTGAGCCATTATACTTTCGTAAAATTCCTAGGTGAAGGTATCTCTAGGGTTGCTTTTACTTTTTCTAGATTGACTTATATGTCTTTAAGTGTGAGGAGGAACTCTAGGAACTTGTGTAACCCTATACCGGAAGTACATATTAGTTTATTATGTCACATATTATACATTTTCAAAGTAGCAGTTATATCCTTAAAATATTGGATATGTAGTTCATGAAACTTGCTTTCATGAGTAAGTCATCCATGTATACTTCAACATTTCTCCCCTTTTACTCCTTGAACATATGATCCAACATTCTTTACCCCAAACAACATCACTTTGTAGTGGTATAAACCCTCATCAATGATGATGGTCATTTCCTCATAATCATTAGGGTGCATTTTAAACTAATGATACTTAGAAAAGACATCTAAGAAGGTCATCAGTAAGATTTTGAATGTTGAGTTTACTCAAAACTTTATCTTGGGAAGTGGATAGCCATCCTTTGGACATGCCGAGTTGGGATTCATAAAGTCAATGCACATCCTTCGTTTTCAATTGCCTTCTACACCATTACAACATTAGATATCCAGTCAAGATTTTATATCTCCTTATCAAAGTTTGCGTCATGTGGCCTTTTCGCTTCTTGTTTAATAGGATTGACAAGCAGAACCATTATCTTTCTAACTTTCATTTTATAGGCCAAACATCTATTCTCACATTAAGTTTATGGCAAGTGAATTTTTTGTCAATATTGATATATCGTATATTGTCAATATGAAATCATCAAGGTCATCCCTAAGAGCATGAATGTGTTTTCCTTGGTGCTTTGAACTAAAATACTTGCTTGTTCTCAGCTTTCTCTCAAACTCACCCTCTATTATTAGGACATCCTCAACTACTTCTGTAGTCTCAACCCCGATCTTCATCTAACATCAAGTTGCAATGCTTCATTTAGGGGGTTCACCACTTTCCCTGCTACATTCGAGTAGCATGCACAGAATAGCGTAAAGATGCCTTTCATAGTATTCTCCCGACTATCTATCAAGAATTTGATCATCATATGATAAGTTGAGATCACTACCCTGAATGTAATCAGGAGAAGTATCCCAAAGATGATGCACGTGGTTGGGGAATCCATAATGATGAAGTTCACCATTATGTCTATTGTTGGTCACCTTCACCACAGGTGACTGACATGGTGATTAATATTTTTGTAGCCCTGCACTCACCTAAAAATACATATATTGGCCATATAATAGGGAAGAGCTAGGAGGTCAGAAGATTTATTATACCAAAAACTAATTTAAAAAATGAAGTTAATAGATTCCCTATGCCAAATTAATGTATTGCCAATCTAGTAATTAGTTACTAGGGTGGCAATGACTACATCATTGCAGGGGTTTCCACTGAAGGCCTATCTAATTCACAGAAAGTAAGTGGGGTGACATCAATCATCAATGCCATAAGTTAGTGTCTGAGTTGACTTCACCAATTTTGGGTCATTTAGAGTTACTAGTCATGGAAAATTCTTCTCATTCTCCTCCCATGATGGCAAGCACCACTCCAACGATATGAATATAACAAGCAGGGACAGGTCATTTAAATTACTCTCCATTGGAGCATTCCTTGGGTGTCAAATAGTGCCAACAATCCTTTAGATTTTTAGCCTTGATGACATCTTCAAACAGACCACGAAGATGGCAACTCTTCAGTGTCGTGTCGTGATCTTTACGAAAAGTGCAATATCTCAATATGTTCCTTACATGTACACTTTCCTTCATAGGCATTGGCAACTTTAAGAATTCTTTGTGTTTTATGCTCTCTATTAGCTCAACCTGGGGAGAATTCTTTGTGTTTTATGCTCTCTATTAGCTCAATCATTCATGTAGAGGGGATAATTGCAGGATAATGGGGGGTATGTTGCACACCTTTTTCTTGCATGTCGACTAAAAATATGAACAATTCAATTTGTAAGCTTGATGAATTTTATTTACATAATAAGTTTTTATCCTCTTATATCCTTGATTAAGTCATTGCATTGAATAAATTTCATCTTCCACCAAATCTATTATGTTTAAGGTGATAATCATTTAAACTCGCCAATTAAATTGATTTGCACGCTACTCAAAACAGCTAAAGAAGGTAAATTACATAACTAAGCTGAAACTTTACTTGCTATAACATGCATGAGCTATATAACCAAATTTTATATGAAGCCATCTCCAAACCAGCATCAACTAGGCCTTCGATCTCAGATCTAACCTTTTATTTTCATTAGAATTCTACGCCAATATTTAATATTCAAAAACAATTATTGTTCTCAACTCAAAAAATTCAAAAGCAGACCATACAGGCAAAAAAAATGTTCTCATAAACAACAAAAATAAATAAATAAAATAAGAGATGCATTTCACACAAATTTCACGCCTTCTCCATTGACCACAACACCAATTCGGTAAACTGAATCATACTCTGCAAGAATCCTCTCTGATGCCTCGGGGGTCACAACGGCCACTAAGCCTATGCCCATGTTGAAGGTTCTCCTCATCTCACCATCATCTATCCCTCCAGCCTGCAAAAGAAAGATATTAAGATGTACATGGAATTTATTCAATAAGATGTCCATTATTGAGATGGAGTGGCATTGAATACTATATTTTAATGAAATATTCTGAGGGGCTCAAAAGTAGAAGTTTTGATGATCACAATCCATAGAACAGGTTTCAGGAGAGAAGCACAAGAATAAGAAAGATAAGGTAATTCAAATCTAGTAAAATTCTCAAATACATATCAAAAGCATCAGCTTGCTGAAAACTTCAAACTTACGAGCTATTATTCTATGCGTACACTGGATGGGAGAATCGTCCGGATAAACATTAGGTATCCAACGGTATCGAGGGGTACCAGTGCGGGTACCGAGTTGGGTAATCAGCAATGGAGTGACGTGGCACAATTTTATTGGTCTCCGGACGCCCTCCGGACTCAGCATAAAATAATAAATCCAAACTTACACATTTCAATCAGAATGTGTGCTTGCTTATCTCATGTTTTTAAAAAACAAAAGTATCCAATTCATAATGCTACAGTTAGTGCAGGACTTGAAGAGGAAATCAAAATTGAAGTACATTGTTCATTTTTGTTATTGTTAGGGGCGAAAACAATCTGATTTTGAGCCATCCAAAGGCGCCATCAAAATTGGCTCATAGACTGTTAGAAATTGGATCATAGCTCCAACCGATTAGATTTCAAGCATGCTCAGCTAAAACGATAAATTTCAAGCAAATAAAAATAAACTTTCGACCAATCAAATGCTGACTCAATCAAGGTGAAGCCCAGATCGAATTTAGGACAAAATTAAAAAAATTCTATCTGCCACTCTATTCAATTTTTTTTTCAAACAAAAATGTCAATCTTTAAGCTGAAGTCTCAAAATTATTTTCATGATTCAAGCCCGCAATCTCAAAATCCAAATGGAGAAAACCTGATAATTGCTCCATGTGCACTCATAATCTAAGAAACATATTTTCTTACCTCTTGTAACCATTTGAAAACAGCAGGCACATCCCAGGAATTTCTAAAGATATTGGCCCCAAGGCCAGGAGGGAACACTCTTGGGATGTTGTCAGTGAAGCCACCACCAGTGATGTGAGCAATTCCTTTAACGCCACCCTTGCTTATAATGTCAAGAACCTGTGCATAATACAATCATAAGATCTCCAAAACATGTATTAAAGACAAAATTAAACAATAAAAAAATTTCAGGCGACAGACCTGCTTAACATAAATAACAGTTGGTGCCATCAGGGCTTCCCCCAGTGTAAATGGTCCACCACCATGGCCAGGAAGTTGGTCACTCAAAGATAGATTGCTTTGTGATAGTACCCTAAAAAAATAAAAAAATATGATGATTGATGACAATTAGCCCAACATTTGATGGATTCAGTTATAAAAAGGAATAGAAAGTTGACAACCAACCTTCTGACGAGAGAGAAACCATTGGAGTGGACGCCACTGGATGGAAAACCAATTAGAATATCACCAGATTTGATGTTCTTCCCATCAATTAACGAGTCCTTCTTTACAATACCAACAGCAAAACCGCTTAAATCATACTCACCTTTTGCATAGAAATCCGGCATTTCAGCTGTCTACAAACCAAGAATGATAGGATACATCACCGCATTTGATTATACTAGAGCCAACGTTTTATGCTTTAATCTATAAAGTATGAAGATTAAGTTCAAAAAGCAAGCAAAAAACCAAATGTTGGATTCAATTAGGCTCACTGGTACATCTGAAGCCAAATTCAAAAAGAAAAATAAAATTTAAGCCAGAAAAGAGAAGGAATTCCAACTTAAAGCACCCAATTTTGAATTAACTTAAGCTACATCTCATGTAAGTCTCTATGAGCATGGTTTCTGTCTATTCTTATACGGGTCCTTGTTTTTCAAGACGGCAATGTCTTGAAAATTTTGATCCAGCAACAAAAACCAAACAAAACAAGCTGCTGGGGCAGGCATGGAAGTGAACTTATGACCAACAAATAAAAATTAAGTCTGGCAAGATCCTCAACCAGATTGGGTCTTTAAAGCATAATTTAAAAACTCAAAGAGATTAAGTGGTCTGATCAGCAATTAGCCTATTTAGGTTTTTATTGGCCCATTTTTTTCAATTGGAAAATTAATTTTAGTTCTAATATGCTATAGTCATGATGAACATGACAGTGGGGTTAACAATCAGAAGGCAATAAGTGATAAAGCATCCTTCATCACAGGATGGCAAGAGAAGACATGCATTTATACGAATCTAACCTATATTTCCCCGCTAAAGAAAATAGCCACCAACCATTAGGCTGCTTGATGTATTACAAATAATTCGATGACTAGATTAATTATAAAATATCATGATTATCTTTTGTAAGTACATCATGAGACATCTCAAACCAGTAGGCCACTTGATTTTACGACTAGTTTTAATGATATTTATATAAATTTAATATTAAAAACTTATTTTCGACGACTATGACATATAGTTGTAATTTGTAAACCAAGCAATGCTAAGATAATCGATGGACAATAATGTTTTATGATTATGAAATTAGGGCATCATGAAAAAATTTTATGATAGAAATACAGTTTAGTTTTTAGTAAATCTGTCTCCTCTCTCAATTTCTTCTCCTTCCAGTTGCCGTCTCATGGCTATTTATAGAAGCTTGATGAGAGTAGAACTAGAAACATCTTAATTTCTTGTCCACTTGGTTTTGGAACTTTCTACATGTTAGATTTGAAAAATCTCACATTCATTTCATAAACATGAACCTTTTTTATATTGTACTAGAATAATCTTAGATTCATTTCCTTACCAGATATGAGCCTCTATCAAATTATACTCCATACTAGTAGGTCTACTAGTCGACTAATTGTTCAAGTCGGATGGGAGACTTAATTCACATTAATAATGGTCTTTAAAGCAGCGTTAAAATCCAAATAGGTTAAGTGACCTCATTACCAATTAGCCTATTTAGGTTTGTATTGGCCTGTTTTTGCAATTGGATAATGAATCTTGGTTCTAATATGCTACTTCTCTGTAGTCATGAATACCTGACGTTGGGGTTAAAAATCAAAGGGGAGTGATGAAGTATCCTTCGTCACAAAATGGCAAGCGTGCACATGACCTTTATACAAACCTTACACATATTGCCAAGCTAAAGAAAAAAACCAACAAACACTAGCCCACTTCATGTCACTAGAAAAAAGGGTGCATATTTAATATATAAATAACATTTCAAACAATATTAATAATTCAACTTTGTATAATATTTCCTCTAGGCTCTATATATCATATATATAAATGACTCATGGTTATTATGCAAGGATTTTCTAAACTAACAACATGTCATGTGTGTCTTTATATGCATATACCACATATACATTCCAGCGAGAATATGCATGCTCCTTGGTAAGTATTCTTATATGTAATGTAGATGATTTTTATGTACCACTTTGTATGTTAGTATATACAAGATTCTAATTATGCTTATGTTTTAGATAACCTAATGGTTAAATGATGAGCAATTAAAGACTTGCTCTCATTATCGGTCCAAAGTTTGGCCAGGTTTTAATCGATAGGACTTTGATTATGAATTCATCAATTGAATTGTTGAAATTTTGGATAAATCTTCAACTTTCTTTTCTTTTAGCTGCTTCCAAAGGTCTAAAACAGGTCAAGCTTAAGCAAGAAATCCAATGCATGAATTAGGTTTTTAAAGAAACAAAGTAAAAAAACAAATCAAGCTTTTGCTTACTATAGACTTTGCAAACAATCAACGCTCTGATTCACGTCAATGGTGTCAAACAAGGCTTGCCATGACCATTTCCATGCCCTCACTTGCCAATGGTAATATTACTTCAAGTGATAAAGTAGAAAATATATTTAGCACTTCAATGATAGTTATAGAACTACGAGTAGATATCCAATCTGACCATGAGAAGTTATGTTATCAAACCAAATATCCAGGATAACAAAAAGGGTTTCAGATTGTAAAAGAAAGACAGATAAACCCTTTCAAAGGTGGATCAAATTATAAGAATGATTTTATAGCCATAACAATGGGATTCATCCTTTAAAAGGTAGAAAAACAAGCAATGGGACTTGTTTTTTTCACCCACCTCAAAGTCCGTAGGATGAGATTTATAATGGCATAAGATTTGAACCCAAAATCTTGACAACTTCAAATGCATCTTACAAATCAGAATAACTTTGCACCCTCACGCAAAACAAGGGATTTGTTTATCCCCAAGGAGCATATAGAAATAGGTGAATCCTAAGCATACAGAACTGTTTATTAATTTTTTTAGTGAAAGGTACCTCGCCTCCTAGAAGAACGCAATCTGACTGCTTGCATCCATCAACAATCCCTTTAATGACCTACAAGACAAACAAATTCCTCAATCCAGTTCCTTAGTTTCTAAGCTGTTGAGGATACTAATGGCATACAACAATTAAAATCTTGTCTGTTACCGTTTCAGCAAGATCAACATCAAGGTGACTTGTACCAAAATAATCAAGGAAGAATAATGGTTTAGCTCCTGAAGTAACTATGTCATTTACAGACATGGCCACCTGCAACAAACCATTAAAACTTTTAGTATTTCTAAAAGAAAACCAAAATCATACAATTTATCCAACATGCCTTACCAAATCAATCCCAATAGTGCCATGTATTCCAGTCTCAAATGCAAGTTTGAGCTTTGTTCCAACGCCATCAGTAGAAGCAACAAGGTAGGAATCACCTGCAAAAGAAAATATGGACTTTTACCTTTTAGGAATATATAAGTCGAAGAACAAAAAGATCTAATTAATTAATCATATATCTTTTAATTTAAAATGGGAAATTTTACATTTGCAATCAAAAGTTTTGTTAGGATGCCAACCAAAACTAGTCCAATTACTTCTCCAATGGGATGCTGATAGGAAACACTTGTGTTCGCAAGTATTCCTAACCCAAATCAGTAAAATTTCAGCAGTAAACTGCTGTCCACAGCAGCCAAACAGCAGGAATTCAGCAGAAAATAGGGAAACGGGAAGAAAAACACAATAATATGCTTGTATTTCACTAGAAAATCAAGGAAACAGCAAAGATACACGTGATCCTCAATTCGAGAGGAGGATCGATCTCTCTCCAATCTCTAGACGCCGCTAGAGCCCAAGGAAACCTAAATCTAAGAGATCTCAAATTTCAGCCAAATTCCAGATGCCCAAACCCTAGCAAAATCAACTATTTAATGCATACAAATCAAAAGGAAATCCCTAAACAGTCCCTACATTCAAATTCCCTCCTAAAATCCATTCAAAAACCTTCCTAAAACAGTCCCGCAAGATGAGCGGCTCGCGCGGCATCTCGCACAGGCGGAGTTCTCTCCGCTGTTTTGCGGTTTCGCCCGTGAACCGGTCCCGCCTGGACCGGTCCAGTGGACCGGTCTAACAATACTCCCCTCCCAAAGATCCACCTTGTCCTCAAGGTGGAAATATGCTCGTGTTCCCGCGGAGGTGGCCATCCTTGAGGTGACTGAAAATCCTCACTGTATTGCTGAACCAAGGGCTGCATGGAAAGAGAAACATCCCCTTCCTCCTCCATTCTGATCACATCCAACTTGTGTAGTCCCACCAAATAATCTTCCCCCACCTCTTGTATATCCCTAACCATGGTCTTCAGTGATTTCGTGGCTTTGGATAGCCCTGCATCTCCCCTTATAACCATCTTTCTCCCATCCACCATTAATTCCATCGTGAGTGCTCCCCAATTGTCCTTGGTTTCCCCCAAGGTTTGTAACCACTTCATCCCCAGGATGACATCAGTGCTTCCCAACTCTAGTGGGAGAAAGTCCTCCCTTACTTGAATCCCCTGGATGGTCAACACCACTGCTTTACAGATGCCCTGGCCTTTCTCCACCTTCCCTGTACCCATCATCACCCCATAACAACCGGTGTCCACCAATTTGACTCCCAGTTGGTTGACAACCTGAGTGGAAATGAAATTGTGGGTAGCCCCACTATCAATTAGCACCACCACCTCACGGTCAGCTATCTCTCCTTTCACTTTCATAGTGTGACTCGGAGTGAATCCCACTACAGAGTTCAGAGAGACTTCTACCACATTCAGGTGCAACTTTTCCTCCTCTTCAAATTTGCTCCCACCTCCTTCCTCGCCTTCCTCATCTTCACAGACAAGGAGAACCTGAAGAGTTCGGTCCTTGCACCTATGCCCTGGCATGTACTTCTCATCGCATCTGAAGCACAACCCCTTTGTCCTCTTATCCTGCATCTCCTTCTCTGTCAGTCTTTTGAAATTTTCCCCACTCCCTCCTCCTACTTGCTTCTCCCGGGTGGTCTCATTACTGTTGCCTAATGCAGGCCCCTTGGGTGCTAGAAGAGTGGTTGTCGTCCTGTAAGAGCCTCCTGAGCAGTTTCCCCGAGCCCCTCTTTCTTCTGATCTTCTACCAACTGCGCCAACTCCATAGCCTTTCCCAGGCTCCTCGGCTCCAGTACCCTGACTGCTGTTCGGATCTCTGGTTTCAGCCCCTTCATGAAGTTCCCTTCTAAGGAAGACTCAGAAATGTGATCCAATCTGCTTGCCAAGTACTCAAATCTATCCCGGTAATCAGCCACAGTCCCCTCCTGCGTCAAAGCAAAGAATTGTTCATAGAAGTCTCCTCCCCCATCGGCTCGGAAACGCTATAATAAACAATTCTTGAACTCTCTCCAGCTCCGGATAGGCTCCCTCCTGTCTCGCCACTGATACCATGCCAACGCCTTCCCTTCCAGACACAATCCTGCCGCCGTCAGCTTCTCATCATCTATCAACCCGTTGACAGCGAAGTAACGCTCCACCTTATAGATCCAACCATGGCCATCTTCGCCCTCAAAGATGGGCATCTTCAACTTCCTCACTTTCGGATCCCTTCCGTTACCCCGGTACTCTCCATAACCTCCCATTCCTCGAAGATGAGGTGCTCCTCAAGTGTCCCGGTCCTCCCTCCGGCGTTGGTATCCGAATCCGTCGTTATATTCCCTCTTCCCCTTTCAAAATCAGCACCTCGACGCTGAAATTCAGCACCTCGACGCTGATATTCTTCTCTTATTTCGCCAAAACCTGCACTTCCCTCATATTCCCCCCTCCTGCCTTCAAAATCAGCACCTTGACGCTGAAAATCAGCACCTCGACGCTGAAAATCAGCACCTCGACGATCATTTCCCATGCTCATCTCCTCTCTAGACAGTGGCTCTAGAGGTGGCATGTCGTCCTCTCCCTCAAGGACCTCTACTGCCGGATTCCTCCTCCCCCGAAGCGGGTTCGAATTTCCTCCTACGCCATGGTCGCCGACAGTCTCTCTTGCTTCCGACGCCGTTGGATTAGTCTTCATCTCAAGTAATTTCTTCATCATCTCTTCCATCGCCGCGAACCTCCCTTCCAACCTGTCATTGTTGGTGGAGATTTCCAGGAACTTTCCCTCCAGATCTGTCTTCAAATGTCCGAACTCGCCTTCTAATACTTCCACCTTCTTTCCGGCCATCTTTCTTCTAACGGATCCCAAAAAATCTTCTTCCGGAAAAGATAAACTTGCTGAAATTTCAGAATTTCAGCCGCCAGTGGTCCCGAATCGATGCTCTGATACCAATTTGATAGGAAACACTTGTGTTCGCAAGTATTCCTAACCCAAATCAGTAAAATTTCAGCAGTAAACTGCTGTCCACAGCAGCCAAACAGCAGGAATTCAGCAGAAAATAGGGAAACGGAAAGAAAAACACAATAATATGCTTGTATTTCACTAGAAAATCAAGGAAAACAGCAAAGATACACTTGATCCTCAATTCGAGAGAAGGATCGATCTCTCCCAATCTCTAGACGCCGCTAGAGCCTAAGGAAACCTAAATCTAAGAGATCTCAAATTTCAGCCAAATTCCAGATGCCCAAACCCTAGCAAAATCAACTATTTAATGCATACAAATCAAAAGGAAATCCCTAAACAGTCCCTACGTTCAAATTCCCTCCTAAAATCAATTCAAAAACCTTCCTAAAACAGTCCCGCAAGAGAGTGGCTCGCACGGCATCCCGCACAGGCTGAGTTCTCTTCGCTGTTTTGCGGTTTCGCCCGTGAACCGGTCCCGCCTGGACCGGCTGGACCGGTCTAACAGATGCCTTCCAAATCACCTTCAGATTAAAAGAATAACACCAACCCTAATTTACCAATAGGCTAATGGACCGGTCTAACAGATGCCTTCCAAATCACCTTCAGATTAAAAGAATAACACCAACCCTAATTTACCAATAGGCTAACCAAGACTGGGCAATCAACCAACGAACTTAATTTTCCCTTCCCATCCAAAAAAGTAAGGGGAAAAACAGACAAAACAGTACCTTAAATCCTGCCAATCAGAGAGAAGGGGACGAAGTCAAAACAGAACCAATATTCAAAGAATCATAGCTGATATCAACCATGGTGGCGTGTTTCAAAGGAAGGGACTTTGGGATGGTATAACAATAATAACTATACTGGGTGTTTAATAGGTTGTGCTACTTCTGGTTATATACCAGGATAACATTATAACACAAGGGCCATTCAAATTTCCCCAATAAATATCTTCAATTATAAAACTTCATACTCCCTAAATAACTATTTCAACAGAATATTGGGGCAAATCTTTTTTTTTTTTTTTTTTTTTTTTGTTTGTCAAAGCAAAATTTGAAATTTAGATCCAGGCGGCTCTTCCAACAGTGAGCAACTAGCCAAATCCATTGATGGATCAAAAGGCGTGCCAAGAAGGGTTAAACAAACCAAGATTAGCTTTAGCCAACTTAAGGCATGACAATCATACAAATCCATATGGATATAAACAGAGACTACAAAGGAGGAAGACAAACTTGATTAGACCTAGCCTACATGGATGTAGCTAGACCAAGTTGTACAAAAATTGTCATTCATTGTATGAAAATTATATGGGAGCATGATAAATTACATAGACAAATGATCCAAATAACTTATTTTCTCTCTCCTCTCTCCCATGTAGCCATAATTTCTACAAAAATAATATTTAAGTATACAAAAATAATATTTTATTTTATTACCAAAATGTACATGAGGAAGCTAAATTATGTGGGAAAAGTAGTTAATGATATTAAGAATGTTGCAAAGGAAGTGCTTGGAGTAACAAAAAGAAAAGATCCTAATAATAAAAATAGTTGGCAGTGGAATCAAAATGTGCAAGAAAAATTCAAAAATAAGAAGCTTTCTATAAAAGTTGGTTTAGATGTAAAAACTCGAAAAATTGTGAAGTATAAAAAAATGTCTGTAAGGAATCTAAGAAAGTAATATGTGATGCAAAGAATTTAGCTTTTAATGATTTATATAATAGATTAGATACTGAGGGAAAAAATATTGTGCAAGTTATCCAAGCAAAAGGATAGGAGAAAGATTTAGTTTAAGTGAAGTACATTAAGGATGAAGATCAACAAGTGCTTTTATTTGAAAAGAATATTCAACAAAGATGTATAAGTTATTTTGATAAGCTTTTCGTTGACTTTAGTGACACTTAACAACCTAAATTAAAATAGTGATTTTTAATTTTATCGGCATATTAGTAAAACTAAAATTAGAGAGACTTTAAGGAAAATGAAGTGTGGAAAAGCTTTTGGACCTGATAATATTCCAATAGAAGTGTAAAAATGCATATAAGATGAAAGAATTTCTTGGCATACAAAATTTTTCAATATTACTTTGAAGTCTAAGAAGATGTCAGATGAGTGGAGTGTGTTAATTCTTATTTTTAAGAATAAAGGTGATGCAAGAGTGTGCACAAGAGTGTGTGAATCATAGAGGAATTAATTTAATGCGGCATACTTTAAAACTTTGGAAGAGTTATTGAGCATAGGTTACAACGTGATACTAAAATTTCTCAAAATCAATTTGGATTCATGACAAGTAGGTCTACTATGAAAGCTATACATTTATTGAGAGGTTTAATGGAGAAGTATAGGGAGAATAAGGAAGATCTACTATCATATTTATTGATTTAGAGAAAGCTTATGATAAAGTTCTAAGAGAAGTGCTATGGAGAGTATTAGAAAAAAAAAAGTGATTAAAAATGCTTATACTCAAGTCATTAAGGATATGCGGTTGTTATTACTTGTGTTCAAACACAAGGAGGTCGGACCAAGTATTTTCCTATTCAATTGGATTGCATTAAGGATTAGATGTAAGCCTATATCTTTTTTATTTATTCATGGGTGTTTGATAAGTGTAAATTGTGTATTATTTTTGTTATGTTAAACACAATGAAAATATATTATTTTAGTTGTGTTTGTACAGAAATTGTGCAGGAAAAAACTAAATTTACAAGTTTTGGGTAGCGTTGCAGCACCAATAAGGTTCATGTCGCGGCGATGTATCGATCAACGCTGAATTGCTAATTTCAATGCGACGGCACCGACCTTTTCTATTTGCAAGTAGATTTGACTTATGTTAAAAAAAGGTAGAGGCAAACCTAAAAAGACTTGTTTAAGAAATACTAGAAATAAACTTTCTTTATTAGTTTTAAATGAGAATTTAATTCTTAACATGATACAATGGAGAAAAAAGATTCATGTAGCTGACCCCACATACTGGGATAAAGACTAGATGTTGTTGTTGTTAAGAATGCTTATTCTATAAATAGTGCACAGAGTCATGTAATTCAAAAGGATGATAATAAAATTAATTAAGGCATTTTTTGGCATCTTCTTCGAGGATCGATTCTTCCTTTCTTCTAACCTTAGGATTTCTTCATGTTTACTTTATCTATACTATCTATCCCCTTCATTAAGACATTCCTTATTACTACCTGAGTTTTGAAATTAATTTATGGAAATTCAAGTGACAATTCAATTTTTCTATAACCCCCCCCCCCCACCTAATTCGGGATCCTATTGTTTAGCCCCCTCATAATCTCTCTAAAAGCTCTCTCTCCTTTCTCTCACTATCTGAAAAATTTAAAGGATTCAGAACTAAATTCAAGTATAAAGAGAGAAAAAGTAGAAGAAGTTTGCATGAGAAACAAATAAAATAAGGGTTGAAATTCAAGAAGGAAAGTCAATATCCACATCAATAAGGTATAATTAAAATTTGTAGTTGTTGTCCAACACTAGTTTACAGGAAATCTCCATTTCCTTTAAATAATCATCTCTTTAATCATCTTTGAATCTTCAAGAACAACTTAATATTGGTTGAAAATTGTAAATTCTAAAAAAAATACTCTAATGGCTATCATTTACATCTTTTTCCAAACAAATATCCGTGAAGTCCCTACCACTAGGCAACTCCCCATCACCATCATCTAGATGAAGCATAAAGATGAGTAGACCAGCAAAATGCAATTAAAACTTAATAATGACAGTGAGCATAGAAAAGCACCACTTAATAAAGTTGCATGTTGAAACTACTAAATCATCAAAACACTGACAACACAAGCAATCGTAAATTAAACTTATAACATTGAAAAAAAAGTACTTTTAATGTTTCAATCATTCTAATTCCATTTAAAGTTGACATAAATAAAGCTTTTGGCATGTTAGACATTCCATTCGAACCAATTATGTTAAATTGTCCGATATATTTGAGTTAAAAATGGTTCAGTTCAATATTTCGATGGCCATCAGGGAGAGCCTAGAAATTCATTGATTTTGTAAGCACCAAGTAAAACTACAGTAGCAATATAGGGAACAATAAGAGGAAACCCTTATATACAAATGCATACTGGGAAAACATTATACTTCAGGAAGCCTTTTACTCAAACAATCCAAATTCATAAAAACGAACCTGCATGGTCATATTGAATATAGAAATAGTATAAGAAAACAACTTCTGCATAGGAGTTAAAACATTTTGTCCACCAAGTTTTGATTCCACATTCATAAATTAAATTCTCCGGACAAGCAAAATAAATTAAAGCCATGAAGCCATGAAACAAGATTGAACGAATAAATTCATAAAATCGCAAGGACAAACCTTAACCTTCTTCTATTACTTCAACCTAAAAATCCTCATAGTTGGCAATTTTTTCCCTCTTTTTCTTGTCCGGTAATTCTCACATACAAGGTTTAAAATTGCACAATTAGGTATTGACATGTTTTTCTTTCGTGAGGCAAGGCGTAAGCCTCAAGGCGTTTTAAGGCGTAAGCCTCAAAATTCAAAAATTGCGCAAAGTCAAAATGATAAATTTTTTATATACTAATGACTAATCTAATAATGTAAAACATAAAAAAGCACATGATATGAAGTGTCAAGTAATAAATTGTTTAAAATTAAAGTGAAATCCAAACATCACAATAATAAGACAACATAAATATAGTTCAACTCAAAATTCTATATTTCCCAAATCCCAATATCTTGTTCAATAACATGTAATTCAAAAAATAAATAGCAATGACATAACAACTCAGAAGTCATCAGCACTGTCATCTCTAAGGGGGTCTTCATTTGAATCATCATTATGATGAAATGCTCTCTCCCCTTCCTTATCACCTATAGAGTCCAATGTCTCCCAATCAGCTCCTTCCTTTATATCAGTTATCTTTCTCTTCCCTAAATATTTTTGAACAATATCAAGATGAGTAATACATTAATAAAAGTAAAGTATAAGAAAACTATGTTATTTATATACCTTTTTTATTTGTTCTTGAGTTGTGGTGGATGTAGATGCTCTATGACCATCAAAGTAATCAATATTTAAATTTTTCTCTCGTAATTCAGATGGTATTATCTCCACTTCATCATCTACAAACCACTCGTCATCAGATGTCATATCCTCACAAATCAAAGGATCTTCGTCATCCTTTAAATCTTCTTTTCTTCAACTTCCTATCTCTAAGTCTCATATTGTATATAATGTACGCTAGCAAATTCATCCTCAATGTTGACAAATGATTTCTCCTCTTTGTGTGCACTAGGTTGTAGGTTCCCCAATTCCGTTCACATCTAGGAGAAGAACATGTTAATCCCAAAATTTTCACAGCAAAACCCTACAATTCTGGAGTGTCATCACCAAATGGAGTCCATCACTCAACTAAGATTTATATAATTGAGTATAGCTAGTACTCAGAGAAAAACTTTAAATAAATGAGTAAAACAACAAATGAAATTACCTGGAGATTGTTTGGAAATAGTGTCATTTATCTATTATAATTTAAAAAAAAAAACTTTCTTTATTCCTAAAAGGTACTAATTGCATATCAGCATTTGAACTTTCAGTTACATCACCTATCATTCGATCCATGCAATGATACAATCCCAATTTTATCTCAGAATTTGTAGATTTATTCTCTGTATATTAATACAGAGGGTTTAAGTAATAGCATGCTGCTTACAAGTGTCAGTGAAGCTGTAGCTCCAATGTATCATCAATAATATTTCAAATTTTTCTATAATTTCCCTCTTCGCTCTCTAAGTTGTAGGTAATCATTTCTTTAGCTCCATCCATAGCATTGTAGATGAAACCCATAGCATACTTTTTTCTCTGCATCCGTCATACTTAAAACATGTAAAATAGGTCTAGTGGTTGTGATGGCGTACGAGAGGCTTTGTGAAAATTTGTCATTTAAAACAATCTTTCTAACCCCTTTCACCTCAAGTTTCTTTGCACATGCACAACTCAACTACTATGTGGAGGTAAACATATACTACAAAGGTTATCGAGCATCCAACATACTCTATAATATCAAGTAAGCAGTGGCAAATCTTGTAATTGCTGGCCTCAGAATTTCTTTCTTTGAAAATTTTCTCATAAGAGCCAAAACCTAAGAATAGGTGTAAATAAACTTAATTATCTTCTTTGCTTTGGTAAGCGCATTCTTGTGTTGAGAAAGCTCTCCAAGCTTCTCAAAAACGAGATCTATGCAATGTGTAGCACATAAAATCCAATACAAATGTTTTCTCTTCTTCATAAGGTTTTTTTTCTTGCAGCCTTGTAAGCACTGGCATTATTTGTTACCAATTGTACTACTAAATATTCTACAACCTCCTCAACAACACTGTCTAATAATTCAAAGATAAACCCAGCATCCTTGACCTGAACAGATGCTTCAATTGACCTCAAAATACAGTACCGTAAAGATTATTAATCAGAATATTTATTAAACTTTTATTCTTCATATTTGACCAATCATCTGACATAATAGTTAAACATGTTTGGGCCTAAGTCCCCTTAATTTCTTCAATACTATTTTTTGTATTGTCCAACTCCTTCAAAATCCACATTCTAAAATCATACATGATTGAAGGTTTGAACCCTCTCCAATATACTCCAACTGACCGAATTATATTATAATAATCAGGCGATGTTGCAAACATGGTTTAAAATTGCGCAATATGAGGCTCGCCTTGAGGCCCGCCTTTGCGCAATTCCAGTAAAAAACGCCTCGATGCTTACGCATCGAGTTTTTTTTATGAGGCTTGCGCCTCAACTTGGTTGAGGCCCTCCTTGAGGCCCGCCTCGCCTCACTGGCATGAAGCTTACACCTCAAGCTATATATATTAAAACTTACATAAATCTTGAAGTAAATGCCTGACATTGGACTCTATAGGAGAGGAGGAAGGGGAGAAAGCAGTTCATCATGATGATGATTCAAATGAAGAACCCCTTATTGATGACAGTGCTGATGACTTATGGGTTCTTATGTCATATGTCATTGCTATTTATTTTTGGAAATTTGAATTATATGTTAATAAAAAGAATACTAGGATTTGGGAAAGATAGAATTTTGAGTTGAACTATATTTCATGTTGTCTTATTATTGGGATATTTTGATTTCACTTCATATCTTATGCTTTTTTTTATGTTTTATATTATTCACTCATTAGTATATAAAAAAATTATCATTTTATGTTTACGCAATCTTTTGATTTTGAGGCTTACGCCTCGCCTCACAAATGAAAAATGCCTCAACACCCGAATACGCAATTTTAAACATTGGTTGCAACATTAAATGGGACTGCATTTTTATAGAAGAATCTGCCTATATTCTTACATACTCTTTTCTGTGCCCTAGCATTCTCTGGGGTCATCCTCTGTGTAGTAGGTCTATCCTCTAATGTTTACACCATGTAATAATTCATGGGACCCCTTGCACCCCTAGAAGATATGGGATTCATTGAAGAAGATGAATCTCAACTGCTACGCTCACTACCATAGTAGGAGCCAACATGAACTTTATCCTCAAACCACTTATGTGCAAGATGCTTTGACGTGATAGACTTCTTCATGTATATCTTTATCTCCTCCTTGACTGTATCAAGCACTTTAGCGCATGGTGCAACATTCTTATGGGACCCAGAAAGGTGCTTCTTCATCCTAATCACAACACTCTTCACTACTTTGTCACAGTAATTACATTTCAAATATATGTATGATTTGTCACTGCCTCCTACATCTAATTGAGTGTTATATTCCCATGATGGATCATTCCTATGACCTGATGCAGTTTTATCTCTACTTATGACCATCATTTACAAAAACTTATAATTAAATATTAAATCTTCACATTTATCGAAAATTAAATTTAGAGCAATGGGAGTTAATGTTGGATCCTTCCTACGAAATACAAAGCTGACAATTGAACCCCGTATAAATGCAAACTATACAGGTTCACTCATTTAAAACAAAATGTTTTAGCAAGGTCTAATACAGAGGCAACATTTAAAGCAATACATAAGGCGTATGTGAGTTAGTGCAATTGAAAAATATCCTTAAAGTGGGAAAACCTTATGAAATCCTATTGTGATAATAATCAAGCAATAAATAGTGCACACAATCTAGTGCAACATGATGAAATGAAACAAGTTGAATATATTAAGAGAAGAAACAAATAAAAATAAAATATCAATGAAAAAAAAATATTCTAATCAATGGATAAACATGCATAACAAGGAACAATCTACAAAGTAGATTATGCCAAAAAGCACCCTATAAGACTTGGTTAATAGTTATGTGCAAAACTTGAAGATCACTTGATAATTACTTGAATTTTAAGCATCATATATATAGACAGCAATCTACTTAACAATTAAATAAAATTATAAAACTGATAAACTTGGCTTGAATCAACTCAAAATTCTAATTGTAATCAATCACTTCTGCTTCCTATCGAATTCACGAAAATCATGTAAGCACAGCAATTATTTTAAGTGAAGAAACAATGAAGGTTTTAGGCTGAACTCAAGTCGAAGTCGCAATCGAACACACGCATAGAAGAAGAGGAAGGCGGCCAAACTCCAAAACGAGGTCACGAAGGTAGGCAAAGTCAAATTCGAACACACACGCAGGCAAAGTCGGAGCTAACGGACGAAGTCGAACCAGCATGCGAAGTAAATAAGAAAGATTAGGTTTAGTTTTTTTGTATAATACTTTTTAAGAGGCGAACATGTCGTCGAAATGAGGTGAAGGCGCGCCTCAATTTAATTGAGGCATATGCCTCATAATTCAGGTTCAAGGCGTGCGCCTTGATGCAACAATGGCTCGAATTGCACTGAAGCGTGCCTCCTGTTGCGCAATTTTAAACCATGCTCGTGTATCTATATTTTATTTTTAAAAGATAGAAATCCAATTCGGACATTTTATATAAAGTGGGCACAAGATAGTTACGAATTTTATGAAGAGCCGTTCAAGAAGGCAAATGGAATGCACGAATGATTTCTTTCAATAAAAGAGAAATTACATGAGAAGGATAGAACTCTTGTCCTCATACTTAGGAGCTAAGGTATGAACCACTAGGCCAAGACCATATTTATCTATGTGCAGTCTCGCATATATATTTGCATTCTCTAGACAAAATTAATTTTAAGAACATATAAATTCAAAAATTACCCATAATTTATCAAAATTCAAAGGAAAAAAAAGGCCAAACTACAAACTTCACCATCAATCAACAACATAAAAACCCAATTTTTTATGCATAGCCATAAAAAAGTTCTAGTGCAAAGTGCAAACAATAGCTAAACATATAAAACGACATACAGAAACAAGTGAGAAATGTTGAAATTACGTAGAATTACCCAAAGGATATAGGCCACCGAATCCGCCAATTCCCGGTGTCATCTTAGCGATCCTCCGAACTAGCTCAGTCCCGGCATCAATATCAACCCCTGCATCCTTATATGTAAGACCCTTCCATCCATTGTTGCTGGTCGAGCAAGAGATTCTGCCGCCGTTCATCTTAAGAATACTGCGTGGGAGCCGAATCTCGTTCGCGGGTTTCGCATAGAACCCTGGAAACTTCGAGCATGATGGTCTTCGAGACGCCACCACACTTCCGTGGAGGCGCTCAGCTCTCGCCACCGCTGCTCCCGAGCTGGCGTTCATTGAGGAAGAAGAGGGTGAGAGGTTTTTAAGTTCAAGAAAGGGAAAGCGAATGTTTTGGGGCTTGTGAAAGAGGAGGTAGAACTGCCAGATTATCTTTCAAAGGTTGTAGACGGCAGCTATTTCGCGGCGCTCCGGAAAGAGGAGGTAGAACCGCCGTCGATTATCTTTCGATGGTTGTTGACGGCTGATATTTCGCCGTGTTAAACTTAGAGTAAGTAGGCTGCAAAAAGACCTAGAGTTTGGCAAGCCAGTCGCGGCGACTCGATAAAAGCTCGCTCAAACGAGTTTAAGCATTTTTTTATAAATACTCAATAGCTTGAACAACTTATTTGTTTATGTTCATGAACATTATGTTTAATGCTTGTGAATAAGTTCGTTAAGAAGTTTGATTAGAGGTCTATTAAGAAGCTCTATTAGAACTATATTATAATTTTAAAAAATATATATTTTTAAATTTAATAATTTATTTTTACTAATCTTGTCTAAAATTATTTAATAATTTATTTTTACTTCCCGCATCCCCTTAAATAACGAACAATCTGCTTTATGAACAAATATAAGATGAATCATATATCATTTTCTAGTGAACGAGCTCATTTTATGGCTCGAATGCACTAATTAGATATGTCTATAAACGAGTTCGTTTGATAGTTCAAGAATATTCATTAGATAAGTTCTTGAATAAGCTTGTTTGATAGTTTAAAAAACTTTACTATATATGTTCACGAACATGCTATATATAATAATTTCTTAGTAGGCTTGATAATGGTTGTCTGTTAAGTTAATGTAAATCTAGAAGTAGAGCTTATTTGTAGCTTGATAAGGCTCATTTGTTTAAAGCTAGATAAGCACAAAATGAATCGAATATGAATCAAACATGAACAACCATTAATTTTAATGAACCAAACTTGAGCACAATCAAAAAAGCTCGAATAAAGCTCAAACTGAACTTGAACAAGATGATAATAAATGAACTCAAATATGAACACGCACATACTTAATTCGGCTCAATTCATTTGCAGCCCTAGAAGCAAGTTGTAAAAAACGGATCGGAGATAGAAGAAGCAAAAAAAGATGGGTTCAAAGCTAAATGATTGGATTAGGTTTAATCGGATCAAATTGGAAAACGTGATAAAGCTCGTGGTAATACCTTATATCTTAGTAAATTATGGCAACTTAACGATATGGTTTTTGAGACTAGTTTGATTGATTTGAGCTCAGTTAGAATTGAATATAGTTAGTTTAATCAACGAGCTAACCTTCTCATTCACATAAAGCTTAATAAGTGTTTAGTGAATGTCCGTTGGCTTGACAAGTTCCTGCATTCTTGTTATAGGGTGAACAACTCAAAGTTGCTCCAATCATTCTCCCATTATTTTACTAAACCCCGTAGAGGAGAATTCTAGGCACATATTCATGTTTAAAGCTTATTGGATGCAATTCCCTCATTTTTGGTTGTTTCTTATCAATGTTTTGAATGTTAAAATGTGGGCCAATCCAATTTCAATTTTGTATCAGTATCTGCAGGCCCTTAAAGACCATGTCAAGCTTTAGAACTAGTTTTCTTCTTCCTTCTTAGAGAGTTCTTTGAATAATTTGAAAAACCAGCAATTAGAATTATTATCTCTGCTTGATATGGATCCCTTAAATCAATCTCTTAATGCCACTTTAGTTGAGTGTAATGATAAGTTGGTCTTTTGTGTACTTCATGGTCCTCTTGGATAAGGCAAATCATGGCAAAATCCAATTAGTTATCCCAGGGTAAGGATAATTTGAAGTTTCTTTATGCATTTTGTGCTAAATTGGATTTCTAAACGACATTTGATTCAATATCCACGGAGTTCATATTAGGGAGACTTTAACTGAAGGGTATACCTTTGCAATTTATTTCTTGGATTAGATCTTGTATTTCAAATGTGGATTTCTCTATTTTGCTTAATTGTGGGATGAATGGTTATTTCTCCTCTTCCTCCAGCCTGAGACAGGAATGCCTCTTATCTCCGTATCTTTTTTACTTTGGCATAGATGCTCTTTCTTCTTTATTGCAGTCTGCTTCCTCGCCCACTATTTTTGTGTGAGACCTCGTTCCCTTACTGTTCCTCTCTGACTTGGATTTTCCTCCCAGGATCGGCCGGGACGATGGTGAGATCGTCCAGGCCGATCAGTGTACTGAAACGGCTGCTTTCTGGATCGTCCTGAGCATAGTTCTGGGAACCGTCCAGGCCGATTGATTTTGGTCTGATCGTCCCAGGACGATCTTGCGATCGGCCGGGCCGATCAGCTTTATGATATAAGAAAATCAGCTCGTTTTGAGGAGAGAGAAAATCATTTTAAAACAAAATATCTGATTTGAGGAGAGAGAAAGAGAAAGGAAAAGAGGAAAAGCTGGGTTTCGGAGGCCGCGGAGCGCTTTTCGTCCGACGCCGCTGTTGCAAAAAGTGAAGATCTCGTGGTAAGGACTCCGAATCCTATTTCTGTTTTCGAAGATATTGAGTTTTGACCGAGTTGTGCACTGTTTTGTGTTTTCGTAGTCGAACTTTTGACCTGATTTGGTATTGACACAACTTTCACCGCACAACTTTTGGTATGTTATAGATATGACTATTGTACACGATTTGAGTATTTTCTGCGACGATTTTACCGGTCGAAATTGATTCTACGCAATTTTTATTGAATAGAAAAATATCAGGACGTGATTTGATTTGGATTCTATAGATCGATAGTCTTGTATTGATGTCGTGTATATTCTACTGTAATTTGGAGAAATTTGGAATTTATGCTTTTTGCAGGATTTGTGTGTAAATTTGATAGACTGCCGTTACTCTGCCCGATTTTCGTATGATTTCTGATTTGTCTGAAATTGATAGATTGAATTGATATGCGTATGACTATTGATATGATTGTTCTAGATTGCTTTAATATTGATTGTTGAATTGATTATTGATTGATTCTTGAATTGATTATTGAATTGACTATTGATACTGGGACACAAGTGGAACCTGGTTGAACGTTGGTTGGAGATTGAATTGACCTGTACAGGATGGTGGGCCGACGGGCTTTCCTTTAAACATCGATTATGGATTTCTACAACAGCACTATTGATGGGAGTCATAAGGGGTTTATAGATATGCCGACGGGCGGTCGACGGGCAATAGAGTGACGACTCTTTTTATTGAAACCAACGTATGGATATCTATAACAGCAATATGGATTCTACAACAGCAACATAGCCAGTTGATTGTACTTGTTCAGTATCATTGTATTGAATGCATGTTTACTGTATTGACGTACGGACTTACTGCTTTATCGCTTTCTGCTTTATTGATTTGATCGGATTTACTGTATCGTACGGATTCATTGATTTCATTGATTGATCATTGAGCATGGATACTATTGATTATTGACATTGATATGGGCATGGATGGATATAGATATTGTATAGATTCATTGATGCTATGGATATTATAGATTTATTGACATTGTTTATAGACTCATTGATACTATTGATTCTGCATTGATTTGACTTGCTACCATTGATTTATTGATATGATAGATTGAGATTTATCGTATTGCTTTTCCCGATTGATTTTATCGACTTGATAGTATAGATTTGATTTGATTGATTGATTCGACCCGACTGATTTGACGGATTGATTGATTTGGATTTATTGTATTAATTGATTTATTATTGTTTAATGACGGATTTATGGATCTACGGATTTATCATTTCGATTGTATGTTATTGACTCGTGGATACCGGCACCGATATTGATATGGATTCTATGTATTGATTCATAGATATTGACACCGACATTGATATAGATTGTATTGATTGATAGATACCGACATCGACATCGATATGAATTATGATATTGACATATGGATTATGATATTGACATATGGATACTATTGATACGACAGTTCCTGACATGTTATTGATATACTGATACATTGATTCGTCGTGCCGATTATCGATTGATTGAATTGATTATTGCCGTATGGATTTGATTTATCGTAGGATAGAATTCTTTATGGTGCTGATTGTATCGACTTCAATTGACCTGATGATTTCATTGTATGGATTTGATTTCAATTGTTCTAATGTTGATTTGATCGTTCTATGAATTTTCCCTGCTGATAGATATAATTGACTGGAAAGTGCTCTATTGATTGAGATGATTTCCCGATTGTAGCATCGTACGTCGTCATTATTGAATTGTCCTCGCTGCCGTGGTGTCATTGAATATTGTAGATTGATATCGAGTAAATCATATTGAATAATTGGATTGACTGATTTACAAGAATGATATAGATACAACGAGTTGACTAGACGACACGATTGATTGAACCGATAGTATTGATTGATAGACACTGCTACGATGGATAGATATTGACTGGAAGCACTTACTGATTTGATTGCTGTGGCGTATTGATTTATCGATGTTTTTACCGCTGTATTGATTATTGACTATTGATTTCCATACTGCATTGACTACTGATTTGATTTCCGCTGCATCGACTATTGATTTCATTGACTATGGATTTCCGTATTGCATAGACTCATTGACCATTGACTGACATGGATTTAATTGACTGACATGCATATTGATAGCATCGCCGTGCTTTGATTTCAGTTGTAGGCTTTGGTGACCTACTGGGCTTTGTAAAGCTCATTATATGTGGTTAAAATTTTCAGGTCCGAGCAAGGGAGCAGGAATGGAGATTAATCAAGACTGTCGACGAATCCTTTCACTATTGATATCTGGGGCATCACATTTCGTGGCATCACTATTAAGAGCCTCAACTTTACTCATATGCTTTATGCTAATGATCTATTTATGTTTACAAAAGCACCTTTATATAATGTATTTGCTCTTAATTGCATTATATATGCCTTCACCTTCTACTATGGCCTTTAAATAACTACTCCAAAACTTTTATTATCCACTCTATTTATACTCCTCAAGTGATTGACATTTGTAATTTGTTACATATTTCTTTACCTGGGGAGTTCTTCATTTATTTGGGTCTTCATATCTCTCCTAAAAGGCTCCATATCTCCCATTTCAATTTATAAACTAACAAAATTGCATTTTTACTCTCGGGGTGGAAGGCATGTTTGCTCTATTTTATAGGTAGGTTGCAATTTTAAAGTTTACTATTTTGAATTGTATATCTTATTGGATTATATGATCTATAATTCCAAAAACTTGTATTAGACTTATTGATTAAATGTCGGCAAAATTTCTTTTACATGGTGATTCTACTTGTAAGAAAATGCATTCTTGGAAGAATTATTATCTTCTTAAACAGTGTGGTGGTCTTGGTATTCCTAGTTTTGAGGCTATATATTTTTGTTATGGTTCTTCCCTAATTATCAGGTTATATAACTCTAATAGCCTTAGGTCATTTAGTTTTCTAAAAATATATTCATGAGGTGGCTCTTAACTCTTCATCACTTTTTACATATATCACCAATCCCCTCAGCTCTTCCATGATTTGGGACCATTTGTGCAATGGGAAGAGTTTGGTAGATTTATCACCAATCCCTTCAACTCTTCTTTCATGAGGTGGCTCAAAAGGCATTTTTTGGATTTCAAAATGACATTGATTCAATATCCACGGAGTTCATATTAAGGAGACTTTAACTGAAGGGTCTACCTTTGCAATTTATTTCTTGGATTAAATCTTGTATTTCAAATGTGGATTTCTCTATTTTGCTTAATTGTGGGATGAATGGTTATTTCTCCTCTTCCTCCAGCCTAAGGCAAGAATGCCCCTTATCTCCATATCTTTTTTTACTTTTGGCATAGATGCTCTTTCTTCTTTATTGCAGTCTGCTTCCTCGCCCACTATTTTCGTGGCATCACTATTAAGAGCCTCAACTTTACTCATATGCTTTATGCTAATGATCTATTGATGTTTACAAAAGCACCTTTATATAATGCATTTGCACTTAATTGCATTATATATGCCTTCACCGCCTACTATGGCTTCTAAATTAACTACTCCAAAAGTTTTATTATCCACTCTATTTATACTCCTCAAGTGATTGACATTTGTAATTTGTTACATATTCCTTTACGTGGGGAGTTCTTCATCTATTTGGGTCTTCCTATCTCTCCTAAAAGGCTCCATATCTCCCATTTCAATTTATGAACTAACAAAATTGCCTTTTTATTCTTGGGGTGGAAGGCATGTTTGATCTATTTTGCAGGTATGTTGCAATTTTAAAGTTTACTATTTTGAATTATATATCTTATTGCATTATAGGATCTATAATTCCAAAAACTTGTATTAGACTTATTGAAAAAATGTCGGCAAAATTTCTTTTACATGGTGATTCTACCTGTAAGAAAATGCATTCTTGGAATAATTCTTGTCTTCTAAAACAATGTGGTGGTCTTGGTATTCCTGGTTTTGAGGCTCTATATTTTTGTTATGGTTCTTCCCTAATTATCAGGTTATATAACTATAATAGCCTTATGTCATTCAGTTTTCTAAAAATATATTAATGAGGTGGCTCTTAATACTTCATCACTTTTTACATATATCACCAATCCCCTCGGCTCTTCTTCCATGATTTGGGACCATTGATTCAATGGGAAGAGTTTGGAAAGGAGTTAATCTCTTCCTTCTTTAGTTCATGCAGCTCGGTTAATGATTTCATAGATTATTCATATTAGAAGCTGCCACTCTCCCAACCTCCCAATATAATTCAAGTGATTAAGAGTATACCCATTTTGGATAATTTTGATCTTCTTCTAAGGTTAAATCATGATGATTCCCCTTCATTCAAATCTATGTTAGGTTCCTTCTATTCGAATCTTCCGTTGATTGATTACAAATAATTTATTTAGTAAAAATATTTAGCTCTAAAGTATTCCATTTATGTATGGCTTGCTATAGCTAAGGATCTAAAAATCACTGATGTGATGTTTAAAAGAGGTTTGTTGGTGAATCTATAATGTTGCTTTTGCAATCATAGGGATGAGAGTGTGTCATATTTATTGTTTAAATGTGATTTTTCTTTCGTTGTTATTTCTCCTCTCATACCCTCAACTGCAATCTTTCTTTTTAAGGTAATTGAGATTATTAATGGGAGCAATTTTGAGCATAATGTGCATTAAAAGGTTCTACTTTCTGGTTATTTGTTGTTCCTTATACTTTTTATCGAAAGACAGGAATGCTAGAATGTTTGAGAATCAAATTAGCTCCATATCTTCAGTTTCTTATAACATAAAGTTCGCAGTTCGTGCTAAGATTAATGGCTAGAAATATAAGGTGCTAGTTCAGAACTTGTTGTGATGACTCCTTGGGTATGGAATGAGGTGGAATTTTTTTTTTTTTTTGAATTTTGGTCTTATCTACTGTTGTTGAGTCTTCTTTATCTATTTTACTAATGATGCTTGTCAAATTGTCTTCATCAGAGCAAAACTTCGACTAACTTGTGGTATACATAATTGGTTTATGTTGAAACTGATATATTCAGACTTCTTTTTGTTTCCTTTTGGTTGGACAGTGGTGAATGGTGTTATAATGAGATCTTTCCTTTGATGAACATTTTAGCAACCTGCATTTATTGGATGGTAGATTCAATAACTTGGAAAAATCCTTTGATGAATTGCCTACTAACAAATCTCCCCTAAAAATGCCTTTTTAGCAACCTACCTTTATTGGATGGTAGTTTCAGCAACTTTGGGAAATCCTTCATTCATGTGCCTTTAGTTTGATTTTACTATGCACCTTTTACATTATGAGTCCAACATTTATATTTCTAATTATATGTTTTTTGTTGTTTCAATTGTAATTTCTTTATTTTCATGGGGTGCTATCAATGTTGACGGCACACGTTCTATTTTGTTCCTCTTTATGTAATTTCCTTTTTTAATCAATGAATATAGGTTTTACCCCTAATTTCCCCCAAAAAAAGTTAAAGAAATAAATATTTAAATAAAAAGATAATTTTGATAATTATAATACACAAATAATTATAAATTTAAGAACTTTAAAAATTATTATAATTATTATTTTTATTTAAACATCCAGTATAAATTTTTTTAAGAAAATTATTATCAAAGCAATTTACCATGCACACATTGTAGAAATTTTCACTCGTTTAGTTCTACATTATTTGATAGGTTTGCATTGTGTTGTTTATATAATTTTTCTTTTATTCATAGGTTAATAGCTCACATATGGTGGTGGAATCATATTGGTATGATTTGTTAATGTTAAATAAATAATAATTTAAAATTTTTAGATATTAGTAAATAAAATATGTTATTTTTATTTAAATTAATTTAATATTTAATAAAATATTTTATATTAAATTAAATTATCTAAATATATTATGAATTTAATCGGACAATTTTTAAAAATCGAGACTAGTTCACTGATTGACCAGTTGAACTAGCTATTAAAATTAGTTCTCGCTGGTTTGATGTTGGACCAATTTTTCATGAGGCCAAATGAACGGTTCAGGACTTAGTTGGTCGAGCTGATTGGTCCGATCCGATTTTCAAACCATGCTTAGGAGAGTATAATGAATAAATAGCTCTCTGGCACTCAATATTTCATTTGTTAAGGGTTAAATAATGTTCCATTACACAATAAAAAAATGACATGTAATTGATATAGCTTTCTATTTTTTTAAGTGTTTCTTATTTGAAAATATGTCAATTATTATTATTTTTATTTTTTATAAACTTTAAATATAAAAATCATTAAATTGTTGATGTCATTCAATTTTGAGAAATATTAAAGAACTTATCATACGAAGACGATAAAATTTTGTAATTTAGATAGCTTTTTTTTAAGTGTATTATATTTGAAAATACATTATTTACTATTATTTTTATATAAGCTCTAAATGCAAAAATTATTAAATTGATGTCATCATTCAATTATGAGACAAAATAATTAAAGAACTTATACCCAGATGATATAAAGTTATATTTTAATATCTATGTCGGATTCAAATTTGTCTGTGGATGACACCCAACATTACTAGTTGATGAACTCTATGAGGAATGCCCTAGAACCTGCATGAGAATAGAAAGAAAATAGTTTACTAGAAAAATTTTCTATAGAAATGCTCAAGTGGCTCAAAAACTTATTTAGTCAAAAGATTTAAAATGTTTATTTTCACTCTTTATTTATAGGAATCCAAGGGTTACAGAAAACAAAATATCATTTAAAAAAAATACTGCTCCTTTTATTATCAAGAGGTTTAATATTTACTTATTTGTTGCTTCAACCTACCCATTAGTTTATGGGTAGTGGATTGAGGTGAACTTGAGGAAACTTCCCTATGATTGGTATAAGTCCTTTAATCTCTTGTCAACAAATTCAAGCCCATTTCCTATGATGATGGTGAGAAGCACATTATATCTACATATTATAATAGTCCATACAAATTTTTTGAAGATAGTGGAGGTCATCTTAACAAGTGCTTTAGCTTTAATCCACCTGGTGAAATAGTACAACATGAATAATATGAATCTTCTCTACCCATTGAAAGGTGGGAATATTCCTAGTAAATCCACTCCTCACATTATAAATGATTGTGGGCTACTGATGGGATATTGCGTGTGAGAGGGTTACAATTAAATGGGAGTAAACTTCTAACATTGAGGGCACCTCCTTGAGAATTCCTTTGTATCCTTCCTTAGAGTGAGCCATTCCTTTGTATCCTTCCTTAGAGTGAGCCAAAAATGCACTATAGGTTTAGCAAAGTTGTCAATCTTCAAAATAATTCTATTCCAATTATTAAGTAGTTGGTTGCTCTTATTTTAAATCTCCTTTTGTCACCAACTTAAATACTTATCACACGTATCTTTGAATATACCAAAATGGGATATATCTATCTAAGTTGTTTGGTTGATAGTCTCTATTAGCATGATTTCTTCCTACTTAATTATGGGCCCTATGATCCTCATTAGTTGTTACCCATTAGGTATTTGTTGTTCAGAGAGAAGGTCGGCAAGTTGGTTTTGCTTCTTGCGAATTTGAGTTATTATAAAGGGATTTTTACATACATAACACTTGAAAGTACTGAAAATACATATCAAACACCTAAAATAATATATTTACTTATATACCACCTATTTCTCATACTTATTTCTATTCTAACACTCTGTTAGGTCTCCGTCTAAAAAAGCGTCAAAAATTTTTTCGCTTGCCTCAAGTCGCGCGAGGGAAACATACCGGGCAGCTCGTTTGTCGCTCAGTCACCGCTCGTTCGCCGCTCGTTCGCCTCTCGTTCGCAGCACGATCGCCGCTCGTTCGCCGCTCGGTCGCCGCTCGGTCGCCGCTCGAACGCTTTCGCAGGCGTTGGCTTTCCTCCGCTCAAATCTGTAAGAAATCTTCTCCATTGCATCTGAAGAAATTTTCCGCTCGGTCGTCTCTGCTTCCCTTAAGTTTTTTTTTTGAAAATTTCTGTCAGGTTTTCAAAATCTTTGAGTTCTGTTTGAGTTCTTTTTTCCGAAATTTCTTACCGATCCAAATTTTTCCACTTCCTACAGATTTGCTGGTTCAAAATTTCTTGCAAGTAAAGTTACAAATTTAATTTCCAAAATTCCTTACAGATTTGCTGGTAGAAAATTTGCTGTTTGAAAATTTCTTACCGATTTGCTGGTCAGAGTTTGATCTTCTTACTGGTTTATTCCACTTCTTACAAATTTTATTTTTTATGTCAGAAAAAATGAGTTCCAGCTCTTCAGCGATGCCGATTAGAAACACAAGCAACCGAATTTATTGTCATTGCAATATGCAATGTGTAGTATACACGTCACACAAGTCGCATAGTGAAGGAAGAAAATTCTACAGATGCTCCCGGAACCGATCAGAAGACGATTGCAACTTCTTCCGTTGGTGTGATGAAGTAAATGATTTGTCGTATGATTCAGACTTGAGATGTGCTGAAGAACTTGCCAAAACAAGTCTATCACATATATTGTTATTGAGAGATGAAATTTTGAAGATAAAAAAACTATTGGTTATAATCCTAAGTTTAGTTGTTGCTATCGCTATGAAAAATTTGTTTAGCAGCTGATTTTGTAATTGTTGATTGTTGGTTAGGACTCAATCTTTAGGATGTAACTATGACTATGAAATGTAATATAAATTAGCTTCTACATCAGTGTTTACTCAATATTGCTCTTGGTATATCTTTCGGTTTGTATAAGCTTTGGAATTCCGAGATGCAATATCTGCTACAGGTTTAGTAAAATTCTGTCCGTTGATGCAAAATCTGCTACAGGTTTTGTAAAATTCAGTCCGTTGCAGCAAAATCTGCTACAGATTTAGTAAAATTCAGTCCGTTGCAGCAAAATCGGCTACAGGTGTTTACTTCTCCATTGCAGCAAAATTCGGATTTTGTTTAATGCAGAAAATTCATGCAGCAAAATTCATTGTAAAATTCCTTACATCAAAATCTGTTACAGCAAAATCCCTTACATCAAAATCTTTTACAGCAAAATTTAAACATAAATAGTAACAAGAAAATATGTTCTGCTTGACTAATTCTATGTCCAAAATTTAATCAAAATTTGGTAACACCAACACAAAAATAGTAACAGGTTTTGATGTTATGGCATATATTAGACTGAGTCCAAATTAAGTGGCATCTGTTTGACTATTTGTATGTCCAAAGAAAACAGGCCGAACATTCTCGTCATCCAAACTTAAAGGTTCCTTGCAAGTACTTCTATGGTGACCCCATGAATTGCATCTACCACATTTATGGTTAGTTTTTGATTTCTTTGTTCCTTCTAGGAAATTTTTTATTCTTCTCTTCTTCGGTCTGCCACGAGGTCTAATTGATATTGGCGGAGAAACGAATATGGAATCAATAGGTATGGACCATTGTTCCTTCCCTGGAAGTGTTGAGATAGCTCCTTCATATGCCATTCTATACCTGCAAAATTTATTAGTATTTATAATTAAGGTTTACAACAATTATAGTCAATTAGAGAACAAACCTGTAGCTGTAATAGTGTTCGTCTATGTATGTGTGCCACAAATTTTGATGACTCATTCCTACAAATGCCGCAGCATGCACACAAGGAAGCCCAGATAACTGCCAAAATCCACAAGTACACATATGACTCTCTATGTCGACTTCGTGACGATCCTTTATTCCTTCAACTTCAGCTTTTGTTGGAGTAGACCGACGTATAATAAAATGCTCTTTTCTAGTTGTTACATCTCTAATATACTCCTCCACACATGGAACAAGAGGGTTCTTCCAAGAATTAGAATTTAACTTCCGCTGAGAACGTTGTTCCATCAACATACCTCTTATAATGTCGATCAAATCAACAACCGGCTTGCTCCTTGCCTCCTCTATCCAGGAATTGAAGGATTCAGCCATGTTATTTGTGTTGTAGTGATTTTTAATAGCCTTTGAGAAAGTAGCTTTAGACCACTTGCATGTTAAAGATGTTAGGTATGAATGGACTTGTGGGCTAATGAGCAATAATTGTTCTAACTTTGCATCAAACTCATGTATATTGTAGCAATTTGCAGCAGACCAAACCAACTTCTGTAAAATTTGACCATCATCACAACGAAAATGCTTTTTTATATTTTTCCAAAGGTGCCTCATACATACTCTGTGCTCGGCATTAGGGAATACTAGCTTAATTGCTTCTCCAAGCCCTTTCTCCATATCGGAAATGAATGCTACATGCTCTATGTCAACATTAAATGCTGTGGCCAAATTAATCATAAACCACTCCCAACTTTTCTTTGATTCGGACTCCGCAACGGCGAATGCAATAGTGAAGAGACCATTGTTCCCATCCAAACAATTTGCAGAAAGCAGTACACCCAAATATTTAGATTTGAGATGACAAGCATCAATGCCAATTAAAAATCTGCAGCCGGCTAGGAATCCATCAATGCAAACCTTGAAACTTACAAAGAACCTCTTGAATGAATTATTTCTATTGTCACATTCAAATATTATATGTGAGCCAGGATTCCTATTCATTAATTCCAACCTTAGTGCTGGCACCCAATTGTAGTTCTCATCTATTGAACCAAACATTTGGTCTCTAGCTAATTCCCTTGACCGCCATATTTTCATGTATGGTAAACATAAACCAAAACTTGTCTCCAAGTTATTACTAATATCCTTTGGTGCAATATCAGGGTTTCTTTTCACAAGGTCCTTGATTTCATGAGCAATCCAGCTTGTACTAGCTTGCTTGTTCCCCGCTCTGTTAACCCCTGGGCATAAATGTGTTGAATTTATTTTTCTAACTTCAAATGAAATACCATCTGAACAAACTGAGGCACGTATTCTCCATGGACAACCTCTATGTGTGCATATAGCAATAACTCTAGATTTGTCACTTGCTTTAATTTTGATAGCATAATTCTGTAAAATTGCATTGGTTCGAATAGCTTGTTTGAAACTTGATGCATCTTCAAAACGCGAACCAACACATAAGGAATTGTTCTCTTCTACTTGAGCTGCAAAGGAACCTTCACACAAGCCATCAACTATTATGTCATTGTTTGACCTTATATTCACACTAAAGTTCTGCATATCACTGCTCTGAGTGTTATCTATAAAACCCATATATTCTTCATGATCTTTAACTACAATCACCACCTCTATTCTATTGCTATCACATGAACTTGTAAGCATTTCCATTACGTCGTTATCATTCAAAATCGGCATGTATATTTTTGGCGATGTTCCATTAACATGATAATGCAGTTCGTATGCATGACCCCGAATCCATGTGCAAAGTGCTTCAGTACGTTCTTTCAACAAATTAATATCAATATCACCTCTCTTAAATTTCAAAGTTTTCTGACTTCCACCAACATATTTTATCCTGCTTTGTCCTTTCACCGTATTCCAATATCCTCCATATTTGAAGATAACAGAGCACAAATCATTGCAGTCCATATCTATAAAAACAGTGATTAGTAAATTTAAAATTAATTAAGTTCTATTTCGGTTTAGTGATATTTTATTTTGGTAACTTGAGATTTAAATAATAAGTTCTGTAACAAACTATTAGAGCATAAATATTTGAATGTGACAATAGAAATAAGAAATTATGGCACAAGTTCTGTACCAGAACCGTGAGATTTTATTTAAGGGAAACAATAGATTTAAATAACTTGCGTTTCCATATTATGGCACAATCTCAATTCCAGAAAACTAAGGACAACGCAAGGATTGAATCATTGAAGTATCCAGTTTGTCAGTTCTGAAATCTCTTGTTTAAATAACTTGCGTGGAGAAGAGCTCTCGTAGAAATCGAAAGATTACCGGAGAAAGTTGCTTGAGAATGACCGGCGTCGGCCTTCACAAATCAAACGATGAGCGGAGACGGCGTGCAGAAATCGAAGGAATGCTTGGAGAGCGGAGACGGCTTGGGCATGGAGAAATCGACGAGGAGGATCAGGACGATTCCCGCGCAAATGACACGCTCGGGTAGACGGAGGTAACGGGAGTGGTATTTTAGGTGGCTGAATAGTAAATATGAAAGTTAGAGTGTTAGATGTGTAAATAAGATAGTTTCAAGTGTTATGCAAGTAAAAATCCCTATTATAAAATACTATAACTTACTACTTTCTGCCATCACTTTGAAGAGATACTTTTGTAGAATTTTCTCCCTCACTTTGTACTCATTATTTGTTTAATTTAACATCAATTGTGAGTTTGAGTGTATAATTAGTTGAGTTTCCCCTATTCTTGTAATGAGTAGGGTGTTACCTCAATATCAGTGTTAGGGTTGAGTCGACCAAGCAAGGTGAGTTTTGAAATCAAAAGAATGTGATGTCATGTATAACTCATCTGAAGCATGTCTAACAAAAACATAAATTTTCAAAATGGCCTATATTTGCAAAATAAAAACAATCAACAAGTTTGAAGCAACACAAATAGCTAAGATTGACACCCATACTGATTGGGGTCATCAATTGACAAAAATTTAAATTTGGTGTGCATAATTTGTGGTGATGAGGTGCATGAAAGATAACGATGATGTGGCGACCAAGTCTAAGCACAATTTATAAAAGAAAAAAAATATCATATCATTAATAATAATAATAATAATAATAATAAAGAGAGGGATAAACAAGAGAAAAAAATTCCTAAAATATCCATCATCCCACTTAAACCCACTCACATAACTTCCTCACACTCACTCCAACTGAACCCTCCTCCCTTTCACACACACTCATCGTCTTCTTCCTCAAACCCACCCAAAATCCTAACCCTAAAATTCTGATTTCTCTCTCTACATTCCTCAAATCTCATATCCCCCTTCATAAAAAACATTCCTCTACACATCCTCCATCAAAAGGCCCCATCCCATTCCACTATTTCTCTCTAGACATAGAGAGAGAAATTCCATGAAAATTCTTTTCAAATACTTCCTCTGTCACTCTTTACACCACCCTATCACCTTAAAATCTTTATCTTCCTTAGAGAGAGAAATAATTTCTCTCTCTCTTTCTCTCTCTAAAATTTGAGAGAGAGAGAGGAATATTTTCTCTCACTAACACCACTCCCCACACCAGTACAACCCTCTTACACATCCTCCACCAAAAAGCCCATTCATACTTCTCTTTTTCTCTCTAGGTCTAGAGAGAAACTTTTCTCTCCAAAAAGTGAAATTTCATAAAAGCTTTTCCTAAACACGGAGAGGCCGGGTAGCAATCAATGGAATTTTTGGAACCCAAAAAGAATATATACAAATTTTCCAGAAATCAAATAGTATATTGTCCAAAACGGGTGACGAGTTATATGATAACCCTCTGTAGTATTCATATTTCCAAATTATTTTATTTTATCTTTTCTTGAAGATTTTTAAAATCTACAATTCAAGACCCGCTTTGATACGAATTGAAAGTTTAATTGAGGGTGCTAAACCTCATTGAACTGCACACGGCACAACAAGAGGGGGGTGAATTGAGATTTCTAAAATTTTCTTTAATACAAAAACTCTTTTTGATATTTTCAAAGAAATTAAATCACCTAATACGGAAACTAAAAAATGTAATAACAATCACAATGATGATATTAATTCAATATAATTAATCTACTACCAAACACAACATTCTCAACATGAATTTTTCAAAAAAAAAAAAAATCATAAAAAATTAAAATGCTAAAATAAAAGTGTGTAAAAGAAAAGTAGAATGAGTACATCATAATTTTATAGTGGTTCGAGTATTGTACTAAAAATTATAGTCTCTCTTCTTTAACCCCCACAGCTAGGTGGAGAAGTCCTTACAATATTTTCACCAACCTGATGCAGAGAACCATGCTCGTTTTTCACCCTCCTAATGAAGGCAGAGAACATCGACTCATTTTTCACCCTCCTAGTGAAGGCAGAAAACTTAGCACTCCTTTTTCATCCTCCTAGAAAAAGTAGAGAATCTTGAAAATCTTTGGCCTTAAAGTTCTTCCTAGAGCTGCCCAATAAACCAAGCAAGACACTTTGAGGAAATAAGATAAAAACTTGCTCTGAGCAATTGTGCAGAATCTCCTCACACTCCTCCCTCACGAACAACCACTCACTTCTCCTTCCCAAAGCTTTCAATAATCTCTCTCAAAACTCTCTATTCAAAAAATACAATAGCTAAAGACTCTCAAAGAGTCTCTTAAGATAGTATTTAAACAAGCTTAAAAAAAAAATCTAATTTTTCAATTTGGTCGACATTGTTCGTACAGTAGATAAAGGATCGTACAAGATAATTAGTTTAAAATATTGGTTTTTTTTCAGTACAATGGAAGAGTTGTGGGATGAAATGTTTAATTTATATTTACTTGTTATACGGTATGATTAGTTCAATTTCATTCAATTTATACAGGACAATCACCCAGACAATTAGATATCACTCTATCAAACGTCTAGTACGAATTACATCATACTATACATTTATTTCATAGGTCAATCTTTCGTCTCGTAAGATTGACATCATATTGTATGATTAGTTAAAATATTAATATTTCGTCCAATATGATATTCAAGATGATTGAATTTCATCTCGATCAATCGTCTTGTATGATTTACCATATTTATTGAAACTTGATTTAATTAACTAATCATGGAGATTAATTTAAGTAAATTTTCAAATATCATATAGTACGATATGGATCATATAGTACGATCAGTTAAAAGAAACAAAATTTTAAAAACTTTTTTAAACCATTTGGTGGTAAGGGTTTCTGTAATAATCATATTGTACAATGTGATATGGATCATATAGCATGATTAGTTTAAATTTATTAATTAAAAAATAGCCAATTTAAATCAATTTAAAATCAATTGATCGTACGATACAATTAGGATCGTATAGTATGATTACTTCAAAAAATTTTAAAATTTAGTTTCTCGATCCCTTATTAATGTGTGTACGGTCACCAAGTTTAGAATCCACCTTAAACAAGAATTTGACTCAAGAAATATATTTAAAAAATTAAATAAAAAATACAAACTCTTGAAAAAATATAAACTTATTCTATCCAAGCTTGAGTTGATCACTTTGCACGGTATACGAAAGACCTGAAATGTTAGTGCATGAAAATAAATATATATCCAATAATAATAAAAGGAGAAAACATGATAGACAAATAAATAATATTTTTACCATTAAAATCACAAGACCGGAGTCTAGATTTGCAACAAATTTTGCTTATTTTACTCTCTCACTTTTATTGCTATGAATAATGAGTCTCTTGTAATGTCGATCACTTAGTTATTGAATAAATTTTTAACCAAATTGTTCTTTTCCACCCAAATAAAGGATCTCTAAAGTGCAAGTGGCCATTAGAGATGAACATTTAAGAAAAGAAGATCACAAACACTATGAATTGAAGAATTGCACCATAGGATGTTCTTTTATTGTTTTTCTAATGCTCTTTCGTCTTCTTTGTAATCACATATTCTTCGATTTGTAACTTTTATTATCGCAAAAAATTAAAATATATATATATATATATATATATATATATATATATATATATATATATATATATATTCATTATTAAATTTACAATCTCTTATTTAACCAGATCTATTGGAATTGATTATGTGTAGGTTAGAAGTTGGATAGTGTAGATTTTCATCTTTGCATTTGACTGATTGATCTATATATGTTATGTGTTTAGGTTATGGGTAGTAAGATTAACATTACATTGTATGTTGAAAGAGTTATATACATAAGTGTATGATTGAACTAAAGATTGACTTAATACAATGAATGATAAGTCGATGATCAATACTATTTTGAAAATTATTGAATGAATTTAAGTTTATTTACTAATTTTGAATCGCATGAATTTATTTTAGAAAATTTACGAATTGAATTTACTTTTATTTTTTAAATTTATTTATTTATACTCATGAAAATATTTAGGGTGATATTTATTCAAGATGGGTAGATTATAACAACACGAAAATATGAAAAGTATTTTAAAATAAAAATCAAAATTTCTATTTGAACTTAACTGCTTTAGCACTATTCTTGATATCATTGCGGTGTTAAGCTTGAGAGTAGAATGGCACGAGAAATCATCATCGTGGCATTAGAGTCTCTGTTCTATAGTAATTTTAGATTTAATATACTATGACACTGGGTCAGAACATTGGGCATTAAGCCACTAACAATGTTTTTATATATTTTTTATTCTATATCCTAAGCACAGACTAACATCAGTCATTCTAGCTCCCTATTTGCACTTAGCATGCCATAGAAGAAGAGAGGGAAAGAGAGAGAAAGTTGTGTTTTGGTCATTTTAGTCTGTTGCTTTAGTTATAAAAAGTCTTCTGATCGTTACAAGTAACCTGAATCCTACTATGATTTTCAATGATTTTGATATTGATAAATTTAATCTCTTAAATTGATAAAAATGTATTTTCTTCATATTTATTGAACTTTTATTGTGTAACCTTTTATATATGATAGATGTGATCTTCTCGAACTTTTTGACATTAATATTATTGAATTTTACAGGTTAAAATATAAATTATGATTTTTTTAGTGCTTTAAACTAATATACAAAATTTTTTGTATTCTATAGGTTTAAGCATTTCATATTGTATTGCATGAATGAAATCAAGATTGATACAATTAATATAAGATGAATGATGTGGCATTTGCATGTAAGCAAGAAATGTTCACTATCAACACTATAATTAAAATGGGCCGGCTCTTAAAACTTAATACCGTGCGCATGAGGATGGGTCGACAAGTTCTCCCATAAAAAAAATGTTTGTGGTGTTATTCAGGTTGTAGCATATAACCTGAATTGCGTGGATGAGTAGAAGATGATGACTCTTAAATGATCATTGAAAGTCACTAATAATAATAATAATAATAATAATATATTCTCACTCCCACTTTATTTATTGATTAAAGCACAAACTTTATAATAGAACTTTTAATACAAAATTAAATAAAATTATTACAGTAGACAATACAAAAAAAAAAATTGTGTTTGTGTACGAAGTTAAGTCAGCATAGAAAAAGATACCAATCACCCTAGCTTTGAACGACAACTCATACAATCAAATAAGTAAAATATAACTAGAATGGGTTGCTAACTTTTTATACGGAAAAGCTAAAGAGGAGAAATCATTCCTTCTACACACAGACATGGAATGACTTAAAGACGATGAGCGAGTAAGTAAAACAAAATCATAGAGGTAACTATGGGTAGTTAGGATTGTCCTTCATTTGGTGATAGAGGCGAAACAACCTTAAGGCGGTGGGCAAGGCAATATAGGAAAGACGTGAAAGTAACTAAGGGCAGTCAGGATGGTTCTTATTTTGTAGGTAGAGAGAAGAACTTGAGGATCAATGAATGAGACAATGCGAGAAGATCACGGAGGTAACTATTGATAGTTATGTAAATCCTCCTTTTAAAGGTGAGATAGCACATCTTTCTAGCAGGGAGTGAGGAGTTGCGAGGATATAATGAAGATAATGATACAATCTAAATATGACATATGAGACAACAAATGGAAGTTATAAAGATGATTGAAGGTAGCCATGATGGTCGTCCTTCTAGGTGGAGATAGTGTGACAAAAAGGCAATGTGCAAGATGGCATAAAAAAGTTGTGGAGGTGACCGCAGGAGCTAACATGTCCTCTTTATGCCTTCTTCAATCGAACTCCAAACGCATGAATGGCGTCACTCGCGAGCTCCAGCCGAACGACAAAACTTCCGAAATTTGATTGCGAGCGGACAGTGCCACGCCACACCTGCTTTATTTTTTTTACTTCTGTTTCTACCGGATTTGCCGAAGAAACGCGCGAAGGAGAAAGACGGTTACCTGGGCGCAAAATGGAATTCGATTGGAGATGAATCAAGCCATTTTTAGTTTCACTGTATTTTGGAGTGATAAATGAGATTTTTGGTTGGAGATGCCCTTATAGAGGTTATAGAGTGAGGTGTAATATTTCAAAAACCACCTTAAGTATTATTCAAGCCATGATTATGATGTTTATTTTATGGTGTTGTATTGGTGTGAATGTTTCTCCTCATTGTAAAAGTTGTCTTCATTCTGTTTGTTCTTTTTTGAAATTTTATACTTTGAGTGATTGTATGAATGATAAAGTTTAGGAGATAACTATATGATCTTTTAACCTAATGTGCGATATGATGTTGGTTGATTTGTACGGTTATCTTCTATAGTCATTTGATCCATTTCACTTTAGGTGAATCAAATTAGGTCCTCCAATCTAAAATGAACTCAAAAAATGTTAGGTAAATTCAATTCTAATCACTCAAAATAAAAACCATATTTGAGGTAGACGCACCTTTGAAATTGGAAACGATCTGTATTCATAGATGATGGATATTCTAATACACCTATTTTATAACAGACCAAGTAGTACTGTTTATATTTGGCATAAGCTATGTATGCCAGAACCCTAATAGAGAAGATGGAATTTGTGAGATCCTAAGCACATGACAATAAAAAACATAACGAAGCACTTTATCTTCTACTCCTGAAAGTCTAAAACCTACAAAAATATCTATAAAATTAATATTCTGATAAACATAGGTCACCTTGATCTGTTGGTTAGGAGCTTAGACCATAGAAATCTTTAATTCGAGTCTTGTGTATGCGATGTGTGTGTGAGTCTGCCTTAATTAGCCTAAATGTCCAAAATATATATATATATCTTGATAAATGAGGATCCTCTAAACAATTGACAAATGTACTAAAACTTAAAATTACCAGCAGATTTACATATGATTAGCAAACTCTACATTTTTGGAGCTATCTCGGATGATTACTACTCTTCAGCAGTGTTGAACACTTTAAAATTTAGGGACATTTTGCGTTTTTTTAGGTATTTGACTTTTGTTCTTTTCTTTAATATAAATATAAAATTTTTATGTGCTATACCATATTCTTGGTAGTCCTATCATCTGTAAAAACTAAATCACTTGGGTAATCAAATTTTATCAATGAATATGCTGGGAATAACCCCCAATTCCAACGAGCGTTTGATTGTACATTTCTTATAAATCAAAATAATGCTGCTTCTGATATATATATATATATATATATATTATATATATATAAATATATATATAATATAATATATATATATATATATATCAAGCTGCTGCCTGCAGATTAGCCAAAGGAGCAAAAATGTCACCTGAAACCTGTTGGGAGCTGGCTCGAGGAACAAACTTGCCCTCAACGCACTGAGCAGAAGTAGCTTGAGGAGAAGCAGCAGCACTAGACGCAAGCAGCAATTCTACCTCTGCACTACGACCTGCCTTCTCAAAATTCTCAGATACAAAAGACTGGAGTTCAATACTAACAACAACACCACAGTTCACCATCTCTTCCAATAATGCCCGAGCACCGTCAAAGTCCCCTACTTTACACAAACCAGTCATCAAAACCTGGTAGGTAGCCGCATTCGCCATTGTACTACTCACCCCGATCTTCCTAAACACCTCCATAGCCTGGATCACACATCCGGCCTTCACCAATTCATCAACCATTATGTTGCAGATTTCCACAGCAGCCTTTAATGCAGCCTCTCCACCAATCACTAGCTTGTCAATAAGCACCATAGCATCCTCAATCCTCCCATCCCTTAAGTATCCATCAACGATGAAGCCATAGGTGGCAGCATCAGGTTCTATGGCTTGGCTCAGCATTTCTTCGAACAGATGAACTGCATCTTGTATCATTCCATTTTTGCAGAGCATCCCAATAATGTAATTGTAGCGTCCTAGATCCTTAGGCAGGGGTTTTAATCCCGTATTGTTGAAAACTTCAATGGCTTCTGCAAATTTCCCTTTCTTAAAGCAATGGTTGATCATTATATTGTATGTTTCTGCATTTATACCCATGAAAACAGGAGGCTTGTGCTCATCCAGCATTTGGTCGAATAGTTGCTCGGCATCTGTGACCTTGTCGTGCTGGAGAAGCGTCTCTAAGAGAACATTGCAGGTCGCAGGATGCATCCTGAACTGGCGGTCGAGCAATGACTGGTAGCACTCCATAGCTTCCTTATCCATTCCGAGCTTCCAATATCCCTTCATCAAAGTTGCGTGAACTACCCCATCGTAGACGAGACACCGCTCTCTCAGCTCGTCGAATAGCTCATTAGCCTTTTCCATGTCATTCAGCTCGATGAAACCTGCGATTACGGTGTCGTAGACAAGAGTATCCGCGGAATGCCCACGGTTGAGCATTTCCCGAAGGAGGCTCACAGCGTCAGCAATGCGGCTGGAGTCCACTAGGCCTTTGATGAGGTAGCGGTAGGTGTAAGTGGAGGCGGTGAACGGGGCATTGAGAAGGATATGGTGGTATACGTCAAGGGCTGTATTTACCTGGCCGGCGTCGCAGTGGGCGTTTATGAGGATGTTGTAGGATACAATGTTGGGGATGATGTTTTGCTGGGCAAAGAAGAAGTGGAAGAGGGCGAAGACGTCGTCGAAGCGGCGAGCGCGTTGCATGGAAGACATGACGGCGTTGCAGGTGAAGACGGTGGGTTTGATGGGGGAGAAGACGGCGTGGCGGGCTTGGGCCGAGGCGGCGTCGAGATCTCCGGCGCGGATTAGGGTTTGAACACGGTTATGGAGGCTGAGGCGAGGACCTACGAGGGAGGAGGTGGCGTCGGGAAGGCGGGGGGAGTTGGAGTTGCGAGTGGGGCGGGGGGCGCCGGAGTCACGGAGGGTGGGTGGCTCAATTCGAAGTTGGCGCTTGCGACGGCGGCGCTCCGCGGCGGCCTCTTCGAGGGAGGAGAAGGCGAAGTGGCGGGACGTAAAAAGGAGGACGGCAGGCCGTGATTTGGCGGATGTGGGGGTTTCACCGGCATTGGAGCGGACCAAGTGGAGGAGAAGCCGGCGGTAGAAGGGCATGATTAGAGCGTTAATGATGGTGCCGGACGATTGTGAAACCTTCTGTGACTGCGGAAATTCTCATGAGTTATGTTAGAGGAAGAGTTTCTTCGGGCTTAGGTTAAGTAACGGGCTGTTCGTAGCAGGATTGGAGCAGGACCATAATTTGGCAAATAAGGAAAACAGTAATTCTATAATATCTTAATTCACACAGTTTTTTTTTTTGTTGGACATTTAGGCCATTTAAGGCAAACTCATACACACAACGCAAACACAAAGACTCGAACCCAGGACCTCTTAGCTGGAAGCCTAAGCTCTCAACCAACAGGCCAAGATGAGTTGTGTAATTCACACAGTTCACTTTGGCCTATTGGTTGGGAGTTGCTTTCAATGAAGAGGTCCCAGATTTGAATCTTTATGAGTGGTGTGTGAATTTATCTTAAGTGGCCTAAATGTACCCAAAATAATAATAATAATAATATCTTAATTTTGTTTCTCATCTATTTTATCTTAAATGTAGATGTATCAAATATTATTTCTCTTTGCCAAAGGAGCTATCACACAATCACTTTTATATGTCATCAATCTCATTGATATCTTAACCCCAATAAGCTCTTTGTAAATTTTTTTTTTTTATTTGCGAGCGACTTCATGTCTTCATTGTTGCCTCTACCCTTATGTCACAAGCTTTTCTTCTTCTTCAAACATTGCTCGTTTTGTTAATGCCTAACACCAACGATCTCCTTTGCATTTACCTCACACTTTATTGAGAGGGTTTATGATTTTAGGGCTAAAAATTTAGAGAAGCAAATTAATTGTACGTATAGATATACATATAATATACGTAATTAGACAAATATGCTTTCTATGTTTTTATTTGGAGAAATATGAGTTACAATTCAAAAATAGTATGTAAATATAAAACATAATCCCTGATAGAATTATAAACATTTAAACAATGAAGCTACTCTGACTTCACTCTTCCGAGGACTGTCGTCACTATCTCAAGGTGGGTCAATATGATATCTTCCAATGCATATTCACTATCATTCCTCACAAATAATTCTATTTTAAGATTAATGTTGATGTATTGTTGTTTATTTAGGTTCGAATGAATTCATCATTCATTCCAAATGACTTTAGTTTTAAAATGTATTATGATGGAGATGGAAGGAGAACCCTATGTTAAAGAACTGAATAAGGTTCATATTTGTGTTTGATCTTTGCTTGTACAAAGATCAAATATCTATTGTAAACTTAAGATTCAATCATTAGTTTACCCCTTTTGTTCCTTCATTTATGTTTTGCACCTCTCAAGCATCCTCTTTTGAAACCCAAACTCCTTCTTTTGATTTCTACTTGACGCAACACAAAGACAAAGGCCAAGAATAAGATCACAAATCATAGCCCTACATCAAAATTTGGGTCATTCATCACGTACAACCCTCTATGCAAACCTATGAACATCTTATAATACTCTTAAAATCATAGGAGAATAATTTTAAAGTTTAATTTAAGCCCCTTTATGAGTTGGTGGGTTGTACTAGTCAAGAAGGCAAAAATCTTTATAAATTAATTGATTTCAAAACCACTCAACTTACTTTATCTGGCCAATTTGAATTTTCATATATATAGAATATTTTAATATTGCTTTATTTCTTTTCTTTATTTTTTCTATTGTATTAAGAAAACTCATCAATCTATGTCCTTGTGTTTTATTTGTTTATGAAGATTTCTAAAGTTGTCTAGGCTTAAAAAAATGACTATAAATAAAAAATTTCTTTAAAATTTTTTTGTTACTAAATAAAAAATACTTTTGTTTATATAAATTTTATGTGGAAAAGTTTGGTAGCTATTCTATTTATTGGTGAAGTTTGGTGGTTGATCTCCTAGGGATTTGGTGAGTCCATAGTTATCTCTTCTAATCTTTCCCTTTCATTCACAACATAATTTTCTTCACATCTACTTAGCCTCGATCCTAGCTTCCCTCAACCCCAATGTTAAAACTTGAGCTTACGAGTTTTTGTTTTTGATAATAATAAATAATGTGGTTCATATCCTTATGTCTAATTGTATTTGTAATGTATATTTGATTGTGTGCGTACTAACAATTCCATGCTTATATATACGGTAAATAAAAAACTACATGTTTATATGTGCAGCAAGCCTCAACGGCGAAGTACATACTACAGCAATACATAGCGGCGACCGGCGGTCAGGCAGCACTAACGGCGGTGCAGAGTATGTACGCGGTTGGGAAGGTGCGGATGAGCTCGTCGGAGTTCTACATGGGCAACGATAACTCCGCCGCCGCCGCCTTTCCTCCGTCCATAACAAGGAATGGCAAAGGCGAGATTGGGGGCTTCGTGTTGTGGCAGAAGAACCCCGAGCTCTGATTCTTCAAGCTCATTATGGCCGGCTGTAAGGTGAGCGCGGGCTATAATGGCAAGCTCGCCTGGCGCCAATCCTGCTCGGAGCAATCTCACGCTTCGCGTAGCTCGCCGCGTCCTCTTCGGAGATCTCTACAGGTTCTGTTTACAATGAAGTTGCTTTTCAATTTTCATACCCAAAAATAGTCAATCTTATATTCTCATATGACATATTTTATATGAAAAGTTTTACTTTTGTCCAAACTATTGCATCCTGGAAATCCCAATATTATTTAATCTTATTTTCATAGCAATCTCAATCATATATTCGTGACGTTAGAGAAATATAAAGTTTAGCATTCGAGTCTTGTATGAAGATCTGACACATAGATAGATAAAATAGAGATGCGCAATAATCATAAAAAACATTAGAATTTTTATGTGGGAAATCCTAAAAAGAGGGAAAACCTATGGCTTCTTGCCCAATTGAATGGATTCCACTAGTGTTGGTAGTTGATTACAAATAATACCCTTCCTTGAAAGAGGGCGCTAACTCAATGTACAAGTAATTTTGTTAAAAGCACATTACATAGTCGGAGAACAACATATATAACTGTTGTTCTTGAGAGAGTGCGGGACAATTTGTTGATCCTTAAAGTCGTGAGATCGCAGTTGAATGATGGTGATCGAAATGGCCATAGTCGACTATGGTCAAAGATATCATAGTTGGAGGGCAACAAAGGTTGGAAGGACTGTAGTAAGTCAGACAACAATTATTGCAAGGACCACAGTCAATGAAGGGACCATACATAGTTGGAGGGTGACAGTGAATGGAGGAAGGCTCGTTAGTGGGTTCCATATGGAGGTCCGATGGTGATGGTCAACTAGAGGTTCAGCAGTGGGGCCTTGGTGGCACGTATTTATTAGTGGTGGTGCGGGGTGGAGATTTGGGATTCTTCATGCTCCAGAGCTTTTCTCTCCTCTCTCATGCGAACAATGAGAGGTTATTTATAATTTTTTTGGAGTGGCATCCTCAATAAATATGGATAAGATCCAGGGTAGATTTGGAGTGTTCTATCAAATAGCTAATAGTGATTCTTGATCATAGAGTGGTTATCAAGCATTTAAATGCATTAATGATGTCAGGATTCAACAATCTTAGGCTTGTTGGATTCATATTGTTGAGCCGTCGATTCAACTATAAGTATGTCATATTTGTATATCATTTGATTATTCAATTAATGCTTTTAAACTTCCAAGATTATTTTGGTTCGATGATCTGGGCTCATTTGAGATTGGATTGAACTAAATTTGATGTCATTGTGTTCATCTTCTTGAGATATTCGATTTGATTGTAAGCTTGCTGAAATCAAAATTATTGAATTTTAATTTAGAAATTTTTAACCTAGGGTGTGCCTTGAGATCATGCTCGATCAAGACAAATTTTAGTGACATATCAATTTATAAGCCTCATGATGGCAGAGTTGGAGAAATATGACTATAGTTTATTTAAAGTATGTTGGTTTGAATAAGGTTGGAACAATATTTGAGAAAAATGTGAACTCTTGTTCTTATCAAATGTATCCACTTGGGATTCAAATATCATTCCAACCTTTCATGAATGAGATTCGAGCGATTTCGAATATAGTTCGAAAAGGATTTAAATGAATAGATACAACCTAATTTGTTCCTATATAGTTGAGCATATTATAAGATTGATGCAACTTATTGCAATCACAACAATTAATATAACGAAATAGATTATAAGATAGTTAAAAAAGAAAAAAAAAAGTGATTATAAGGTAGTTACAAAATTATGTAATCTAATAGCTATAATACAACAGAGAGCTATTACAATAACTTCGACAAAATAAATTATAAGATAGATAAAGTTGATTATAAACCAAAACTTTGTAGGAAAAAACTATCATTTCTGATGAAAATTTTCATTGGGAATGCGTACAATTCCGTTGGAAATTTCATTTTCCAATTGATAAATATCCAAAGCTAAAATCCCCATAGGAAACATTTTCCAATACATAAATTTCCACTGAAAGTAATTTTCGACAAATTTTCGAAGGAAATACTAGCCAAGAAAAATCAGTCTTTTTTTTTCTACAAGTCACTAGCTCATATTATCCGTCGGAATTATCGACAGTTTTTTGACAGACATGGCTACTATAATTTTCAACAGCCATGGTTGCCAGAAAATTGCTTATAAATCTAGTGGCAAAATATACGTCAAAATTATAACCTCAAATGCATCTTTTTTTATTGATTTTGTGTCGGAACACTCTGTATCATCACTTCTCACAAAAAAAAAGAACTGAAAATCTATACCAATATTGAAAGAAAAAATTATTTATAAGCAATTATTCATCTCAAACAATATAACATTACATTTAACTAAAAAATGTTCACACATTTTATTCCCACAAAGTATTTGCATCTATTAATATTAACAATTTAGAATTTTTATTTAAACAATGTGCATTTGAAAAGCAGTTAAATTATCAAAAAGTTAGAACATCAATTGTTTAATTATTTTTAACATTTTGAACTTATACAAGCAAATAAAAATACAAGAGAAACAATCAATTTTTATACACTCACTCTCCTCAGCTGCTTGCTCTTGTTTTTTACTCAAAGCTTTATAATTTAGCTTGCATTGGTGCTTACATCTCAATTTGCATTAATTGCCTACATGCGTGCATCTTAGCTTGCATTATCTATATGTGTGCATTCATTTTTTCCGCTAGTGCAACAACCTTAGTACTCACAAATTTCTTTATGGTGTTGTTTATAAAGCCTGTTGTGGGAGAAATTATTACGTGCGGAGTTCAGAAGAGGCAACTGTCCGATTTACTGAGTATATTCAGTAAATACTAAACAAATAGTAAGTAATTTTTTTTACTTAGCATTTGTGTAGTATATACTCAGTAAACCAGAAGGTTGTCTCGTCCAGACTCTGCACAAAATAATTTATCCTACCATAGTAGAGGATTAAGCTTCATATGCAAAAACTTGTAAGTTAATCCATAAACCCTCTTTTATATTCTTCTTCCTTTTTGAGGCCATTAATTATAGTTTGAGTGTTGTGTTAATTCAAGAGAGGATTCCTCGCCTAAAGAATATTGACTTTACGAATCATGAGGTCGTATATAGCCCTCATAAATTTATGAAATATAGGTAATTTATGAAGGAGTTATCTAAACCCACACAATCAAAAATCTGATTTTATTTATTTTCTCCCTCTTTTTGTATAAATAGGGATTCCCCAATATATGTATAAATTAGCTAGTTGCCCTCACCTATCCATGATAATCACTTGCCCGACTTTCAAATATTGGAGAATTTATCATGTAGACAAGTTGAATTTTATTTCTCAAATGTGTTCTTAATTTTGTCATTACGTCGAGGAAGCATCCTGAATCTTTTTGTAGTTTAAAAATAAGCTATGATTACAATACGAACATACTCAATTATTGAATTTATTATATGATTTACAATATCTTTACATGAAACTCATGATATCACATACATTTCACATACATATCACGAACATATATGGATTTTTTTTCCACAAAAAATATAAATAGCATCAAACCTGCTCCCAATGATATCTTTGATTTTATATATGGCCTATTTAGGGGAACTAAACCTTTTAAAAAATTATTTTATATTATTAAAATACATTTGTCAACATAAGAAAAATTAATCGGATGTGAATATATGCGTGTCACTGTCAAGCTTAATATGCATACGACCATCTGAACCTTCTTAAACATCCATACATCACTGTTCTGTATATGTAAAAGGCCCTACATAACGAGGTGGTGGTAGTAGGGGATAATAAGTAGGTTGTAAGTTGGTGGATAGTAATATGTGGATGGGCTAACATGAGATGGTAACATAAATAGGTATGGATAAAAAGGTAGACATTTACAAGCATTAAACACACAAGCTTGTATTATATACATATTGTATTTCAATAATAGTGCTTAACAACACACACACAACTCATAATTAAATATAGTGTCGAAACATGTCCAATCCTCTCTCTCTCTCTATCATGCGTAATACATTGCATTTCACAATAGGTTTTTATCGAATTTTGACTCTTCAATTTCCTACTTATCGATGGATCACGACCTTGCTGCTCTCTCTTCCTCATTGCATCTCTCTCTATCTCAAGCTTGCGTCTTGCAATGTCCTAAGTTCTGATTCAACACTTAAAGGGAGGATCTTTCCTTAATGGTGGAACGACATCCGGGTTAGTTCAGCCAGACGGTTTGACTCTTCTCATATCAGGTTATTACAACACAAATGGGAGGAAGAAGACGGTTTGGGAAAAATTATTTACTTATTTCTAGCAAACTTGTATGTCAAAAATAAGTGTGAGATTATTGTCGTACCAATCCACCAAAAATCACCAAATAAAATTTTGATGGTTCTTTTGTTGGAAATACAACCATAATTTTCGACCAAGTATTTTTTCAATATTTCCATAAATCTCTTTTTTTAATGTAGTGAAAGTATAATTCATTAAAACTCCAAGTATTACATCAATGCAGGATAAATCAATGATATTACTATGACAATTATATTAAATCTAAATAATTACAATATTATTGTAATAAGAAGAAGAGCAAAGCAAATATTGTTACAAAAATGATGTGCACTTGATCCTATAAGTATCTTGGGTATGGCATAGCTTCTTCCAATTGGCTACACTACATTGCCCTGCATGGCTGCATCTATCTCCTCCCTTTGAGGGCCTTTAACTCTTCCCTAGAAGATCACTATTCAGCTCCATAATTGTGATTAGCAAAATAATGCTTTTTATTTCTTCTTAAATCTCTTAGGTGTCATCATTTTCAACTAGATATATATTTTAACATATGAAGCTAATCTCACATATATACACCTTGATTCCTTATTGCAATTGACATATATTCGCTTGGGAGACCAATATCGACACAAAATTGCATGTACATGTATGCTCCCACAAATCAAAATCACCACTAAGGTAATTATCATGGACATGTAGTTCAAGTTTATTAATGGGCTAGACAATCAAACTTTCAACATTATAGAAGAATCATCTTCATTTTTATTTGCCAGTATTGTTTTTACATTCAAAACAATGTTGTGTATATCTAAGAGCTATTTCTATATTGTGTTCCTGAATAATAATAATAATAATAATAATAAAATAGTTGTGGATTGGAGCATGCATTGTTGCTAATATTATTAAAGCTCTCAACAATATCATTTATCATTAAGTTGTAGAGGTTTTAGGGATCAAAGCTACTTTATTCTTTAGATAAGTAGTTATGGTTGAATCTTTAACTTGCATTTTGTCAAATTTATATATAATATAACCCTTATATAAGCCTTGTCAATTGATATTTCTCATAAAAGCTATCAATTTTAAACTTTATCATGATATTCATTGCTACATGATAATTATAAGCTCCATAATATGCCTTTAAAAAGATTTGATAAATCATTGGCAATATTATTATGTCTATTATAAATGAACACCAAGTTTTTAACAATTCATATTGACTCCCTTACTCTGCTTATCAATGTACATGCAACTTAATATTTTTTTAATTAACTTGTAAATATCATTAGGTGAATTTATAGTGTTTAGAAAATTTCAATCCATACTTAATGTAGATTGACATGTACTTTTAAGGCCTTGAGTATAAACAATCAAAGAAAAATAAACATAATTGAAATATTTTTTACTGTAAAGTTGAAGATTATCCCTTTAACTTTTTTTTTCGTGTGGTACAACTAAATAAAAAGATAACTTCTGAAAGAATATTTTGGTGGACCCTCTTACCTGGGTGATAGCTTTTTCACAATACCGCCAATCCTATTTATATGATAAATCAATATCATTGTCTCTCTTCATATTCGAAATGAACGTATTTAGCTTCAAATTATAATAAAATCTAATGAACTTCTCATTGATTACATACCTAGTGAGCTTTTATTGACCTTTTCAATGTTCTTTTAATTTATCACCCAATTTGTATATGAGAGTTACAATTAGGTTCCTATTCTCAAAAATACTTGAGGTTGCCAACTTCTTAGCTTGTAACATTAACATTTCTTTGAATTGTAACTAATATATCATACTTTTTTATTAGAGGAATTAATTCTCCTAAGATACAAATAAGAAAATAACAAAGTCAAGTAGGAGAGAAAAGCTCTAAATACTATTAGTAATTTTATACTTAAATTCTCAAATTCTAATAGATTTTAAATAAGTTTACATTAATAATTTTGAAAGAGAAACCTCTAAGGTCATCTTAGAATTAATTAAAAGTTGTTCCTTTAAATTATTAAGCATAGCTTTTGTGTCGTTTATGAAATTGAGTCCAATCCAATTTATAAATAATTTTAACTCAATTACATCATTACTCTAATCTATTTGGGTGGACACTAAAATTTTATTTGGAACAATATTTTTATTGATTTCTGAATAAGCTTTTTAGCATTTCTTTGAAAATTTTTTTAGAAAGCAGAAAGAAAACTGACCCAAATGAAACATAAACATTACGCTTATAGAAAAAAATATAAACTCTAACAATATATTCATATATTATATACATTAATGTAATTTATAAATTATAGTACTTATAAATAAAAATAAAAAAATTTAGATATTAAGTGGCATTAAAATTATTTAGATTTTTTTTTTATTTCTTATAACTTTGAAAAGCTATGCACGGTAGTTCTGACTACTAGGATATTACAGGGCCTAGACCCGCGCTCAACGGCAAATCTCTTTGTCGACGCAGTCTGTATCGGCGAAAAAATCGTGAACGGTGAGGAATGCTTCATTCTAAAGCTCGAAGTCAGCGCAAATGTCCTCAAATCCCGCAGCGCATCCAAATTCGACATTATCCTCCACACCGTTTGGGGCTACTTTAGCCAACGCACTGGCCTCCTTATGCAGCTCAAAGACTCCCATCTCCTCCGTATGAAATCCGGCTGCGGCCGCATCGCCGCCTCCACCCACATCAGCTGTAAAAGCATCAACAACGATTCTTCCATCTTCTGGAAAATTTCTATGGAATCCATCATCAACGACTATCGCTACATTGATGGCATCAATATCGCTCACAGTGGCCGAACCGTCGTCACTCTGTTCAGATACGGGGAGGGATCAGTTAATCATAAGCGCCGGTTGGAGGGGTGTTGGACGATTGAGGAGGCCGATTTCAATCTGCATGGCCTTGCGATGGATTCTTTTCTTCCGCCGTCGAATCTTAAGGTCGATTGCGACTAGGGTTTGTGAGTTTTTTTTCCCCTTTTCGATTAGTTAATTTTTTTGTTATGCTGTACTTTTAATTGCTCTGTTTTTTTTATTTTTTTTCATTTTAAGGAATTAGGAAGCAGTGGAGAGGGAGGAACTGTATAGATGGAGAACGTGGTTTCCATTGTTTTTATTCGTTTTCATTTTACACCTAGAAATGATTTGTAAGTTAAATCCAGAGTTTGGAGAAATTAGTGAGAAATTGTAACTCATTATGTGTTGAATTGATATTGCGATGCAAATCATTCATATCAGAAGAGTATAAAGTAGTACATATTAATAACATGTGTCTAGAAAAGATAGAATTATTAGGCTGTGAGCTATGCTCATTTATTAATCTTTCTTACCTGTATTAACTAGGCTACATTTTTAAGCTTTTGATGAAAGCATTTAAAGTTGAGCATTCTCAGGTTCTTCTCTCTTTCTTATTTATCTGTTGTCAATTGAATCAGAGGTTATTAAAGAAGCAAAGCTCAAATCTTTGAGATGCTAACTCTAAATTTGCATTATGAATTGCTCTCTCTCTCTCTGTATATATATATATATATATATATATATATTTAAAATACTGATCTAATATTATATGTTGTACAGTGGGTCAGCTGCTCTCTCAGATTGATTGCTGAATATTATAGACTTTTTGATGGAGTTTTAGAATTTGATTTTGCTAGCTAGGTTGCTATCCCTGTCTGCTTTAAAAGGCATATGAAATTGTGTTTGCTCATTTTATTCAGTGGCATGGAGAAGAACTTGATATCTTCTAAATGTTAACAATAATACCAGCTGCTTCCTGCAGCAGGTTAATGAAACTGAAATAGCAAATTGAAATATAGCAGAGAAGATGAGGAAAACTTCTATATTCATTTCCATGGTTTCAAATTTCAATAAAAACAGTACCATAATATATACATCAGTTAGACCCTGAAGCAAGGTCCTAGATGATTCCGTTACATTTCAATGGTGACAAATAAATGCTTAAAAAGGTAGCAGGCTACAATCATCAGAATAAGTGACTGCATGAGGAAATTAGAGAAAACACTTATCTAGGCTAGGAGGCTTGCTTATCACCCTCCCACAAGTTAACTATCTTCTCAGATATAGTTAACTTGTTCCACAGCAATAAAAACTTCGAAATAGGTATAAATTTTATAAAAATCTGCAAGTTGATCTTGGGTATGCACATGATGAATGATTATATTATTATTTTTAATGTAATCTCAAATAAAGTGAAAATCAATTTCAAAGTGTTTAGTGTTGGCATGAAAAATAAGATTATTGGCAAGAGCAATTGCAAATATATTATCACAATATAAAGGAGTAGTAGAGGAGGGTAGTTGAAATTCATGAAGCAGCTGATGTAGCCAAATGAGATTTGTAGCTTCTGTAGCTAAAACTCTATATTATGCTTCTGTAGAGAATCAAGAAACTATCTTTTGTTTCTTAACTTGCATTGAAGTCGGTGTATTTCCAAGATAAACACAAAATACAGTAGTAGATTTTCTATCAATTGGCTCTCCAACCCAATTAGAAGCAGAATAAGTAGAGAGAGTCAGATTTCCAGGATAATAGATATAGATAGAAAAACAAATTACCTTTGATTTATCTAACAAGGCATTTGAGAAGTTTATAATCGATTTCCATTGGTTGATGCATGTGCTGACAAAATTCATTAACTGAATATGCAATATCTTGACTCGTGATGGTTAAATATTGTAAAAAACCCAAGATGTTTTTATTGTTCTAGATTGGAAGCTGGCACCAAGGAATGTTCATTCGAATTTAGTTTAGTGGGCAATGGTGTTGAAATCGGCGTGTAGTCAGTCATGCCAGCACGGTGCAGCAATTCAGCAACATATTTGGATTGTGAGAGATGTAAACCGTTTGCAAGAGATGTCACATGCATAACAAGTATTAAACAGTACCAAATCATTCTCAGTATAAGCCTGAATGTTTGATTTTTCATATTGACGTTGGTGTATAAGCCTGAAAGTAATTGCTGAATTTGTTGCTCATCATTCTCAGTAAGAAGAATATCATTAACATAAATGAGAATATATATATATATATATATATATATATATATATATATATATATATATAGTAGATGAGTTCTTATGATAAAATAATAATGAGGGATCAACAAAGCTTTGTTGAAAACCAAAATGCAGTAGATAATTGGAAAATGTTTGAAATCATCGACGTGGTGATTCTCTTAAGCCACATTTGGAGTTTTTGAGCAACCAAACTTGATTTTGATATTGAGAATCTTGAAAACCTGAAGGCTAAAACATACTGAGACATATAGATCTTATATTTAACCTTCTAAAAAGGCATTTGATACATCCAACTACATAATATTCCATTTAAAATTCGGTCATTATAGTGAGGAGAATGTAGATAGTTGGAAACATTGCGACTAAATCTATCAAGCTAATCTACTCCATATTCTTGATGACATCCTTGAGCGACAGGTCTAGCTACACTCCTATCTGAGTTTAGCTTGGTTTTAAAAATACATTTGCATCCCCAAACATTATGGTGAGGTGTATGAGCAAAAAGTTTTCAAATGCCTTGAGATTAGAGAGCTTTAAAGTCTTGTGACATAGCATTTCACCAAACTGCATCTTTAATTGTTTTATTTTAAGATGTCAGATTGCAAGAAAGAGTAGGATTAATCATACTAATAATGACATTTGGTTTCAGCTTCCTTGTGTGAGATATTGTAACCATTTTATGTGTATGTTGCAAAGAGGCAGCATCAGAAAAAAAGTTGCGAGCTCACTCAATGTGAGGCAATGTAACAATAGTTTGTTCCATGTTAGATGTAGATAGAGAATAATTGGTTTGGGTGGGCACTGTAGTAGCTGGTAGTGGAACCAGAGTTGAAGTGATAGAAGTAGTAGGCATTGTAGGAAGAGAAGTAGAAGACACAAGAAATAGAGGAGGAATATAAGAAGTAGAATGACTTGGCGGAGAATCAAAAGAAAGCTAATGATGAGGAAATATGTGTTCAAAGAATCTCACATGCCGAGAAATGAACATTTTTCATGTTTCAATGTGAAAACATTTGTAGCCGTTAGTGTTGGAAGCATAGCCAATAAATATTTAGGGAAGGGATTTGGCTTCAATTTTGTGCTTAGAATATGGAGTTAAACATGGATAATACAAATATACAAAAAATTTGAGATGGTTATAATTTTGACGTTGATTGTGTACCAATTAGAAATATGAAGCTTGTCTTGTAGACAATGATGGTAGCCGATTTACAAGATAAACAACAGTAAATAAAGTGTCAACCCATAATTTTAAGGGAAGTTTAGCCTCTACCATCAAAGTTTGAGCTATTTCACATTCATGAAGAAAGGTTTGGATATTAGTCGATAGATATTAACCACCACAGGTTTATGAGTGATTGCATAGATCAGAATCAATAGTCATTAGAAGACCAAACAATATACCTTCTACAATTATGAGGGCAATCTTTGGGATAGAGATTTTTAAGAGATGTTTATATTATATTCCCTGATTATAAACCCTAAAATAGACTAATTTACCTATTTTGAGTCAATTATATAGCATGATCCAAATATTATAGGTATGAGTAGTTTGAATAGTTAAAAATTTTAAAACCCTTACCTCCTTAATTATCTAGCATCATACTATACTATATGATTAGTTATTACATATATGCATTAGTTTCTTTTTTAATTGTTATTACTTAACTAGATTAATTTAGAAAGATGATTATATTGTGTGATATACATCCTATAGTCCAATTAACTTAAATTTTAAATTACTATAATTAAAGAAATAATATTATAATCATAATTTAGTTTAAATTTAGGCCTAATTATACAATATGGTTTCAATCATATAATATGATTAGTTCTTTTTTATTAATTTGCATTTTTCTCAATTAATATAGATTGATGTTATTTTATTTCTCAATGAGCTTATATTATACTATACAATTCATATAATATAATACGATCTAATAGAGATCAATTTGTATTAACTTTTTTGAAATTATAAGAAATATTTTTTTTGTAACCCTTTTTGTGATTATTATTTCACAAATTCCTTTACTTTGGCCAACCTTAGTGTGACCATGGGTCAAGCGAGTTTAACATGGCTTATTGATCTAATAGGGTCTATTACATATTCAGAATAACTAGGCAGGATTCTAAGGTCTTTAAGTGGCTTCTAGATAAGTTTAGAGCTAAGTAGGCCTGGATAGTCTATTTCAACAGGAAGATCTACCAAGGGTTTTCATTAGGTTTGATTTGAACTTTATTTTAGCCCATTACAAATGGGTTTGAAAATGGTTGAGATGGTTTTTAATAAATTTAAAAAGATCTAGGATAGACTCTAAAAGGTCATGGATGGCACTTGAGTCAAATTAGGGTCAACTTACTCTATGAGTCTCAAGGGGTCTAGAATAGGGTATGTGGCACACCTTAAGATTTTGGATTTTTAAGAGCTAGCTAATACTAGGAATGTAAAAAGCAAGTTTCGGGTCGGGTTCTAGTTGAACCCAAATCTGACCTGTACTTTTTAACCCGACCAATTTTTGCAAACATGTCATGTTTTTTGACTAGAACCCAACCTGCTTCTTTTATGTTTTACTAAAATATTTTTATTTTATTTTTCTTAAAATTTTACTTCAATCAATTTAAAATATATCATGCTTAATTCAGTTTGAGCAACATGGTTTACTATTTTTGGAAGTAACATTTACTTATTTCATAGCAATCTTCTAAAACCCTCCTAAATCAATTAAAAATTGGTCAAACTGGGTTGATTTCAGGTTTTCGGGTCAACCCGAAGCTGACCCAATCTTACAAATAGATCGAAATCCCTAAATGTTCGGATCGGGTTCACGTAGGATTTTGCGGTCGTGTCAACTATCAAATATTAACACCCCTAGCTAATTCTAAGCCATTAGGAATCCACCTAGGAGGGACCTAATTGGAAGGCCCTATCCATTGCCTCCTAAAAAAAGTTCAGTTAGGTCAAATGGGTTTTACACCTACTACCAATTTTGTAATAGTTCGCATTCTACTTGTCTTGGCTTCCACTTAAAGCTGGCTTCTTTATTTACTATATGTTCGTAATGATTTCTTGCATGAAGGCTTTGATGAAGATGTTTACTTTTTGTCATCTTTTCTTTTTGAATGAAAAGGAGAGATACAAATCACATTATTGAATGGCCTTAAACAAGCTTACCTCAATGGTTAGTTGAACTCTCAATCGCTATAAGAAAAATTGAGTAAGAGCAATTCTATACGATTTGGAAATCAAACATTTTTATCCTATTGGTTTACATTATGGCAACCAGAAATCACTCCACATTGCATCAACTAAGGCATATAAATAATGAATAGATCATATAGAAATTACTTGTCATCTCATATGAAAAAGGTTGAAAAATGAATGATCAAGATGCTTATGTGTCTACAACTAGTCAACTAGCAGACATCTTTATCAAATTATTATGCTATTCACAAGTCTCATTTTTTAACTTCCAATTCAGTTGACTCCAACTGAATTGGAAAATAATTTGGTAACAAAAATGAGACTTGTGAATAGCAAAATAATTTGGTAAAGATGTCTGCTAGTTGACCCAAACCATACTCAATTTTGTAACGGGTTAAAAATTCAGACCAAATTGGACCCAACATGTAACCCATGTGTGTGAGGGCCCAACATGCAAGGGTGACTGTAGGCGATGGTGTGGAAGTTCGAGACAAGCTCTATGGATGCGGGTGTACTACTGTCGATTGTGAGTAGGCGAGGGCGAGGCCACGTCGTTGTGAGTGCATGACTGTGTGCAGATGCATACACAACTGCGAGCAAGGGGTGAGACCGCATGAGTGCGGGGGGTGGCTGCCCGAGTCCAAAGTGTGCGTTGTGGATGCGGGTGCAAGCGTTGGGGCCCAAGTCTGGGGCAAGGTGCTGCACAGGAGCGACCAATGAGTTTAGATGAGGATGGGTCAAATTCTAGTTAGCGGATTGACCGGGACATTATCTGATTTTTCAATTGGGTCATAAATTTGAATCTTGTTTGTTAAACAGGTCAACCAAAACCCAAATTTTCTAGATCGGGTTTTGGTCAAATTAATAATTGACACCCCTAATAGTATGTATATGTTAGAATGCAATATCCTAATTAATTCAAGTATTATATATGGTTCAAATAATAAAAAAAACATGAATTCAAAATTTGCCTTGCTTTTTCTTTTTTTCAAAAAAAAATAAATGTAATGAGGAATAGCTTTATATAATCAAGTATATTAGTTCTGATGAGAGTCTAATTAAAAAAGTATATTAGTGCGTCGAGGATATTGTGACACTTTTAAAGTAATTTAAAATTTATATATTATATAAATTAAAAAAAATAAAAATTTAGATGTTAAATAAATAAATAAATAAAAAGCCGCTAATCATGTAAAAAGTTACAAGGCCCGCTCATCACGTCGAAGCCGCAAATCATCTTAAAGCGCTACAAATAGGACATGCAGGATTGCCGCAATTATCATAAGCTGAGTCACTCCAATAAAGGAATCAACGCACTTCCCGCAATTCCACCGTCATTGAAGGCGGTAAAAAGAAACGCGCGTAAACAGAATGCGTAGGATGTGCATTTTGGTCCATTTAATTAACCTGATTTGTAAATTAAAAAGTTACTTTATCTCGCTTCCAAAGTTTCCGGGTTGGTTTTTGCTTTGAGATTCGTGCCCGATCAAGATAGTTTCATGATGATGTATCAGTAATAGTTCGCAATTCTACTTGTCTTGGCTTCCACTTAAAGCTGGGTCCTTTATTAACTACATGTCAGTAATGCTTTCTTACATGAAGGCTTTGAATGAAAAGGGGAAATACAAATCACATTATTGAATGGCCTTAAACAAGCTTACCTCAATGGTTAGTTAAACTCTCCATCGCTATAAGAAAAATTGAGTGAGAGCAATTCTATAGGATTTGGAAATCAAACATTTCTATCCTATTCGTTTACATTATGGCAAGCCGACATGACTCCACATTGCATCAACTAAGGCCTTGAAATAATGAATAAATCATATAGAAATTACTTGTCATCTCATATGAAGAAGGTTGAAGAATGAATGATCAAGATGCTATGTGTCTACAACTAGTCAACTAGCAAACATCTTTACCAAATTACTATGCTATTCACAAGTCTCTTTTTGTTAACTTCCAATTCAGTTAACCCAGACCAAACTCTATTTTGTAATGGGTTAGAATTTCAAACTAGACTTGACCAACCCGTAACCCGTGTGTGCGGGGGCACAACATGCAAGGGTGACTGCAGGTGAGGGTGTGGAAGTCCGAGACAAGCTCTATGGATGCGGGTGTACTATTGTCGACTGTGAGCAGGCGAGGGTGAGGCCATGTCGCTGTGAGTGCATGACTGTGTGCAGATGCATACGCGACTGCGAGCAAGGGGTGAGACCACATGAGTGCGGGGGGTGGCTGCGCGAGTCCAAAGTGTGTGTTTTGGGTGTAGGTGCAAGTGTTTGGAGCCCAAGTCTGGGGCAAGGTGCTGCATAGGAGCGACCAATGAGTTTAGATGAGGATGGGTCAAATTCTGGTTAACGGGTTGATCAGGACACTACCCGATTTTTCAATTGGGTCATAAATTGGAATCCAAGGTGTGCGTTGTGGGTGCGGGTACAAGCGTTGGGAGCCCAAGTCTGGGGCAAGGTGCTACATAGGAGTGATTGATGAGTTTAGACGAGGATGGGTCAAATTCTGGTTAAAGGGTTGACCGGGACACTACCCAATTTTTTAATTGGGTCATAAATTCGAATCCAAACCCTACTTGTTTGTTAAACAGGTCAACCCGAACCCAAATTTTTTAGATCAGGTTCAACTCGGATTAATAATTGACACCCCTAATAATATGTATATGTTAGAATGCAATATCCTAATTAATTCAAGTATTGTATATAGTACATGAATACAAAATTTGCCTTGCTTTTTTTTTTTAAAAAAATTATGTAATGAGGAATAGCTTTATATAATCAAATATATTAGTGCGTGCAGGATATTGTGACACTTTTAATGTAATTTAAAAATTCTATAAATAAAATAAAAATAAAAATTTAGATGTTATATAAATTAAAAAAAAAAACCGCTAATCATGTAAAAAGTTGCAAGGCCCGCTCATCACGTCGAAGCCGCAAATCCTCTTAAAGCGCTGCAAATAGAACATGCAGGGATTGCCGCAATTGTCGAGCCTTAGTCACTCCAATAAAGGAATCAACGCACTTCCCGCAATTCCACCGCCATTGAAGGCGGTTAAAGAAACGCGCGTAAACAGAACGCGTAGGGTGTGCATTTTGGTCCATTTAATTTACCTGATTTGTAAATTAATAAATTACTTTATCTCGCTTCCAAAATTTAATAAATTTAAATAGTAATTTTTTTTTTTAAATATAGTTGAATGCAATCAAATATTAATTTGTCCAGTTTAGGTTTGAATAAATTAATTTTAATAATAAATTAGCTATTATAATTTTAAATATCATGGATAAAATAGAATATCAAATAATATTCATTAAAATATATAAATTTATAAATGAATAATATTTATATTATTTTATTATTATTAATTATTTATTTATAACTCATGAATTTTTTTAATTGTTTGACTTGAAAAAAAAATCAATAAGGCTTCCCGAATATGTTTATCTCTTGGATTAAAGCATGTACTTCTAATATTTATTTCTCTTTATGCATTAATGGGGCCCTCGAGGGGTTTTTCATCTCTTCTTTCGGACTTCGTCAATGTTGTCCTCTATCCCCCTACCTCTTCAACATTGTTATGGATAATCTTTCCTCTTGTATTGAAAATGCCACTAGAAATTCAACCTTCAATGCATTCACTATGGGCAATTGTGCACTTTCTCACCTTATGTTTGCAGATGATCTTTTAATCTTTGGTAGAGTGACGGTCTCTAATGCTCTTACTCTCAACACTATTTTTGAAAGGTTTGGTTGTGTCTTTGGGCTTCAGTCAACTCTCAGAAGAGCACAATTTTATTTTCTAAAGACACTCCTCTAAAGGTTGTTTTAAAATTATCAATAGGATGTGTTCTCGTTTCCTTTATTTTGGCAATATAAATCTTAGGAAATTGCACAGTATCTATTGGAAGGACACTTGTGTACCCAAATCCAAGGGTGGGTTGGGTATCACCTCCATTGACTCTCTTTACTACAATTTTGCTTGTTCAATCATTTGGAGGTGTTTAAGCTTTAGCAGCTTGCTGTTTGACTCGTGGCGTTCCAAGTATCAATCTCTTTGGAAACCTATGATTGTTAAATGTTATCAGTATTGGAAACATTTAAGGGATAGAAATGTACCCCTTAAACTTAAGGGAAAATTCTATAAGATGGCAGTGAGGCCTGCAATGATTTATGGTGCCGAATGTTGGCAATTAAAAGAGAAGCATAATACTAAGTTAAGTGTGGGAGAGATGGGGATGCTCAGGTGGATGAGTGGCTTTACCTTAGAGATGTGATTCGAAATGAGCATATACGTGAAAAGGTTGTAGTAGCTCTAGTAGAAGATAAGATTAGAGAGAGTCGACTTAGATGGTTTGGTCACATAAAAAGGCGGCCTTCTGATGATCCGGTTAGGAGAGTAGAGGTATTAGATTTGACTTAAGTTAAGAAAGGTAGGGGTAGACCTAAAAAAACTTGGTTAGACTTTATTAGATTTAAATAAGTATTTGACTTTTAATAGGACACAATGGAGAAAAAGGATTCATGTAGCCGATCCCACGTAGTGGGATAAAGGCTTGATGTTGTTGTTGTTGTTGTATTGGAAACATTTAAGTATAATGGCTGATAAGATCAAGCGGTGTTTTTTTCTGACTATTCACTATGGAAGCAATCTATCCCTTCTTTGGGACCCATGGTGCAATGGCACTTCCATTGCTAATATTCTGGATGATGCCCGAGATTTAAGTTTTTATTCTTCCTTTTACTGCTGGGATGTTGGCAAAATTATTAATGGGAATAGCTGGATAATCCCCCTTTGTTTTGAGGCTACTATTGTTTCTAAAATTCATAACGTCTGTATTAATAACCAGATTGAAAATCACCTATGGCTAGACATTACTAACCAGAAATTCAAAAACTTTAGGTCTCAATTCTATAGCAGTTGCACCTTGTCTCGTGGCATAAGTTGGTCTGGCACAAGAATTCCTCCCTCCGTTTTTCTACTTACGCCTGGATGGCCTTCAAAAATGGATTAAAAATAACGGATGTCTTACGTTCTCGTGGTATTAGCAATGCCATTGTTTGTAATTTCTGTCATACCGAGCAAGAATCTGTAGCTCATCTTTTCTTTGAATGCACTTTCACTTTTAGCATTCTAAAATCCTTCCTCCCCTGGTTGGGCAATCACCTTATAAGACCAAATTTATTTCTGGCATTGAAAAAGTGTTTTAGATCAGGGACTTGCTGCTCTCAGTTTAACTATTACCTTTTGGCTGCCTGTGCAAACATTTATTTTATTTGGAGAGCTAGAAATGACAGCATTTTTTGTGGTATTGTTGATTACCAAGCTATTGTGATGACCAAAATCAGGAATGCCATTGATTGCAAGACTTCGACCTAGAAGAATTTTTGATATTTTTGTTGTCCACTATCGATCTTGCTTCTCTCTCTCTGTTTTCTGCTTTTGGTGGGCTGGCAGTTTTTTATATGACAATGATGAATGCTGTTCTTTTCAGCTGCCCCTTTTACAATCTTTTTGGTAACCAGGGGCTCTGCTCTTGCTATCCCTTTCGTGCTGGTATTTGTCAGTTTTACAAGCATTTTGCTCTATTTTTGTTATTTTCAGCCCTTAGGCTTTTGTTACATCTCTTTCGAGTCTTTGATTTCTCTTTTTGTATACGAAAATCAGGACTATAGTTTTTCCTCATTTTTTCACTTGTAATCTCTTTTATTTCAGTATACGGGATTTCCCCAATAAAAAACTTCGATCTACTTGTTTGTAAAATTCTCCATATAAATAATTAATTAATTATCTTGTCGTTGATAGGATTGCTTTGGTTCATTCATATTTCAAAACTATCTAAATAACAACGTTATTTATAAAACTATATAAGTTGTTAGCTTTAAAAAAATATGCATTTGGTTAAGGTTTCATTTGTGATGGCTTTTTTTGTCGCTAAAATAATTTTTTTAGAACAAAAACTTTAATTTTTTACTAAAAAGCTGTAAAAAAAAACAATCTTAAATGAATCCTAAATATATTTTCGTTATTTTATAGTCAGCTATCATAACTAATTCATACATGTTTATAGAAATTTCTTAATGACAATATATTTTGTTTGCATTATGAAATTTTTGAGCGCACAAACATATTTTTGGACTATGAAAGTTTTGAAGTTTAAAAATAGAGGTCAATTGATACATAATAAAAAATCGTCTCAATCAGGCACTGAACTAGACACATATTTGAATAAGAAAATTTTAGATTAAAGGTTCATTTGTGATGACTTTTTTATTGCTTTTTAAAATAGAGTTTTAGTTAAAAAAATAATTAAAACTCTGTTAAAAGAAACAATAAAAAAGTCGTCCCAAAAGAACCCTAAATTTGAGACCATTTGGATACCGAGTTCAACCAACTTATAGTTAAATTAAGGCTTCCTTTTTGGGATAACTTTTTTGCAGTTTTCTTAAACAACTATCTAGTATAAAAGTTTCTTGAATTAGAAAATTTTATGATAGAAAGTCATTTTATAAAGCAGGAAGAAAGTTGTCTCAATCGAAGCTTAAATATCTCAACGAGATGAAAATATGATATAGATAATTATAGTAGTTGTGTCATACTAAGGCTTCATTTAGGATATCTTTTTTGCTATTTTATAAAAAAATATTTTAGAACAAAAATTTTTAATTTAAGAAATTTTTTTACTAAAAAGCTGTTTTATAAAATAACAAAGGAAGCCTAAGTTTGATGGTGAACTTTAAATTTTTTTTATGGTAAATATTATACTAATGTAAATTTAATCATTAATCACCTTATCACATGAAACATTCTCTAAAAATTTTATAGCTTTTTATGATCATATGCCATAGATCTATGCAACGATTATGTTTGTACTTTAATTTCTCCAACAAGAGTTTAAACAAAATAAGTTCATATGGTGCACAATATTATAAGATTGTGATGTGGCATGCAATGCTTAATGGTGACGAATGTTGGCCATTAATAGAGAAGAATAATACTTATTGGGGAAGAGATGAGAATGCTCAGGTCGATGAGTGGCTTTACCCTTAGAGATAGGATACAAAATGAGCATATACGTGAAAAGGTTGGAGTAGCTCCAGTAGAAGATAAGATTAGAGAGAGTCGCCTTAGATGGTCTGGTCGTATAAAAATAGCAGCCTTCTGATGATTTGGCTAGGAGAGTAGAGGTATTAGATTTGACTTATGTTGAGAAAGGTAGATGCAAACCTAAAAAGACTTGGTTAAAAAATATTAGGAATGATTTTTCCTTATTAGATTTAAATGAAAATTTGACTTTTAATAGGACAATGGAGAAAAAGGTTTCATATAATCGACCCCACGTAGTGGGACAAAGGCTTGATGTTGTTGTTGTTATAATGTTGTTATAGAGAAAATAATTATATTAAAAAGTCAGAGGGGATGATGGTGCCAATTGAGTAGAAGATGAAGCAATAATATTGGTTTAGGTGTTAGATATTAAAAGCCGAAGATTAGGGAAAATGGCGCGAAGACGAAGAGGCTAAGGCAATATTAGGGTGGGTTTAGACAGAAACATTAATACATAAATGAATTAATAATTAAGTAAAATGTTTAGAAGAACTAATAAATTAATAATAAATTAAATTAGTCAAAAGGACCTAAGGGAAACTCGACGGACTTTAAAACGTTATAATTAAGTAAACATTTAGAAGAATTAATAATTTAAATAAGTGAAATAGAACCTAATAAATAAATTAATTAATGTATAAATAAAATGAATGGTTGAGATTCATCTTTGATAAACTAAAAAAAAGGCTAGGATTATATTTGGGTGGAATCCTAAGCCACTTTTATATAGTAGTATTTTTAGCAAATTTACCCCGTCTCCGAGGAGGAATAAATGGAGGTGAGCGGAAATAGATGGAGCTGATTAAATTAATAATTTATAATAAATAAATCTTGTACTTTTAAAGAATTTGGTAGCGGAATGCAACAACGATTTGGTAGCCAAGGCGCAAAAAAAGCAAGTTTCCTTCATCTTCCAAAACATTTATCCCTATATTTATACCATCCTCTCCGACGATCCATCGATCGATATATTTAACGATGGATCGATCTATTTCCTCTCTACATATGAGGAAGCTTTGCCCAAATCTAGAGCGAGAAGATGCCCTTGACACCGTCCTCGAGGTTCCTTTACCGGAGGAGATGTTTCCCAACCGGAAGGGAGGATCGTCGTCGTCATCGACCGACCAAGACAATCACTACGCTTGGCTCAAGTCGCAAGCTTTCAACAAAGCCACTGACAGCCCGCCGCCGATGCTTTCCGGCCGGACCGCCGAGCTGCAGCTCCTCCTCAGCGTCATCGGCTCGCCGCTCATCCCTATGCCCGTGCCGTTCGACACCGCATTCACTAACCGCTCCGTCTGCGAATCCTCCATTGTAAATCCTAATCCTTTTATTTGTTAATTGTTTTTGGAGCTTGTTACAATTTGATACTTAAAAGAATTTTTAGAACATACAAGGATTTAACGTATATCTTCATGATTATGTTGGATATTATTTGATTAAATAAATTTTGATATAACTTTAGATCTCAAAATATTTGGGTATTTATTATTTATATGTTAGAAATTTATTATAATCAAGATAGTTGAATCAGTGCGCCTGATCATTCATACTCTAATTAGGTTGCACGTCAACAACTATTGAAGCTAGATAGCGCTAACAAATTATATTAGAAATCAATGAACATCCACTACAAGAAAATCCTCAATTACCCATGGATTTTACCGCCCGAATTATTTACCGCCGGAAATATTTTTCTGACGCCTATTTTACCGGCAGAAAATTTGCTGTCGGAAAGGCGCCAGTAATTTATAAAACCGCAAGAAAAAGACCATTTTCCACTGAAAAATATCGCCGGAAATGATTGATCTTTCTGTAGTGATTGATGTCTATTATCACCATTGTTCGAAGTCTAACAACCATTGATGTTTGACATACATATTCTTGGCACCTAATTACCTCTCATATTAAAAAACTAAATAGAATACCTATTGTAGATCATCATTGACATATAGTTGCCACAACTCCATGCCAATTGTTGATTGATATTGAAGCGCATCATTGTCATATGCTCACCTTCTTAGTCGTTCTCTTAATACCTTATTCTATCAAAAGAACAATCAAGTTACTTATTGAATGTTACCAAAACATTCTTGTTGATTTTGCTCAACATCAACTAATGATCGTCATTTGTCATTAGTTTTCTCATTCACATTATCTGTTCTTTCATTAGAAGAATGACCAAATCAGTTGCTCATTATTACTCAATGTTATCGTTCCCTGTCCATCAACGTACAATGTCTTCCAATGATGAAGTCTCAATATTTTTTACCCATCGACATCCAGTACTTATATTATTAGCATATATCTAATAAATGATCTCCTATCCTATCTACAAAATAACCATACCAATTTAATTTTGTTCTTTGTTTTTGATCAGTAACGTCAAACATTTCTATATACTTAATGTCTGAGAGCAACTCAAGCACAACAAAACACCTATTACCATCTTAGATAACATCTCCAATAATTTAAATCTTTTATAATGTATTAATACCCTCTCTAATTATGAGAATAATGCCCTTTATAATCTTTTGACTTGTATGTGTTGAGTTGTACACTTCAACTAAGGCTTCGTTTGGGACGGCTTTTTTATTTCTAAAATGGAGTTTTAGAACAAATTTTTTTATTTTTGTATAACTCTGTTTTAGAAAGCAGTAAAAAAGCCGTCCCAAATGAAGCCTAAATTAACCCCAACTTCTTTTCCTTTAATGTTTTTGATGATAAGAAATTTCATGCAATATCTCTGCTGCTTTCAATGTATTTATATGTGCACAATTTTCATGCAACTCTAAGATGATAAATTCTGACTTTGTTATCAAAAATATTTTAGCAAACAACATCATTCCATCTTAATTGATTATTTAAAAAAATAATGAATGATTTAATTTCCCTTTAAAAAATAAATAAAATTCTAACAATTCCATGCTTATATATACGGTAAATAAAAAACTACATGTTTATATGTGCAGCAAGCCTCAACGGCCAAGTACATACTACAACAATACATAGCGGCGACCGGCGGGCAGGCGGCGCTAACGTCGGTGCAGAGTATGTATGTGGTTGGGAAGGTGCGGATGAGCTCGTCGGAGTTCCACATGGGCAATGATAACTCCTCGGTCGCTGCCGCCGTTCCTCCGTCCATAACAAGGAATGGCAAAGGCGAGATTGGAGGCTTCGTGTTATGGCAGAAGAATCCCGAGCTCTGGTTCTTTGAGCTCATTATGGCCGGCTGTAAGATGAGCGCGGGCTGTAATGGCAAGCTCGCCTGGCGCCAATCCTGCTCGGAGCAATCGCACGCTTCGCGTGGCCCGCCGCGTCCTCTCCGGAGATCTCTACAGGTTCTGTTTACAATGACGTTGCTTTTCAATTTTCATACCCAAAAATAGTCAATCTTATATTCTCATATGACATATTTTATATGAAAAGTTTTACTTTTGCCCAAACTATTGCATCCTGGAATATTGGTGATGCTAGAGAAATACAAAGTTTAGCTTTCGAGTCTTGTACGAAGATCTGACACATAGACAAATAGAATAGAGATGTGCAATAATCATAAAAGACATTAGAATTTTTACATGGAAAATCCCGTTCAGACTCCGCACGTAATAATTTATCCTACTATAGTAGAGGATTGAGCTTCATATGCAAAAGCTTGGAAGTTAATCCATAAACCCTCTTTTACATTCTTCTTCCTTTTTGAGACCATTAATTATAGTTTGAATGTTGTGTTAATTCAAGAGAGGATCCCTTGACTAAATAATATTGACTTTACGAATCATGAGGTCGTATATAGTCCTTATAAAATTATGAAATATAGTTAAATTATATTAAAAAAAATTATTTATTCTAATGTAGGGTTTTCGTTATTTAAGTTTATTACACTGTTGATCATCTTGTCACTACTGCGTGTATCTATGATTCTCCACAATAGTAGATTCTCTTCCAAGTACTTCTTTTTGCAAATGAAAATAGAAACATAATTTAATTAATTTAAAATAGAAGCCAAACTAAAAAACTAACTAATTATCATCTATGCTCAATGTGAGTAACTAAACTGCTTTTATAAAGGGAACTGCCTAAACCTGCACAATAAAAAATCTGATTTTATTTATTTTCTCCCTCTTTTTGTATAAATAGCGCTTTCCCAGGATATGTATGAATTAGCTAGTTGCCCTCACCTATCCATGACAATCACTCGCCCGATTTGCAAATATTGGAGAATTTATCATGTATACAAGTTGGAATCTTATTTCTCAAATGTATTCTTTATTTTGTCATTATGTCAAGGCAGCATCCTAAATCTTTTTGTAGTTTAAAAATAAGCTATGATTACAATATGAACATGCTTAATTATTGAATTTCTTATATGATTTACAGTATCTTTACATCAAACTCATGATATCACATACATATCACGAGCATATACAGATGTTTTTCTCCAAAAAATATAAATGGCAGCAAACTTGCTCCCAATGATATCTTTGATTTTATACGTGGCCTATTTAGGGGAATTAAACCTTTTAAAAATTTATTTTATATTATTAAAATATAATTGTCAACATAATAAAAAATTAATCGGATGTGAATATATACGTGTCACTGTCAAGCTTAATATGCATACAACCATCTGAACCTTCTTAAACACCCATACATCCCTGGTTTGTATATGTAAAAGGCCCTATATAACGAGGTGGTGGTAGTAGGGGATAATAAGTAGGTTGTGTGTTTGGTGGATAGTAATATGTGGATGGGCTAACATGAGATGGTGACAGAGATAAGTATGGATAAAAAGGTCGACATTTACAAGCATTAAATAGCAATGTTGTATTATATACATATTGTATTTCAATAAGAGTGCTTAACAACACAAAACTCATACTTAAATATAGAGTCAAAACATGGCCATCTCTCTCTCTCTCTCTCTCTCTCTCTCTCTCTCTCTCTCTCTCTCTCTCTCTCTCTCTCTCTCTCTCTCTCTCTCTCTCATGCGTAATACATTGCATTTCACACTAGGTTTGCATCGAATTTCGACTCTTCAATTTCCTACTCGTCGACGGATCATGTCCTTGCCGCTATCTCTTTCTTATTGCATCGCTCTCTATCTTACGCTTGCGTCTTGCAATGTCCCAAGTTCCGAATCAACACTTAAAGGAAGGATCATTCCTTAATGGTGGAATGACATCCGGGTTAGTTGAGTCGAACGGTTCGACTGTTCTTATATCAGGTTATTACAACACAAATGGGAGGAAGAAGATGGTTTGGAAAAAAATATTTACTTATTTATAGCAGACTGGTTTGTCAAAAATAAGTGTGAGATTATTGGCGTACCAATCCACCAAAAGTCACCAAATAAAATTGGCTGTGTTTTTTCAGTACTTTTTCCGTAAATCTCTATTCTTTTAATGTAGTGAAAGTATAATTCATTAAAATGCCAAACATTACATCAATGCAAGATAAATCAATGATATTACTATAACAATTATGTTAAATCTAAATAATTACACTATTATTACAATAAGAAGAAGAGCAAAGTAAAAATTGTTACAAAAATGATGTGCATTTGATCCTAAAAGTATATTGGGTATGACCTAGCTTCTTCCCATTGGCTACACTACATTGCCTTGCATGGCTGCATCTATCTCCTCCCTTTGAGAGCCTTTAACTCTTCTCTAGAAGATCATTATTCGGCTCCATAATTCGGGTTAGCAAAATAATGCTTTTTATTTTTCTTAAATCTCTTAGTTGTCGTCATTTTCAACTAGATATATATTTTTAACATATGAAGCTCATCTTGCTTCTCACATATATAACTTTGAACATAAGTTGTAATATCTAACACCTTGATTCCTTGTTGCAATTGACATATATTCGCTTGGGAGATCAATATCGACACAAAATTGCATGTTCATGTCTGCTCCCACAATTCAAAATCACCACTAAGATAATTATCATGGACATATAGTTCAATTTTATTAATGTGGCAGACAATCAAACTTTCAATCATATAGAAGAACTTCCCTGATGAAACTTCATTTTTTTTTGCCAGTATTATTTTTACATTCAAAACAATGTTGTGTATATCTAAGAACTATTTCTTTATTGTATCCCTAAAAAATAAAATAAAATAAAATAGTCATGGATTGGAGCATGCATTCTTGCTAATATTATTACAACTATAAACAATATCATTAATCATTAAGTTGAATAGGTTCCAAGGGTCAAAGCTAACTTTATTCTTTAGAGAGTAACTATGGTTGAGTCTTTAACATGCATTTTGTCAAATTTCTATATAATTTAACTCTTATATAAGCCTTGAAAGTCAACTGATATTTCTCATAATAGCTATCAATTTTGAACTTTACCATGATATTGATTGCTACACGATGATTATAAGCTCCATATTATGCCTTTAGTACGATGTGATGAAACATTGACAATACTATTATGTCTATTATAAATAAACATCATGTTTTTAACAATTTATATTGACTCCCTTACTCTGCTTATTAATGTACATGCAAATTAATATTTTTTTAGTTAACTATTATAAGCATCATTAGGTGAATTTATAGTGTATTTAGAATTGTTCAATCCACACTTAATGTAGGTTGACATGTACTTTTGAAGTCTTGAATATAAATAACAAAAGAAAAATAGACATATTTGACATATTTCTTCACCTTAATTGAAATTTTCCTTTCATCTCATAGAGAAGGAAAATCCTCTTTCACTTTTATTTGCTCCAAAAAATCTGTCTGCTATTAATAAATGGAGCCTTTATATCAACGATCATTGAATTTTATATGCTTTAGGCACTTACCCTTATATGATAGGAGTTATTTACATGTCATTAATAAATTTATGCTTAATTTGCTGAATTCTAATAGATTTTAAATAAATTTACATTAATAAATTTGAAAGAGAAATCTCTGAGGTCATATTAGAATTAACTAAAAATTGCTCATTTACATTATTAAGCATAACTTTTTAGTCATTTATGGAATTGAGTCCAATCCAATTTATAAATTATTTTAACTCAATAATATCCTTCCTCTAATGAATTCGGTGGGCATTAAAATTTTATTTGGAATAGTTTTTTTTATTAATTTTAAATCAATTTTTTTAGGCAAAAAATTTTTATACTAAAAATTATTTTAAAAAGCAGAAAGAAAACGGCCTCAAACGAAGCTTTTTTTTAATCTAATTAGACTTATAAAAAAAACTCTAACACTATATTCATAGATTTTATATATTAATGTAATTTATAAATTATAAAACTTTAAAATAAAAATAAAAATTTATATATTAAGTGGCATTAAAATTATTTAGATTTTTTTTTTTAAATTTTTTTTATTTCTTTTAACTTTGAAACGCTATGCACTGTAGTTCTGACTTGTAGGATATTACAGGGCCTAGACCCGCGCTCAACGGCAAATCTCTTCGTCGACGCAGTCTGCATCGGCGAAAAAATCGTAAACGGCGAAGAATGCTTCATTCTAAAGCTCGAAGTCAGCCCCAATGACCTCAAATCCCGCAGCGCATCCAGCTTCGACATTATCCGCCACACCGTTTGGGGCTACTTTAGCCAACGCACTGGCCTTCTTATGCAGCTGGAAGACTCTCATCTCCTCCGTATAAAATTTGGTTGCGGCCGCATCTCCGCCTCCACCCAGATCAGCTGCAAAAGCATCAACAATGATTCTTCCATCTTCTGGGAAATTTTTATGGAATCCATCATTGACGACTATCGCTACATTGATGGCATCAATATCGCTCACAGTGGCCGAACCGTCGTCACTCTGTTCAGATACGGCGAGGGATCGGTTAATCATAAGCGCCGGTTGGAGGAGTGTTGGACGATTGAGGAGGCCGATTTCAATCTGCATGGCCTTGCGATGGATTCTTTTCTTCCACCGTCGGATCTTAAGGTCGATTGCGACTAGGGTTTGTGAGTTTTTTTCCTCTTTTCGATTAGTTGATTTTTTTGTTATGATGTACTTTTAATTGCTCTTGTTTTTTTTTTTTTTTTTTTTCATTTTAAGGAATTAGGAAGCAGTGAAGAGGGAGGAACTGTATAGATGGAGAGCGGGGTTTCCATTGTTTTTATTCATTTTCATTTTACACCAAGAAAGGATTTGTAAGTTAAATCCAGAGTTTGGAGAAATTAGTGAGAAAGTGTAACTCATTATGTGTTGAATTGATATTGCGATGCAAATCATTCATATCAGAAGAGTATAAAGTAGTACATATTAAAAGCATGTGTCTAGAAAAGATAGAATTACGAGGCTGTGAGCTATGCTCATTTATTAATCTTTCTTACCTGTATTAGATAGGTTGCATGTTTAAGCTTTTGACGAAAGCATTTCAAGTTGAGCTCATTCTTATTTATCTGTTGTCAATTGAATCAGTGGTTATTAAAGAAGCAAAGCTCAAATCTTTGAGATGCTAACTATATATTTTCATTATGAATTGCTCTCTCTCTCTCTCTCTCTCTCTCTATATATATATATATATATATATATACTTATCCAATATTATATGTTTTACAGTGGAGTAGCTGCTCTCTCAGATTGATTGCTTGATATTGTACACTGTTTGATGGAGGTTTTAGAATTTGATTTTGCTAGCTAGGATGCTATCCCTATCTGCTTTAAAAGGCATATGAAATTGTATTTGCTCATTTTATTCAGTGGCATGGAGAAGAACTTGAAATCTTCCATGTGTTAACGATAATACCAGCTGCTTCCTGTAGCAGGTTAATGAAACTGAAACAACAAATTGAAATAGAGCAGAGAAAATGAGGAAAACTTCTATATTCATTTTCATGGTTTCAAATTTTAATAAAAACAGTACCATAATATATACATCAGTTAGACCCTGAAGCAAGGTCCTAGATGATTACATTTCAATGGTGAGAAATAAATGCTGAAAAATGTAGCAGACTGCAATCATCAGAGTAAGCGGCCACATGAGGAAATTAGAGAAAACACTTATCTAGGCTAGGAGGCTTGTTTATCACCCTCCCTCAAGTTAACTCTCTTCTTAGATATAGTTAACTTGTTTCTAATGGTAAAACCTTCGTAATAGGTAAGGATTTTATAAAAATATCTGCAAGTAGATCTTTGTTATGCACATGATAAATAATAATAATAGTATTTTTTTAATGCAATCTATAATAAATTGTTGACGTCTACCAAGGAATAAAAAAATTGCATACCCCTGCCAAATCCCTGTTGAAATCCAAAGCCCATACCCGCCGCTGCTACAGTCTTATCTACAGTCCGCGACAACGCCGAATGGTCCCGTCACTAGCTTGCCGAGGCTTGTTCAAGTCGTGCGTCATTCTCGTCGTTAAAAGGAGAAAGAAAGGAAGACTTCGGCTGGCCTTCTTCACCTCTTCCATGCTCCTTCCTAACTCCCATCCAAACCAAGAGCTCTCCTGTTCGTAGAGAGAGAGAAAGAGAGAGGAAGAGAAAAGCCGATCCTACCTCCATCTTGTCTGCCCGACTTCGCCTCCTCCTCCGACGATCTCTTCCTATCGGTCTGGGAAAATCGGAAGCAAACAACGGGAGTCCGCTAGCTGAGAAGGTAACTTTCTCCCTCAAGCGTGCTTATTCGGTCAAATCCCAAATTTTGTCGAACTATAGAGAGGGAGAGAGAGAGAGATTCAATGCTTTTAATTATAATTAATTATAATTATAATTATTTTGATTAATTATGTTATTATAATTAATTATAGTTAATAGTAATTAAATTATTATAATTAATTATAAATAATTTTAATTAAAATTAAAATTAAATTTTTAAATTATAATTTATTATTATTAATTAGTTTCTTAAAGATTAATTAATATTAATTAGTTATAATTAATTAAGTTAAGTATAATTAATTATTTTGGTTAATTATAATTAATATAATTAATTATTCTAATTGATTATAATTAACTTCAAATAAACATAAATAATTAAAATAGTTATAATTAGTTCTAATTAATATTAATTAAAAATAAGAATAATAATACTTCTCTCCCTCAATCCTCGTGCCGATGTCACCAACAACCCCGTGAAGGTACGAATTTTATAAACTCAGATTCTTGCTCTCAAAGTTCGTGGCAGATTGGAAAATTGCCCATTCACACTTTTGTTGCGTGTGGTGGGATGAGACCCCAATCCGATGCCTACGACGGGGCGAGTAATCACCTTAAACCCAAAACCCTACTTCAATGTTTGTGGCGGACCAGAAAACTGCCCATGCACGCCTTTATTGCGCGTAGTAGGATGGGACCCTAGTGCAGCACATACGGCGAGGCAGGATCACTCATAAGTACCCCCGAGCGGGGGGAAAGCAAACTGCTCTTTTTCAAAAAAAAAAAAAAATCTTTTAAAGCCCCATATACGCCTTTGTTGGCGTGGTGGGAGAAAAATAAAAATACTTCCACCGCAGTGTCTCACAAACACCAACCGTGCACATCTTTGTTGACGCCCCGGGTGGGTGGCCTCTTGGTTTTTCCCCTAAACGGGGGAGACACCGGGAGGCTGCCGAAATTTTGTCTAAAATAAGGCAAGGACTTTGAATAATTTGGGACTTGTGGACTTGAACCAAATGGACTTAAATGAACTTGCAAGTGGACTTGGTGGAACTCAGATCAACTTGGTACCGAGGAAAAGAACTTGGACCAAATCACATTGAACTTGAACCTAAATATACAATAAATTAAATCCAAATTAAAATCAAATGAACTCAAAGTTGAATCAAATGGTGAAAACTTGTAAGCTTGAACTTGTCTTTTGAACTCGATTCTGAACTCAAACATGTGGATATGGAACTTGAGCTTGTTATTTGAATTCGGACTTGTTGTGACGCCCCAAGATCCGTGTAGCGAAAGGATTCATCTGATCGTTCTATTGCCTCTCTTTCTTTTTGTTTTTCTTTATCTGTTGTTCATATCAGTCCATGCATACATATATTCAGAGCCAGAGATAATTACATTACAGAAAAGAAACAACGGCGGATACTATAATTCACATATAGTACAACAGAGTACAGACAAAAAGCGTCCAAAAGGTCATATACAATAGCCGCACCGGCTACAAAAGAAAGCCTACCAAGGCTACAAAACAAAGAGCTACAGAACTCGACAGAAAGATCTTCAAGCTGTAGGCCCTGCACCTGAAAGTATTAACCACATATAATGAGCTTACTAGCCCAGCAGGTCACCAAAGCCTACAACTGAAATCAAAGCACGATCGAAATAATATGCAGGTCAATCGAGTCAAGTCAGCTATGATCAATGAATCTATGCAGGTACGGAAATCAAATCAAATTGAATCAATCAATACTCAATAGTCAATACGGCGGCAAAAGAATCAATAAATTAATACGTCATAGCTATCAAATCAATAAGTGCTTTCAGTCAATATCTATTCATCGTAGCAGTTCCTGTCAATCAATATTATCAGTTCAATCAGTCGTGTCGTCTAGTCAATCTATTGTATCTATCATATTCATCTTATCACTTGAATATCTATTTCAGTCAATAATAATCTATAACATCAAATCAATCAATAAGTGACTCGTGTCAGAACATACTCTTACAAATCAATTAGTCAGTTATTCAATACAATTTACTCGATGTCAATATACGATATTCAATATCAATACATTCGTGAGAACCATTCCATAATGACGACGCGTGACGCTACAATAAGGAAATCATCTCAATCAATAAAGCACTTTCCAGTCAATTATGTCAATAAGCTCAACTCCTAATAAACAATCAAATTAATACGGCGAAAGATCCATTGAAATCAAATCAAATCAATACAACGAAATCATCAGGTCAATAGAAATCAATACAATCAGCTCCAGAAAGGAATCTATTCTACGATAAATCAAATCCATACGGCAATAATCCATCCAGTCAATCAATCGATAATCGGCACGACGAACCAATATATCAATGCATCAATAGTATATCAGAATCTGTCGTATCAATAGTATCCACATGTCCATATCATATCCATATCGATGTCAATGTCGATATCTATCAATCAATACAATCTATATCAATGTCGATATCAATATCTATGAATCAATATACAGAATCCATATCAATGTCGGTGCCGGTGTCTATGAATCAATACAATCCATATCCATAATCCATAGTCCATGATCGATAATCCATAAATCAAGTCGATACAATCGATAGCGATGAATCAATACAATCAATAAATCTGTCAATGAAATCCATACAATATCAATAAATCTATAAATCCACGTCAATATCGATAAATCAATCGGAAATCAATAAATCAATGCATATCAAGAAGTCCATACGATGCAAGATCATACAATGTCATACAATGGTCTTATTCGACAAGCACAAACACTAGTCATGATCAACCAGATTAACTGGCTATTATCAATAGTGCTGTTGTAGAATCCGTTGCTGTTGTAGTCCGTACGTTGGTCTATCAATAAGAGTCGTCACTCTTTTTGCCCGTCGGCCGCCCGTCGGCATATAAAACTCCTTATAACTCCCAATCGTTATATCAATGATCAATGGTTTAAAGGAAAGCCCGTCGGCCCACCATCCTGTACAGGTCAAGTCTATCTTCACCAACGTTCAACTAAGTTCCCACTTGTCTTTCAGTAACACAATCAATTCAATGAATAATCGATGCAATAAGCAATATTAAAGAAATCTAAAACAATCATATCAATAGTCATACACGTATCAATTCAATCTATCAATCTCAGGGAAGTCAGAAATCGTACAAAAATCGGGCAGAATAACGGCAATCTACAGAATTTACACAAAAATCTCCAGAAACTACAATCCACCAAATTAATACAGAACGTGCACAGCAACAATATAAGACTATTCTTCTACTGCTCAAATCAATTCGGACATCATAATAAATTACAGTCAAAATAAAACCCCGCAGAATCAAAACAGACCGGACGAAATCTTCCAGAAAATACTTAAAATGTGCAGAATAATCATCTCTACAACATACCAAAAGTTATGCGGTGAAATCTTCGTCAGTACCAAACGGGGTACAAAAATCACTTACAAAAACACAAATCTGAGCACCATTTCGCAAAACCTCAAAATCTTCGAAAACAGAAGTAGGGTTCGGAGTCCTTACAGCGAGACAAACACAATATCCAACAGCAACGAACGACGAAAATCGCTCCGCGGTCTCCAAAACCAGGTTTCCTCTTTTTCTTTTTCTCTTTCTCTCTCCTCAAAACAGATATTTTGAGTTTAAAATGATTTTCTCTCTCATCAAAACGAGCTGATTTTCATATATCATAAAGCAGATCGGCCCGGCCGATCGCCAAATCGTCCCGGGACGATCAGACCAAAAAAATCGTCCTGGACGGTTCCCAGGACTATTTTCAGGCCGATATTTTCTACAGTGCAGATCGGCCTGGACGATCCCACTATCGTCCCGGACGATTCTGAGAGGAAAAATCCAAATCAGAGAGGAACAGTAAGGGAATGAGGTCTCACAATCTCCCCACCTTAGAAAAAATGTCGTCCCGACATTTCCCTACAGGTACGAGACAAAAACAACGCAAAACAAATCGATCCAATCCAAATCAAAACTCGTCGAAATCCATACAAACACACAATGCAATCAATCACATGTCAATATGCATGATCAAATGTCAATATCAATTGGTTAGTCAAATCAATCTTACCAGTAGAACTTTCTGTACGTTGTTGATATGCATGATGCTGTAGACTGTAAACACGTGGCACCACTGGAGGAAGTGCAGGAGGTCGTGGCGCAACTGTCTCTCTCTGATCTCTGACAGCTCTATCATCTATCCGGTTCCCTGATCTCTCACTGTAAGTCCTCGGGCCAACAGTCCTCTGCTGTCCTGTACCCGTGCCAGAATCAGTCCGTCCACCCAGTCCTTTCTGAGGACAATCTGCTGCTCTGTGCCCTTGCTGTCCACAGTGAAAGCACTGCCCCGTCAACAGGTAGCATCGACCTGCATGTCGTTTACCACAGTGAATACATGCTCCAGAACTACCAGACGATACTACCGATGCAGATCGCGGTACAGATCCCGATGCAGATCCTCTCGAACTCTCATATCTGCTTTTCTTCTTTCTATCTCTATCAAAATCATCCCTTCGTACTTCATCTCTCCTCCTCCTGGTATCCTCGTACCTCGATACCGGTGTCGCCAAGTCAATCTCTATCAATCGGGCCCGCTCCACTAGCTCAGAAAACTCATGTATCCGGAAGGGTACTAGTAGATGCCTCAGCTCTCTATTCAATCCATGTAGGAATCTATAGCACTTTTCTTCGGGAGTAGGAATCATATGAGCAGCGTACCTCGAAAGTGCAGTAAACTCGGCCTCGTACTGCATCACTGACTTGCGGCCTTGCTCCAATCTAATGAAAGCTTCCTGCATCTGTCGCTGAGCTGACGGCGGTACAAACCACATTCTGAATACTGCAGTGAACTCATCCCAGGTGATCTCAGCATTGATCTTCCCCTGGAATTTCTCTCTTTGCTGTCCGATCCACCATCTCTCCGCTTCTCCCTCAAACAGGAACACAACTAAGGATACTTTTCTGTTTCCCGGACACTGCATACTATCAAAAATCTTTTCCACCCTCAGGATCCAATCCTCAGCAGCCTGGGGTCCTACACCTCCCTTAAACGACGGAGGCTTCAGCTTATGAAACATCTGCAAGTGTCTGTCTACCTCTTCCTCTTTGCTCCCACTCATCTTGCTCTGCGCATCCCCCATAACATGTGCAATCGCAGTAGCCAACTGAATCATACTCTCTGAAGGTACTGGGGCTGCACTCTGTTGCTCATTCGGTACACTGGATTCTGCCGGATGATCCATAGCTTTTCACCTGCACAATTCAGAACAGATAATACGAACATGTAATGATGTATGCCAATGAAGCTCTTACAACTACCCAATCTACCCACTTATCAATCCAATCCTACAACTCTGGTAACAATCCATTCTTCCAATAACACTGCTCTGATACCAACCTTGTGACGCCCCAAGATCCGTGTAGCGAAAGAATTCATCTGATCGTTCTATTGCCTCTCTTTCTTTTTGTTTTTCTTTATCTGTTGTTCATATCAGTCCATGCATACATATATTCAGAGCCAGAGATAATTACATTACAGAAAAGAAACAACGGCGGATACTATAATTCACATATAGTACAACAGAGTACAGACAAAAAGCGTCCAAAAGATCATATACAATAGCCGCACCGGCTACAAAAGAAAGCCTACCAAGGCTACAAAACAAAGAGCTACAGAACTCGACAGAAAGATCTTCAAGCTGGAGGCCCTGCACCTGAAATTATTAACCACATATAATGAGCTTACTAGCCCAGCAGGTCACCAAAGCCTACAACTGAAATCAAAGCACGATCGAAACAATATGCAGGTCAATCGAGTCAAGTCAGCTATGATCAATGAATCTATGCAGGTACGGAAATCAAATCAAATCGAATCAATCAATACTCAATAGTCAATACGGCGGCAAAAGAATCAATAAATCAATACGTCATAGCTATCAAATCAATAAGTGCTTTCAGTCAATATCTATTCATCGTAGCAGTTCATGTCAATCAATATTATCAGTTCAATCAGTCGTGTCGTCTAGTCAATCTATTGTATCTATCATATTCATCTTATCACTTGAATATCTATTTCAGTCAATAACAATCTATAACATCAAATCAATCAATAAGTGACTCGTGTCAGAACGTACTCTTACAAATCAATTAGTCAGTTATTCAATACAATTTACTCGATGTCAATATACGATATTTAATATCAATACATTCGTGAGAACCATTCCATAATGACGACGCGTGACACTACAATAAGGAAATCATCTCAATCAATAAAGCACTTTCCAGTCAATTATGTCAATAAGCTCAACTCCTAATAAACAATCAAATCAATACGGCGAAAGATCCATTGAAATCAAATCAAATCAATACAACGAAATCATCAGGTCAATAGAAATCAATACAATCAGCTCCAGAAAGGAATCTATTCTACGATAAATCAAATCCATACGACAATAATCCATCCAGTCAATCAATCGATAATCGGCACGACGAACCAATATATCAATGCATCAATAGTATATCAAAATCTGTCGTATCAATAGTATCCACATGTCCATATCATATCCATATCGATGTCAATGTCGATATCTACCAATCAATACAATCTATATCAATGTCGATATCAATATCTATGAATCAATATACATAATTCATATCAATGTCGGTGCCGGTGTCTATGAATCAATACAATCCATATCCATAATTCATAGTCCATGATCGATAATCCATAAATCAAGTCGATACAATCGATAGCGATGAATCAATGCAATCAATAAATCTGTCGATGAAATCCATACAATATCAATAAATCTATAAATCCACGTCAATATCGATAAATCAATCGGAAATCAATAAATCAATGCATATCAAGAAGTCCATACGATGCAAGATCATACAATGTCATACAATGGTCTTACTCGACAAGCACAAACACTAGTCATGATCAACCAGATTAACTGGCTATTATCAATAGTGCTGTTGTAGAATCCGTTGCTGTTGTAGTCCGTACGTTGGTCTATCAATAAGAGTCGTCACTCTTTTTGCCTGTCGGCCGCCCGTCGGCATATAAAACTCCTTATAACTCCCAATCGTTATATCAATGATCAATGGTTTAAAGGAAAGCCCGTCGGCCCACCATCCTGTACAGGTCAAGTCTATCTTCACCAACGTTCAACTAGGTTCCCACTTGTCTTTCAGTAACACAATCAATTCAATGAATAATCGATGCAATAAGCAATATTAAAGAAATCTAGAACAATCATATCAATAGTCATACACGTATCAATTCAATCTATCAATCTCAGGGAAGTCAGAAATCGTACAAAAATCGGGCAGAATAACGGCAGTCTACAGAATTTACACAAAAATCTCCAGAAACTACAATCCACCAAATTAATACAGAACGTGCACAGCAATAATATAAGACTATTCTTCTACTGCTCAAATCAATTCGGACATCATAATAAATTACAGTCAAAATAAAACCCCGCAGAATCAAAACGGACCGGACGAAATCTTCCAGAAAATACTTAAAATGTGCAGAATAATCATCTCTACAACATACCAAAAGTTATGCGGTGAAATCTTCGTCAGTACCAAACGGGGTACGAAAATCACTTACAAAAACACAAATCTGAGCACCATTTCGCAAAACCTCAAAATCTTCGAAAACAGAAGTAGGGTTCGGAGTCCTTACAGCGAGACAAACACAATATCCAACAGCAACGAACGACGAAAATCGCTCCGCGGCCTCCAAAACCAGGTTTCCTCTTTTTCCTTTTCTCTTTCTCTCTCCTCAAAACAGATATTTTGAGTTTAAAATGATTTTCTCTCTCATCAAAACGAGCTGATTTTCATATATCATAAAGCAGATCGGCCCGGCCGATCGCCAAATCGTCCCGGGACGATCAGACCAAAAAAAATCGTCCTGGACGGTTTCCAGGACTATTTTCAGGCCGATATTTTCTACAGTGCAGATCGGCCTGGACGATCCCACTATCGTCCCGGACGATTCTGAGAGGAAAAATCCAAATCAGAGAGGAACAGTAAGGGAACGAGGTCTCACACTTGTACTCTACAAGACAACAATGACTACACTCAAATTTGATTTGAGGCTTAAATGAATTTGAACTCAAATGAACCATGAACTTGAGCATAATCTTGAACAGCTCAAGCTCAACGAAAGACTAGAGTTGGACCACAGGGAACTCGTACAATGGATGACGACGAATTGAACTTGAACGATGCAAGGGATTTGATTTGGACTCAAATGCACTTGCACAACTTGAACTCAAAATTGAATCCACTTTGGATATGAACCAAATGAGGATGAGTTTGATATGCAAATCAAATCATATAAAGAATGTCATAATGCTCCAAATAGAATTCTAATTTGTAAGATAACAATTTAAATCAAATGCGAGGGAACATATATGAGACTTGTGGACCAAGGGACTATAAGCATTCCACATTTACAAATAATGATGAAATTATAAGAGAACATCATGATGCTCTCAATGAGCATGCTAACTTATCAGTTGCCATAGATAAGAAACACAATATACTTGCAAGTGATGATGGAAGAGTTGTAATGAATACAAGAACAGTGGTGTAAAAAGATTCATGATGTGCACATGACTTCATTCAAACATAAAGTGTCTTACAATCAATGTGGTGTATATCTTGTAAATATGAATAATAAGATCATGACGGACATTACGCTCACCGCCAACAACACATAATGAGTGCATATACAAGTTCCCTACGAAGGAGGGAAGTTAATATGCAGCAAATACCACAACGTCCATTTGACCAACTTCAGCCAATTGGCAAATGAAAGACATAGTCCCTTACAAGTGCTAAAGGATCAATATGCAATGATACATTGATTTATCCTCAAGTGCTATGTATCCTGCAAATATATATATGCAACATACATTGAATACTACGAGATGCTTGTAATCAATGCAAATAAAGAGGGCAATTCACTTGCAAGCAACATTGGTAGATATACTATAGATATGATCTGCCCTCTACAAACACAAGCGTATATTCAACACGTCATCTATGAGAAAGTATAGAAAGACTATAACAGATGTAAGCCCATACGGGTCGTTGTAGAGTACTTGTTACACAATCAACAATCTATAGTTTGAGAGCAATCATAAAAGAACTACAGATAATACAAACTCCCATGAACTATTGTAGGAGATCTATTCTTCACTTAGTATATTATTTACAAGCAAAATTCCAAGTGACTGCATCAAATGCAAATTTCTACGGGTTGTCGTAGAAGAATTTTTTTAGAATATTTTAAAATATCCCCGCATATACAATATAGCTTGTATACGCATAGGTACACTAAAAGGGAGTATACAATCATAGCACCCGCTATGAGAAAATAAATCTTTACTTTATTTTTTTAATATAACTAATTATTTAAATTAATTTAAAAATATTATAAACTAATATTTTAATTTTAAAATATCGTCATTATTCTAATTTTAAATATATATGTAAATAGAAGAGAGAAAAGTTATTTTTTATATTTTCATAAAAGTATATAAAACAAAATAAAGAGAAAAAGAGGAGGGAAAAAATTATTTTTTTTAAAATATTAGTTTTATTCTAAATAAAATATATTTTTATATGGATATCGAAAATAGTTTGCTTTATTTGTATTTTGAATGTTCCCTTTTAATCAAATCCGTGTAGTCAGATATTAGACCGCCACAAAGGGCGGGCTAGTATCCTTCAATTGGTTTTGAAGAACAGGAACTATGATTCACTTTCCTAATTAGATATAATGTAGGGAATATACGAATCATCCTAAAAGATGATTAATATATTCCCTATTTATCTAATTAGACTAATGAATCATTAATTCATTCTTATAATCAAGTATATAGACGATATTTGATTTACTCATGAAAGTGGTGGGTCAAATATCTATCTATTTCTTGGTTATGAGAATGAATTTAAGAAAAATTTAGATAAAGCGGGATTTTTTTTTAAACAAAGGTTTTATTTTCTCACATGATTCGCTTTATTTATATTTTAATGTTTTCTTTCATTAAAATCCACATAGTCGGATATTATACCATCTCGAGGGGCAGCATAATATCCTTCTATTGATTTTAGAGAAAGAAAACTATAATTCCTTCTTCTAATTGGTTTTAAAATAATATTTATATAATATCATTGCATGTTCACCAAGTACATGTAAATAAAATTTAAAATTTCGAGCTAACCAACCAGCAGTAGGGTTCTCCGCCAAGTGTACTCCAATCGAAAAGAGCTGCAACCTGACCTTCTAATATATATCTCTTCAAAGCCATTAGCACATAAAATATTTGAATATCATGAAATGCACACTCAAATAAAATTCCAATTCCAAATGCTTACTTCAACCACAAAATTATAAAAACCAAACATATCCACATATTTATAAGGAGAAAGGCAAAATACTCTCTCCTTGTTGCAAGGATTGGAAGAGAAAGAAAAAAATATCGCAATATATGGTGAGGATAAAAAAAAAACTGAAACCTCGTTACTTCCCAAAATGGGAAAAATTTTAAATTTCAGTTGATTGCATCCTTCCATTTCTAAAATATATGCACGATCTTACATATTTATAAGTTATTATTTTGAGCCAAACAACTTCAACATTGCTTCTGTAGACGGCTATGTAAAAGGAAAACATTTTTGCCTAAGTTGAATATAGTCAATTGTGGAGAGAATATGTGCAAGCTTTGAAATGGAGCAAATGCCATCCTACCTCCTTCGAGAGATAAGTAACTTATATTTTTAGTTGTCCAACTATATTTATTTGTGTAATAAGTGAAACGTTGGTTGCAACCCAAGTAGTGGTTTCGGGTAGGCGAGAGAGGAAGAAGATGCCACCATTTGGGAAGTGATGTTGAGGGGGGGTGCCGAAATTGGTGAAGGCCTTTGCAATGCCAAAATCGCAGTCGAAGGTTTCACCCAAATGCGGGAGTTTGTTGCCTACGATTTCGTAGTTTTTGCGGATGGTTGATGGAGATTCGTAGGCTTGAAGAGTACCACTTCCAAATCTACGAAACCTTTTATTCTATTGGCAATATGAGGCTAAATCGAAGCATCGACGATGTACATAACTTAAGAGAGGCATCATTACCCATGGAACAAGCTCGTTCAAAACCATCTCAATGCAATGTAGATGATATAAAGAGCCATAAGTTGAGAAATTAAGAGGCATTACAGGTTTTTGAAGATGTTTATTTGATTTTAAATGTCGAAATCGGGAGCTGAAGAGGATTATACAGGGAGATGCGAAAAGGTTAATGACTTAATGAATGATTGAGAAATTAAAAGACGGTAGACAAATATACAGAGAAGAGGAAACAAGCCAAAAATTAAAAAAATGAAAGGACGAAAAGGCTTTTTAATATTAGTATAGTAAAAATTTAGGGTATACAAAGAGTCGAATACAAATGATATTTAATGAAATATATTTCAAATATTTAATATATTAAGAATACATATATATTTTTAAAATTATAAAAATGAAATGAAGGGTCAGAAAAATTTATAAATAAAATAAAAAATCAAAATTTTGATGGTGAAGGAAATTCAAGCCACACTTATAATAGTAGTAAGTATAGAAACAAAAATAAGGGTAGCACAACACTTGAAAAGTATAGAAACTCCAATAAGTTATAGTATATTAAAGACAATGTCAATTCTTTCTAATTTATAAAATAACGATGAAGAAATCTTAGAAGTAAAAATAAATAATAATAAAAAAAAGGCTCGTAACAAGTGGAGTTAAGATTTAAACCATAACATAATTAATTTCTCTCAATATATACCGGTTCCTGTGAGGATGGGGAAAGTCTGACAAGAGCTTTGTTAAAAATAAAAAAAGAAAAAAAATCTTGAAATAAAAAAAAATTATTGCAACTACCTAACTTTTCATTACAAAATCAAATCTCATCCCAGGAAAAAAAATCATAACCAGCTAGGTGCACTTGCAATCCACGATAGCCGCAATATCTAAGATGGGAAATTCTTAGGAAGGGAAATGAATTTAAACGAAGAAAATCAGAACTTAGCCTTAAACAAAGTACTGGCTTCTTCCCCTTCACATCTCCCATAATGCTATGGATTTACCAATAGTCAAAGATATTAATCAAGTGTAAAACTTGCATGAAGAAAATTTACCTCTTTTATTAATTCTTTAACTTTAGTAAGGAGATCTAGTGACAATCTTCTTCGATTTTGACTTCTTTCATCCTAACATCGTAGCTGAAATGGTTATCAAGAGTCGCAATTTTCAAAACAATTTATATTTTATTTAAAAAATATTGATGTACTTTGTGTAATATATATTTTAAATGTTAATAAAAATATAAAAGTAAATTAATCAAATAATTTATCATAATGTTCATTATGAATTTCAATCACATTTATATCTCTTTTACTATATCCAAAGTTGCTTGATTAATTGACTATTTTAAAAAATAATCATAGAGGTTAAGAGATCATTTCATATATGTTTAAGTATTTCAAAATCATGTAATTAAATTTATTAAAAATAATCTGAAGATGTCCAATCTTGAGTGATTGAATTTGTATTATCATATTAACAATGATAATACAATTAATTTTTGTTTACTTCTTTTTCATCAAAAAATTAAGGAAAAATCCTTTTCATCAATATAAAAGGAAATGATATAGGAGAAAGCTAATAATAGAGACGATAAAACAATAATCTAAGCATGAATTAATTGAGTATTTTTAATAAGAAGAGATAACCTAAAAAACTTACCTCAGGCTAGACGGTTGGAAGTTCTAAAATGAATGTGTTTCTTCTAACCTTAGGATGATAGAAGTTGAAGAGAAGCAATGTCAATTTGGTAGCCAGCGGCTCAAAGCTCTTCTTCATGTGAAGCTGGTGAACGAAGAGATAAAGCATGTGAAGAAACTTGAAATCTTCCTCTACTCTCCCAAAACTCTGAATACGCCTAATGGAGGGTGTGAAGAAATGTGAAGATGAGCCTGAGCTCCCGTCATGACTTCCGATATGACATGAGGAGAAGAAAGCGAATAAACTTTTTAGCAATTTCACCCGTCTCCGAGGAGAAATAAATGGAGGTGAGTGGAATGCAATGAGGCGCAAAAATAGATGGAGCTGATTAAATTAATAATTTACAATAAATAAATATTGTACTTTAAAAGAATTTGGTAGCAGAATGCAACAACGATTTGTTAGTCAAGGCGCAAAAAAAGCAAGTTTCCTTCATCTTCCAAAACATGAAATGCGAGATGCTTAATGAACACTTTGGAAGTTCAAGAGAACGAGATGGTAATTAATGAATGAAATTGAAGGCTTTTTCAGTTATGATTTTAAAGTCTTTAATGCAATAGATTTGTTTTGGCATCATTTAATCAAATAATGCGTAGCATTAATAGTTTCTTCCTACTAATCACTTTTTGAGATATTAAAAGCCGAAGATTAGGGAAAATGGCACGAAGACGAAGAGGCTAAGGCCTCGTTTGATTAGTCTTTTTTTCTCCGTTTCCGTTTGAATACGCCGAAATCAATCAGTATTTACTGTTTGGAATCAAAGATTAACAATAATTCCTTTTTAATAAACATCGTTTTTTCGGCGGTTCCATAATCTTTTTCGTATCTGCTTCTTCGGTCACAAAACGGAGTTTCGGAAGCGAATTATGCGTTTTATAATAAAATCTCAAATGTAGACTGCTAAACAAATAATTTAAAATTACTTTCAAGTATTAATAAGCACTTTTAAAAATATTAGTCAAACATATCTCATTATTGAAACTCCATTTTATTAAACGGCTTTTTCTCAACCTCCTTTTTTAAAACTCCTTTTTATGTAAGCATAAACTGAATCAAACGAAGCCTAAGGCTTCGTTTGTTTTTTTTGTGCTTTTGTAAAACACAGTTTTAAAAAACATTAGTTCAGAAAATGGAGTTTTCTAACGGAGAAGCATATATAGGCCTCGTTTGATTAGGCTTTTTTTCTCCGTTTCCGTTTGAATACGCCGAAGTCAATCAGTATTTACTGTTTGGAATCAAAGCTTAACAATAATTCCTTTTTAATAAACATCGTTTTTTCGGCTTTTACAAAATTCTTTTCGTATCTGCTTCTTCGGTCACAAAACGGAGTTTCGGGAGCGAATTATGTCTTTTATAATAAAATCTCAAAAGCAGAACTTCTAAACAAACAATTTAAAATTACTTTCAAGTATTAATAAGCACTTTTAAAAATATTAGTCAAACATATCTCATTATTGAAACTCCATTTTATTGAACGGCTTTTTATCAACCTCCTTTTCTAAAACTCCTTTTCATGTAAGCATAAACCGAATCAAACGAAGCCATAAAAAGCTTTCTCAAAACTGCAGAAAAATGAAAAAAAGGAGTTATTGGGAACGTGATTTGACGAACCAAACAACATGAAAAAAAAATCCTCCGTTTTCGAAAACGGAGAAGGCAAAAAAACGCTCAAACAAACAAAGCCTAAGGCAATATTAGGGTGGTGTTGACTGTAACTACTACACGCCAAATCGAACAAACCGCTCTCGACCGACATACACGACACAGCCATCCCCGGCCCCACCTCACGACGATTATCGCCAAACGAAGCAACTGTTCGTTCAAAAATTGCAAACCGACATACTTACGACATAAAATCCTCTCTCGTTCGCTCATTCAAGGAGTCACGCTCTAAGAATCGCAAGGAAAGGGAAAAGAAGAGTTCGGGAAACTTACGGTGCCATCGCTCGACGACCGAACTGCGCCATCTCCGACCGCATCTCCTCCAGACCGCTGAATGTGCCTCCTTCTCTGAGCTTGAAGCCAACCCGAACTCGCCGACCGACCCAAACCTCCTCCTACTCCGACCGTCCTCCCGCCTGAGCCGACCGACGCCGCCGTCCTCCGGCCAAGCCGACGCCGCCTCCGCCTTCACCGAGACCCGTGCGTGCGTGACTCCGGCTCCGCCTCCCTGTCCAGATCGGGCTCTGCCCTAGCCCGATAATGGCTATTTCCCTCTCTATTATATCTAATATAACACATATGTTATAATATAATATTATATATATAGTATTATATTATATATAAGAGAAATAAAATATTATATTTAATAAAATAAAATAAGAGAGAAATAGTGATGGAGAGAAATAAAAAGATTTTTCAAACAGGTGTCGAAGACCCCGGCCGTCGTACCTTAGGTCCGACCAGGATGGTTTTAAAATTGAAGATCTCACGCAGTCAATCTTATAGATCCTGGTGGGATGGTTTAAATGTGAAGCCCCTACGCCGTCGACCTTAGGTCCGGGTAGGAAGAAATTACGGCAGTGCCGTCCCGATTTCTCCCTCGGTGGGGAGGAGACGCCAAGAGACTGCCAAATTTTCAGTGGACAACAGAGGACTTGGACTAAAAAAAAAATAGATTGATTTGAATTTAATTCAAATTTAAAATCAATTTTAAATAAAATTTGATCAAATAATTTTAGACCTAAATTCAGAATGAACTCAGATCTAATTTGATTTGAAATTGACTTGAATATGTGTTACATTCAAATTGGACTTTTCGTTAAGGTCTTGCACTCAATGAAGCAACTAATATATTTGAGCCACTATCAAATCATAAATGATACTGATTTCTATTGAGGTTCAAATAGACTATATTGATATTTGATCATCTTATCAAATATTCAAAATTTTAAATTAACATTGATTTAAAAGCTCTTGAATAATTAATTGAGAAAATGCCATCACATTGCAAAATGTTTGAAACTAAATTATTGAAGGAAGATATATTCTCGAGTGATGAGTAATGAAATTTTAATAGACCTATATTAGTCTTCTAAAGATCTTGATCAAGAATATGGTTCCTCAGTTAAGTTAGAGAATTGATAGATTGAAGGGTTCTAACTTTTCTAATTTTATAATAAATGGCAATGAAGTTATGATGATCATCGGAAATTATTAATATTTCCAATGATTTTGGAATTTTTCTATTGCAATATAATAAAATAATACTCATCAGTTATTCTCTTAAGTGCCATATCCAAATCTACAACAATGACCTTTAGCAGATCTTTTACCATCATATGGTAATGGAATTGAACTTCCAAGAAAAAGGGGATAATGAAACCATAGATGGCCAAGGATTAGTGTGTTTACTATAGCAATTTAATGGTTCAAGTTGTAATAATTAATACTCTATCAGATTCACCATCCATAAATGGTATAGTTCCAAATTCATGCTCAGATATATGTGCATTAAGGACAGTAGAATCACTGTGGGTCATGATGCAATCACCCTTGAGAGTTGATGGGATGAGGATGGGAATTACTACTCTAAATCCTCATCCAAATATTCATTTTACCAATGCCTTCCTCCAATTCCATTTTTGGGTGTGCCCTTATATTTGGTAGTGAAATGCTTGGAGGAATCAAAGACATCCAAGCCAATCATCTTCAAATTTACAACTCAAATATTGATATCAACTTTAAAACCATGAGAGGTCATGTTGGTTTCATAAAAAAAAAAAAAATAATCTCTGATGTAGTGTTGCAGTCTATCAGAACTGTAATTAACTTTGACAGACCCAATGCCACCGGATCCGCAACATGTTTACAAGCGGACAGAAGGCGTTCGTAATCCTTAAATGAAATCCCGGGCCATTTTCAAATAAAATCATTTGCACAATGGATCATATTTAAGTATTTTAAAATGCCCCTTATGTATTAAATATTATCCATTAAACTACATTCATCCCTGCATGTGCTCCGACAGAACTATTAAAATTACAAACTCAAATCTTCGAGAATGCTGCGCAGGGTCAAATACTACAACCCGCATGTGCTCCGATCGTCGCATATAAATCTCAAATCAAACGATCCGAGAATGCTGCACGGGTTAAATATTCAAGTTTCATCCTCCTCCTTGAGAGGATTGGAGTCGACATGACTTGAATAATAAAATGCCTCCCAAAATCCTACGAAAATACAAGTGACTTTAATGTCACCCCGATGATGGCCGTGTTGATCAGAAATCTCAACCGGAGGGGTCAAATTTCAAATCTCAAATCAAATAAAAATCTAAATTCTTAAAATAAAATCAATCACCTAAAAACTAAAAAAAAATCATCCATCTCCCGCAACCGTTTGTCGGGGGTGATAAATTTGAAATTAACCTCAGCTCACAAAGAGCGAATGCATGTCGGGTGTATCACTTTGATTCATCCTCAATCAGTCTCTTGCCAACAGGGACATGGCACGTGCCCTCTGATTGGGTGGTTTTGCTGCAAAATGGCACCATTATATTACAATCACGGCCAAAGCCTGTATGTTCCCTAAAGGCGTCAAACCCTTGAGTTATGAATCATAGGATATATTCAATCGGCATAAAGCCCTCTGTCAGCTAAGGTGGATTCATATATATCCCCTTAGACAAATATCAACCCATGTCTACAAGGTATTCTTGGACGAAGCAACCCATGGCTGCCGACAAGATGCCTTCTGTCAGGTTGGGTCGACTACCTTCTCTGACTAAGTAGACAAGGGATCATGACAGCCCGGGACGACGGAACCATGGGATCTTGATCGGGCTCATCTTCATTCCCCCCACCATCAATTTTAAGTTTGTGGTGATAAACTTTAAATTTTCAATTTCCAAATTAAAAACTTAAACCCTAAATTATTGCTATTATGCAATAGGTTCATAACCTATGTAATCATCTTTACGACTAGCCTTAATCGAAAGTTCTCTCTCATTATCGGGAGGGGTAATTAATTATAGGGGCTTGCGCCTATAGGAAACTAGAACTCAGATCAAAAAGTCCTCACCAAATGAGGGCGAAATCTCTGGGTAGTGTCTTATCTAAAACCCAATCTGCCTTCTGAAAATTCCCCTGGAACCTAATCTAGTTAAAACTCTTTGTCGTCTTCTTCTCACAAACACTTAAAATAAAAATAGACAGATGGCGCAGAGAGGCCGGGATCACACAACAAAATGGAATTTTCGGAGCCCACAGGTGGGTCTAGACGGAAACATTAATACATAAATGAATTAATAATTAAGTAAAATGTTTAGAAGAATTAATAAATTAAATTAGTCAAAAGGACCTAAGGGAAACTCGATGGACTTTCAAATGTTCAGATAATTAAGTAAACATTTAGAAGAATTAATAATTTAAATAAGTGAAACAGAACCTAATAAATAAATTAATTAATGTATAAATAAAATGAATGGTTGAGATTCATTTTTGATAAACTAAATAAAAGGCTAGGATTATATTTGGGTGGAATCCCAAGCCACTTTATATAGTAGTATAGATATAAATATATGAGAGAAAGAGAGAGAAAGAGAGAGAGAGAGAAAGAGAGAGAGAGAGAGAGAGAGAGAGAGAGAGAGAGAGAGACGTGGATAAAGAGTGGAGAGAGCCAGAGAAAAATGTGAGAGAAACCGGCCAGTGCATGAAAAAATAAATTGTTTAAAAAAATCGAAAGCGAAGTGTTTCGTCCATTAAAATAGAATCCTTCTAAAAATTTATCCCTATATTTATACCATCATCTCCGACGATCCATCGATCGATATATTTAACGATGGATCGATCTATTTCCTCTCTACATATGAGGAATCTCTGCCCAAATCTAGAGCGAGAAGATGCCCTTGACACCGTCCTCGAGGTTCCTTTACCGAAGGAGATGTTTCCCAACCGGAAGGGAGGATCATCATTGTCGTCGACCGGCCAAGACAATCACTACGCTTGGCTCAAGTCGCAAGCTTTCGATAAAGCCACCGACACCCCGCCGCCGATGCTATCAGGCCTAACCGCCGAGCTGCAGATCCTCCTCAGCGTCATCGGCTCGCCGCTCATCCCTATGCCCCTGCCTTTCGACACCGCATTCAGTAACCGCTCCGTCCGCGAATCCTCCATTGTAAATCCTAATCCTTTTATTTGTTAAAATAAGGATTTAACGTATATGTTCATGTTTTGTAAAAATTTCTAAATGATTTTTTTTAATTTTGTACGGACAGAAAATTAACCCATTATTATTTTTTGCCGATTTCAAATCTTTAGTTAAGTTAAGTTACCTTATAAAAATTTTAAATTATGTTGGATATTGTTTGATTAAATAAAATTTTGATATAACTTTTAGATCTCAAAATATTTAGGTATACTCTTGGGTTGTACATCTATACTCTTAGGTTGCACATCAACAACTATTGATGCTAGAAACCGCTAACACATTATATTTGGAATCAATGGACATCCACTATAGGAAAATCGTCAATTACCCACAGATTTTACCACCGGAATTATTTACAGCCGGAAATATTTTTCCAACGCCTATTTTACCGACAGAAAATTTGCCGTTGGAAAATCTTTGGTAATTTATAAAATCGCAGGAAAAAATCATTTTTCGCCAGAAAATGCCGCCATAAATGATTGATTTTTCTGTAGTGATCGATGTCTACTATCACCATTGTTCGAAGTCTAACAACCATGTATGTTTGAAATACATCTTCTTGGCATCCAATTACCTCTCATTTTAAAAAAACTAAATAGAATACCTAGCTATTGTAGATCATCATTGACATATAGTTGCAACAACTCCGTGCAATTGTTGATTAATATTGATGCTCATCATTGTCATATGCTCACCTTCTCAGTCGATCTCTTAGTACCTCATTCTATCAAAAGAACAATCAAGTTACTTATTGAATGTTACCAAAACATTCTTGTTGATTTTGCTCAACAACAACTAATGATCGTCGTTTGTCATTACTTTTCTCATTCACATTATCTGTCCCTTCATTAGAAGAATGACCAAATCAGATGCTCATTATTACTCAATGTTATCATTCCCTGTCCATCAATGTACATTGTCTTCCAATGATGAAGTCTCAATATTTGTTACCCATCGATATATAGTACTCATATTATAAACATCCAAAGTTCTAGAGGTAATTAAAATGACAATAGTTGACATTCAATATCCATCAACCACCTATATCTAATAAATGATCTCCTATCCTATCTACAAAATAACCATACCATTTTAATTTTATTCTTTGATTTTGATGTGTAACGTCAAACATTGTTATATACTTAATGTCTGAGAGAAACTCAAGCACAACAAAACACCTATTACCATATTAGAAGTAATCTCCATTAATTTAAATCTTTTATATTGTATTAATACCCTCTCTAATTATGAGAATAATACCCTTTATAATATTTAGACTTGTATTTGTTAAGCTGTACACTTCAACTAAGGCTTCGTTTGGGACTGCTTTTTTATTGTTTTCTAAAACGGAGTTTTAGTACAATTTTTTTTTTAATTTTTTTATTAAAACTCCATTTTAGAAAACAGTAAAAAAGCCGTCCCAAACCAAGCCTAAATTAACCCCAACTTCTTTTCCTTTAATGTTTTTGACGATAAGAAATTTCATGCAATATCTCTGCGGCTTTCAATTTATTTATATGTGCACAATTTTCATGCAACTCTAAGATGATAAATTCTCACTTTGTTTTTAAAAATATTTCAGCAAACAACATCATTCCATCCTAATTGATTATTAAAAAAATAATAAATTATTTAATTTCCCTTTAAAAAAATAAATAAAATATTTCAAGAACACCATGCACCATCCAAGAAAGATTCAATGCTCATAATTGGGTAGAATAGGTTATGGCGTAAAGATTTTGTAATATTTATTGATGTATTTTTTATTTCTTGAGTCAAGTCATGTAAGGGTTTATGCTAGATTGGTGACCATACACATACATACTCAGGGGGAGTAAGATTGAGTCAAAACCAGATGTTCAAATTTTAAACTCATAGTACTGTATGATTTATATTGTATTATATGATCAACTCATCGAACTAATCATTAATGTATTTTTTATTTCTTAAGTCAAGTTCTGTAAGGGTGTATGCTAGCTTGGTGACCATGCGCACATACACTCAGGGGGAGTGAGATTGAGCCAAAACCAAAAGTTTAAATTTGGAATTAATAATACTGGATGATTTAGATTTTCCAGGATGATGAGTTATGATCATGAAAAATAACCTCCAATCATAATTTTGGCAAGATTTTAAGATTCAAAATTTATTTTAATCATTTAGGACAATAGATATCGTATTGGATGATCTATAACGATCATGTCTAAATTGATCATGTGATTAGGGAACTAATTATGGTTAATTTATTCAATCCAATCATCTAGGAAGATTCATGATGATCATACTGGACGGTCGAGAGGATGCATGGGACAACCTCCCAATCATACAAAATGAAAACCATAAATTTATCAACTAATCATTGTGGACTATCTTAGAATCATCATGGACAATCCTATAATCATCTTGGACTATCAGTACAAGCTCTTGAACTGGTCGTATAGAACAATGCAATTAATACTATTAAGAAGGGCTATTTTGAACTAATTATACAGGACAATCGTACAAGATTGTACTGGACAACTTTTTAAGACAAAATTAATTTTTTAAGGTTTTTGAAGCCCTCTATTAAGCTTTCTCCGAAGACATTATAAGTGTCTTTGGCATGAATTGAGTTTTCATTCTTCTAAAGAAAACTTGAAGTGTGAGACCTAAAAGGGAGAGAGGAAATGGTGGAAATTAAGATTGAGAAAAACCTTGGGGGTTTCAAGGGAGTGTGGAGAGGTTTACACACGATTGCTCTAGCAAGCTTGCATCTTAATACCATCGTATTCAAGGTTTATCTTGAGTAAGGTTTTGGAAAGAAGAAGATTTCTTTGGTGTCGAAGGACCTAACTACTCTGCCACACTGAGAAAGGTGAAAGGGATACATGGTTCTCTACTATCTCGTAGAGAGAGAAAAATGAGTCAAGGTTATATGCCTGTGAAAAGAATTTTGGTCCTCTACCGCTCTTGGTTGGTGGAAGAGATTTTATAAGGGCTTTTCTGCTTAGCTGTGGGGGCTAAAAGAGAGTCATTAAAGGTTTAGTGCAATACCTAGAAGGGGAGGTTCTATGGAATGGACATAAGTTAGGTTGATCAAACCACTATAAATTCTAGTGTCTTTGTTATTGGTTTTATTTTTCTGCACTTATTCTTGTGTTAATAATGTGGTTGAAAATATCTGATTTTTCTATTATTGTGAAATTACTTCGTTTCCACATCGAGAGATAAATTTATTTATTTTCAAATGTTGAAAAAGTTCTAAAAGGGAGAATTTTCTTTGTGTTTAAAGAAGTTTTTAAATCACCAATTCATCACTTCTATTGGTCAGCCTCAGGACTAGTTTTATAGGGTTAACAACCCTCTAGAACTTTCAAGTGGTATCAGAGCAAGTTTCATAAATTAAGTTTCAGAAAATTTTTGAAAAAGATCAATGGATAACTTTAGAAATTATAATATTGTGGATGAATATTCAATCACACGACCACCTTTATTTGAAAATATTTTTTTTAGAAAATTTGCATGTATACTTTATTGCAATCGATTGATTATCAAATGTGACATATAATTCAAACTAGTAATTATGTACTGTCACGTATTGTAGATAGTTTCAAAATTAATATTTCTTTTACTAAATGGAGCAGAATAGAATAAATTAATGCCAAATGGAATACTAAATATTTAAATTATTATTTTTTATGCTTTGAATTCTGAAGAATATATATATATATATATATATATATATATATATATATATTAGTTTTACTTAAATTGTGATATCATTATATGCTTTAGGTAAAAAAATTTTAAACTTTTAAAAAGTTAATAAAATTCTACATTGCTTGCCTGATAAATTTCATGCTAAAGTCACTACTATATGTGCATCAAAAGACTTGAATGATTATTCTATTGATAATCTGATTGGCTCACTCATTGCGCACGAGCAAAGTGTGAGTTCAAAGCTTTTGGATGCATGTGAAACTATAATGCTAAAAGATAAGGACATGGATAGAAGTGGCTTAGTAGATGATGAGAGAGAGGAGTTAGTATCAATAACAAACAAATTAGAAAGTTTACTTGAGCATAAGCATAAGTATCAACAAAAGTAGAATAAATATAAAAATGGTAAGAATGCTAAGATTTCCTGTGATGTTATTTATTTTAGGTGAAGGAAGTCATGACATATTAAAAATCTGTGCCCTAATTTAAAAACTTTTCTTGTAAAAGAAAAAGGTAAAATTATGCAAATTGTAATAAGGGCAAATGAGAAAAAATAAAAGATCTTATAGGCAAACCTAGCTTTTGAATCATCAGATTAGGAACAAGATAATGATGTATAATATTGTGTTTGTGTGTTTATCTGTTTTATAAGTAATACACGCATGTATGCACTAGTTTTATTTTTTTTCATCGTGAATGTTTTTTATTTTCTATGTTATTTTAGTTATATTATTTTACAGTAAGATATATATTTCTAATGTTTTATTTTATTTTTCATGTGTGTTTTTTATAACACTCTCTGATTAACAAACAAATTATATTTCATATTGTATTTAATTAAGAGAATCAGATCACTTCTGATCTCTAATAACATTTTTCTTAAAATGAAAAATATACCTCCTTTCAAACTTGAAATTTTTGGTAAGTTATTACTGACTTCTGTAAACACGTAAAGGAAGAGAAATTGATGACTATCCCTCTTCCTCTAACTCCTTCCATGGTGAAACTTCTTTTTGAATCAAAATATATTTCAATTTAAAAATTGGATAAAAAATAGATATATTTTATCTTCCTATAGTTTTTTTATCTCATTTTAATATTTTTGCAAATCAATGAATTTATTTCAAATTTTTGGTATTCAAGTTATTTGTTTATATCAAATGGATCACATTATTGCTTATGGTCTGCTCTTCCCTATAAAAGAGAGTGAGTTCCTCTTTTTTTATATTTGAAAGATAATCTCATAACTGAGAATCTTTAAAGATTTAAGCAGAAAATAAGTTTGCAAAAGCCAAAAAGAGGCACAAAATAAGTTCAAACTAAAAAGATGTGCATTATTGATCAAATGAATTGCAAGATACACAAAGTGTATTAAAAATCAAAAGATGCATAAAGTGTGTCAAAAATTGATAAAGATGTATAAAATGAACCCTATAATAAGTTAGATTCTATTCCTGTCAAGTCTTTAAATCTTAGACAAATCTATGTATAATTAATATCATCTACACTTGAATTTGAGAATCATGATTTCCGGTTCATCACTTTGTAATGCTATTCTCTTAAGATATATTTCTAAAATGAAGTTTGAAAAGATCATATTTCCTTTCTAATTTATTTTATGAAGTAGATTTTTATTTAAAAAGGACTTTAACCTGTAAGGAGCCCGAGCTAGGTTTAATAAAATTCAAATTTCTAACTTTTTTGGATATTAGTGCAATCAATTAATTTCTTATTAAGCTTTTGAATAAAATCAAGAGATAATTTTCTCATTCTAAGAAATTTTGCTGAAATTAATTGATTCTTCTTAAACATCACCACCACTTACACCTAATCAGGGTCAGTATGATCTTTAGTTTTTTTATGTGTGTTCCATTTTATTTATTCTTTGTTCTTCTTCTTTTTGATAATATTAAAGGGAGAATTTATTTGACTAATTGTATTTGTGTTTTAAGTTGCATTTGTTCATCATGTTGTTTTTAAATGTTTTTGTTTTTATTAAAAAATACTTTTTGCTTTCCCCTTGTCTAATATAATTATCTTAATAAAGGAGAGATTAGGAGAAAATATTTTAAAATTTGTAAATTCAACTTGTAATATTTACTATCATTAAAATGAGGAAGATTATTGTAACTTGAGCTCATGAGTTTATATTTTTGATGATAAAAAATATTGTGGCTCACATATTTATGTCTAATTGTATTTGTAATATATATGTGTTTGTGCGTGTACTAACATTTTAGTAACACCATGTACCATCCACTCAATATTCAATGCTCATGATTAACTAGAATTGGTTATGCTGAAAAGTTTTTTATAATATTCATTGACGTATTTTTTATTACTTGAGTTAAGTCTTGTAAGGGTATATGCTAGATTAGTGATCATGCACACACACACACTCACTTATAAGGAGAGATATTGAGTCAAAATCTGAAGTTCAAATGTTGAACTCATCATACTATACGATTTATATCATACTATACAATCAACTCTTCTAACTAATCATACTGGACGATTTAGATCATCCATGATGATAATTTATAATCATGAAAAATAGCCGACAATCATAATTTAGGTAAGATTTTAAAATTCAATTTTTTTCTAATCATCTAAGATGATATACATCGTACTGGAAGATCTATGACAATCATTTCTAAATTAATTATGCAATTAGGTGACTATGATTAATTTGGTCATTCTTATCGTACATGATGATCATACTAGACGATAGAGAGGATACATGGGATGAACACCCAATCGTATAAGAAAAAAAAATCATAATTTTGTCAGCTAATCAGTACAAACTCTTGAACTGGTTGTACATGACAATGCAGTTCGTACTATCAAAAAGAGCTATTTTAAAATAATAGTATAGGATGATTGTATAGGATCGTACTAGACAATCTTTGATGAAAAAATTGATTTTCTTAGGGTTTTTAAAGCCCTATATTTAAGCTTTGTCCAAAGACATTGCAATTGTCTTTGGTATGTATTGTGTTTCTGTTCTTCTAAAGAAAACTTGAAGAGAGAGCCTTAAAAGGGAGAGAAGAAAGGGTGGAGTTTGAGAGAGAGAAGATCCTTATGGGTTTCAAGAGAGTGTGGAGGGTTTTCACACAATTTCTTCGACAAGCGTGCATCTTAGTACCGTCGTATTCAAGATTTGTCTTAAGAAAAATTTTGGAAAGAAGAAGATATGTTTGGTGTCAAAGGACCCGACTAGTCCGCCGCACTTGCGAAGGTGAAAGGGATTCGTGGTTCTTTGCCATCTCCTAGCAGGAGAAAAAGGAGTCAAGGTTCTCTACCTGTGAAAGGAGTTTTAGTCCTCTACCACACCGTATTGGTGAAAGAGATTTGATAAGGGCTTCATTGCCTAACTGTGGGGGTAAAAGGATAATCACTAAAGGTTTAGTGCAATACATAGAACTGGAGGTTATGGGGAGTGGACGTAGGTCAGATTGACCAAACTTCTATAAAGTCCAGTGTGTTTATTCTTGATTTTATTTTGTTGCACTTTATTTTCCACACTTATTCTTGTGTTTTTTGGTTGAAAATATCTTATTTTTTGTTATTATGAACTCACTTTGCTTCCACATCAAGAGATAAAATTATATGTATTCATATATTGAAAAAACTTTAAAAGGGGGATTTTTCTTCGTGATTAAAGAAGTTTTTAAATCACTAATTCATCCTCCTCTTGATTAGCCTCGGGACTATTTCTATAGGGTTAACAACCCTCACAAACATTCACCAAAAACCCATAAAACCTATTATAAACTCTCCATAACATTCTCTCATAATGTTTCAAGGCCTCAAATCTCCAATACTTATAAAATACTATAGCCAAAATATCAATATCGATGGATAATTTTCTACTATGAGTAGGGATGTCAATTCAGGTCCATAGGTTGGGTTCGGGTCGAACATGACTTGACCTAGCAAAAAAGGGGCTTACCCTATCCCGACCCAATTTTGCAAATGGGTCAAGTTTGTCAACCCGGACCTGACCCTGGCTGGTTAATGGGTTGACCCGACCCGACCAGCAAGAGTAGAAATAACATGACTCGACATGCAGAGCGGAAGCTGCGGAGCCAACGTGGGTCCGTTGATTGGGTCTCGACTCTTGACTGCACTATAGGAGCTAGAGTGGGGTCATAGGTGAGATGGATGACGTAAGCAGTAGCGTGGGCAGAACAAAAGGCAGTAGCGACAGCGCGGGCGGGACAGACGATGACAACGACGCTATAGTGGGGGTGACACGACAGAAGACAACTCAAACAAAATGCCTGACGCCTGATGCAGTGACGTAACATGACGAGACCAAGTGACCTGTCTCGCGCATGATGATGATAATGGGTCAATATGGGTTGGTTTTGGGTTTTCAGGTCAACCCGAATCAGACCTGGTTTTACAAACGAGTTGGAATTATAAACCTGAACTTGACCCATATAACATTTGAGTTGACCCAAACCCATACATTTTTTGGTTGGGTACGGACTGGGTTTCGGGTCGTGTTAGATTTTGACAGCCCTAATTATGAAAAGTCCAATTTAAGGTATCATAACTCCTCAACCACTGTTATAAACCTCATAAAAATACCACCATTCTATTGGATCTCCTGAGCCTAATGTACCCTCATGTTTAAGTGCATAAAAGAAACAATTTAGACATTTTATAGTTATTGTGCATACTCCCTTTCATCTAGTGAAAGGCATTTAAACTTTTTTGCCATTTAATATCTGATAAGATGGCCAATATCTAGCTTGAATTAACTGCCACATCTTATAGTTTATGGATTGCAGAAATGTAGATGTGATTTTTCTAGTTCTACAGCATAAATTTTCGAGGCATTGGTATCTTAACAATACATTGGTCAATTTTGCCTCTATGATCAATCCTCACGTTCATTGAACTCTCTTGAGATATATTTGTTAGTTCAGCCTCTACTCTTTCTTTATAATCAAATAACCCCTAAATCAATTTACAGCTCCACGGAGAAGAACATAACGCGATGGGCAAAAGCTTCTGTTTTCCCGTTCAAACTACCATTGGTTCTACACCTTCCCGTAAACGCCGGAGTCCAAGACATCCATCAGCGCTAATGGAAGGCGGTGCGACTTCTTTCTGTCTTTGAAACTATAGAACGGCGAACTCTCTTCTGTCCTTGAATTATTGGAATAAGAATTTCGTGGGATAAGACGAAGAGGCAGAAGTATTGGCCATGGCTCTCCATCCTCTTCCGAAGAAGATAAAGCTGGAGGACAACGGCGCTACTGAACCATCGGAAAGCGACGGAGGGGAAGACCCCCTGGGGAACTCCATTGAGGAGCAGGAGGAGGCGCTGATTGCTCTTATTGAGCACCGCTCCAAAGAGGTTGAGCTGCTCGGCCAGAAAGCATCCTATTACCAATCCCAGGTCAGGCATACCGCTTCGATCGATGGGGATTCAATTGTAGATTGCAATGTTCCGTTTTCTTTCCTCTTGGCTTGATTTCATTTCGTAAATGCAGGCTGAGACCGCGAAGAGGAAATTGCAGGAGTCGCAGTTGCAGCTGGCCCGACTACGGGTCCCATCTGGACCTGCCGGTAGCAGGCGATCGAGGGTGGAAAGTTTCCCTCCTGTCAATGGAGTGGAAGCCCGTCCGGAGCCCAGAGCCCAAAGCCATTCGTCTAGACCGCCGCTTATTATTCCCTCGATAAACTCCAAGTTATCCACAACCAAAGCTCCTCCCCCTTCGGCAGTGCCTCGCAATAAACCTGCGCCCTCTTCTCAGCCCACACATGAGGCTCCGGAGAAATCGAAGCGGGAAACGTCGACGGTTCGCAGCTCAGAAAAGAGGAATCTTGGTAAATTTGATCTTTTATAGATGAAAAGTTATCTATTCTTTCGTCATGAGAATTTGGTCAATGTTAACAAAGGAGAAGATAATGAATCAAATACTTCTTTATTAATATCTTGGTGCAGTTGAGAAAGAGCATCAGGACTTGATCCCCAGTGTACGAAAGAGTTCTTCACCGAATACGATTCCATTCCATCCAGGCACTTACATTCATAGCCAGCATAAGAGGAAGCTGAGAACTCTTGTGCTCAGTCCAGTTGATGATCAATTATTGGTAACCAGGTAGGGTTGATCACATAAGGCATATCTTTATCGGTGCATCTTTTTTCGGAATAATTACTTGTTTCAAGCTTTATAACAAGTTATTGCTTCAGATAACCTATATTCTTTGATCGAACCTCTTATGATTCACTGACCATGAACACCATTTGCAAAGAATTTTCATTAAGTGAAGCGTGCCTGAGACGTAGCTGACATTTGCGAAACGTCTTGATTGAATCCTCAGATAACATATGCTGTTTGAGCGATGATGTGCAGTTTTTAATGTGTTTTCAATTATCTTGTGTTCCTTGCTATCAATTGCTTCTGTTGCATTTGGTACTCAAAGTGATCCAGATGCTTGACCTTGAAATTTTCATCAAAACAATTTGATCACTTAAACCTCATAAACCTATTAAATTGCATTTATACTATGTAGATTCAATTATTATCAATATGATGATAAAATTTTATTAAAAAAATGCAATACCCCTAGGCAACGCGGGACATGATGAAGGGATTTAATCTTAGCTAGTGAGATAATCTGTATGAGGTAAGGTCAAATAAAGCAATATTTGTATTGAAGAGAAACTAATTAATACGTATAAAATATGTAAAGATAGATATGTAATCATGTGATGTAAGAAATGAAGTTTTATGAAATCAATGGATATTCTAAACATCTATCATCAAGGGAAAACTCAAACATTGAACTAATAAAAACAAATGGGTCAACTACATTAGCTAAACTAGAGCAATATCTAACAAAAATGTCTAAACAAAGAACTAATGCCAAAGAAATAAACAAACCCATAGAATAATTCGTGTTGATGAATTTACTCTTGTGATGACTGTCCATCAATCAACTTAGTTAGATATGTAAAAGAGAAAATTAAGTAAAATTGAAATTTCACGCAAACACAGTAGATAACTTTGATTTATTAAAGTATAAATGAAATACAAAGGACATTGGTATTATTAAAGGAATTGGCATGAATATCAATAAATAATATTATAACAAATGTTATGATTATATCATTTTAAAATAATGTTATATGGTATGGATGATAAAGATATAAACTATTCTTTAATGATGTTGATCTTTATAATCCTTCTTATAAAAAATAGTAACCAATGCTTATATGCTAACATAATCATGTATAACCACATCATGCATATTTGTATATTCACAAATAACTCATCAGGTTGTTAGTATAAGATATTATATGCATAGTCAGTTTCTCATTTCACCTTAAAAATGGGGAAGATTTCACTCATTTAGTGGAGCCTAATAACGTGAAAATTGTTACTCTATGGACCCATCTACCTGGTTAGCCAACCGAATCAACAAGAGAGTACTACCAATGTTCACATTCACCAATTATGCAAATATATATCATATGCATATCAAGAGCATTGTGCCATAATAAAGGATTTATAAATAACATGAGCAAATTTTATTCCATGTCAACAGTTTGTCTGAGCAAGGTTTAATTCATTTCAACCAAAGGTAGTACACAATTAAAATAAGTTCTGCTGTCTTACATTCTTTTTAAGAGAAATTTTAATTTGTGCATCAATTAACAAGGTAACTTAACAAGCTTAACATCTACTATCAATATGATCATAAATATTTCAATGAATTTATATGATATGACTGACTATCTATTAACTACCGTGAGCAAATCTATAACAAAAGCCAAGTATAATGCCCCCAATAAAAAAAGATATTTTTATACAACAACAACAACAACAACATCAAGCCTTTATCCCACTACGTGGGGTCGGCTACATGAATCCTTTTTCTCCATTGTGTCCTATTAAAAGTCAAATTCTCGTTTAAATCTAATAAAGAAAGGTCATTCTTAATATTTTCTAACAAAGTCTTTTTAGGTCTACCCCTACCTTTCTTAACATAAGTCAAATCTAATACCTCTACTCTCCTAACCGGGTCATCGGAAGGCCGCCGTTTTATGTGACCAAACCATCTAAGGCGACTCTCTCTAATCTTATCTTCTACTGGAGCTACTCCAACCTTTTCACGTATATGCTCATTTCGTATCCTATCTCTAAGGGTAAAGCCACTCATCCACCTGAGCATCCTCATCTCTGCCACACTTAACCCTAAAAAAAGATATTTTTATCATGTAATAAAAATTGGCTATTACCTCGAGACATTCTACTCTAATCCATCACTCCTTTGGGATCCAAAGAAATAATGCCAGACAAGTATCAGCTTCAAGACCTAATTAACATTTATTCCAAAACAATCATGCTTACACATACACATTTATTGAGTTACAATTGCCAGAAATTTTATGTCAAAAAACATAATAATTAGTGAAATAAAGTCAATATGTTAATTATTCCACCTTAATTCGATGGTTCTAGCATAAGCGAATCTATGCATTAGAGAAATATAATGCTTCACATGCCTAAATAGTGACATAAGAGTAAGGTTTTAGAGAGTGCATGAAAATAGAGGACAACAGTGTCTCGTTAATGACAATGATGATGACATTTCTAACAGCTTCACAGAGTGCACAAAAAAAGGAGGACAACAATGTCTTTTCAATATAAATCATAATGAATGATTCCAACAGCTGCAATAAAAAATAACAATAGAAGGGAAACTAAGATGATAAGAAGAAATAGAAGCTAATGAAACGAAGATGATAGCTGGCTCAATGACTAGCTAGAACAAACCCAATAAGTGCTTGTAGTGGCTGCACTCAGCAGCATTTAGGAAGAGGAGGTGCACATAAAGGACAACAAAGTGCATGGATCCTCGCAAATAGAGAGTCTTGGTAGTTTTGAGGCATGCGACGTTACCCTGTATTGCTGAGAAGTTATTTTTGATGTTCAAACTTGTGGCCACTACAAGCACTAATTGGGTATGCCCTAGAAAATCTGATTAACTTTGCTCCAGACTTTCTTTCTTGTGAACTAATTCAATATTTTTGCCAATTAAATGTTTCTAAGGTATCAATCAATATCAATTTAAATTATAATTACTTCTAGGTGGTATGCCTCGGGATTACAACATTACAGCTGCAGCTGAGCCTTTTGTTTATCTAAATTTACCACATATTTCTTTTTTGGGCATTTATTGTAGAATATTGTGTCTAATGAGAAAAGTAACAGTTACCCTTAGCAGCTATATTACTGATGCTCCTAATCCTCTTGTAAATTATACTTCTTTTACTGGTGTCCAGCTGATAGGCATCATAAAATAACTTTAAAGTTCTTACTGTTTACTTTTTATTTGCCATGACATGAGGTTGAACTTGTTGCCAAATATTTTTGTTTGGCAATATTAAGATAGTTATTAGGCTGTCTTGCAAGATTATTTTTGAACCACATACCTGTAGTCCTTGGACGCCATGACTCTGCTTGCATTTTGACATTATTCTATAAAATATAAAATCAATCATGTTCTTTAACTTAGTTAAATTTTAAATTCCCATTGTGTTTTTGTTTACAGTTTGGTTATTTCTTATGAATTTGCAGTGCGCTTGATGGTGTGGTAAATCTATGGCAAGTTCAGGCTAAAGGGTAGGCTTCTTAATGCATATACTGTTTCATTTGTTTCATGAAATTTATTTTATGGCGAAAGGAAGCTGGCTACTTGTAATATTTGACTGTTTATACTTCTCATAATTGCTTCTTTTGTGCCCATCTAGAATGACTAGGAATCCGGATAAATCTATGCGTTAGGAAAGTGCTGTCTGTTGGCATTTAAGAAGCAACTACAACAGATTGTTACTAATAAATTATTTTTTAAACCTTTAATTCATATTATAATTTAGTTTCTTCATTCTACTTCAACATTATCCATATAATGTTTTTTTGTTGGATTTTGGAAAACAAATAACAGGAGTCATGTTGGTATACAGTACTATAAACAATTATTAGTGCCATAAATTTTTTTGAAAGTCCAGTTTCAGCATTTTGAATGTAGGATGGATAAAAAACATGCTTCAGATCTACGACTATTGTTTGCATAACATATGTGCCTATTCATTATACTGAAAGGCATATTTATTAGTTTTAAAGGTCCTCGCATGCCTAGCCACTGATTCTGGTATGGATAATGATTTTCCTTAAATGATCATCTTCTATATTTTCCTGCGATTTGGACCTTGATATATCTTTTATCAAAATTATAACGTGCAAATAATGCCCTATTTGTCATTGATATCAACCTTAAATTTTATTAATAAATGGGATTCCCGTCTTGAAAGGAAGAGTTTAAATATTGATATAGGGTTTAAGAAAATTATGTTCATGAAAATTGGCTTATTTAACATAGATATCTCGAAAGTATCATTCCTTGAGTATTCTTTTATCTTTGAAATGTGTTGGCTTTATTATTTCTACAATTTTGGCATGCAGACTATAAATTTGATCTAGAGATTGGCCAGTGTTTATTTGGGTTCTTAGTATGTGAGGGATGAAAGCTAAGTACACGATAAAGGTTGAGAGGGAGACATTGATGCAGCATTAGGTTCGAGCAAAAATTAGAGAAAATAATGGACAAATATTGAGGCACAACACTGAAAAAGACAAGAATCATAAAGTTAGTGTTACATTTCTAACTAAACATTATTCTATCATATTGCAGGCCAAGCGCTAATTTGCTTAGTAGTACAGATTGCCTCTCTCCTAAACACAGGAGATGGCCGGAAGATATTGCATGGCACCCAGATGGAGATAGCCTATTTTCTGTGTACTCTGGTGATCCTGGTGATTGTCAGATCTCAATGTTGAATCTTAGAGTGTCTGGAAATGTAAGTTTGTTTTCAATGGCTATTGATTACCTAAAGCTGTATGTCCCAATTTTATGATTGGGTTCTTTTACTATGAAAATATTAGGGTACGGAAATCAATCTCTTGTTTGATGAAGCTATGAATTCTAAATTGGATAAAATTTATCCATATAAGAGATTTCACATCAGGCTAATCACAGTTATTCTAATTTTGTGTACAATACATGAATGTTTTAACCCGAAAACTTCTATATTGAACCTTATCCAATAGGAGACACGTTTAAATGTTTACCAAAATATTGAAAAATTGGGACTTTTTGGTGCATACTAGTTACATTTTAACCAATGAATCCTTGTGTAATTAACTTTAGTATAAAACAGTTACACTTTAGAATGCTATGTGCGGTTCTGTAATTTGCCCCTCTATGAAATACAAGGAAATACCTACGGCTTTGTCTTCTTACTCCTCTGTTTCCAATGTACCCGTTACTGTTTCTTCAATTTACATTCCCATGTACGATTACCTAGGTGGAGTGGGTTGAAGGAAAGTTTTTTTAAATCAAACGTCATCAAATCATAATTATACTACTAAAGTTCAGATTATTTTATATATTTAGTGTTAGGGTCATGCTTTCAAAGATTGATCTGACTCTATGTCGAGAAAATGTGCCATGAGCACCCTAATAGGTACAGAATGAGGTGGGTTAATGGGCTGGGGACAAGTTTCTATCTCTATTGATTATTGCTAGGCCTTAGAACTATTTATTGTTAAGGTTTAATAGGTTTGTGGAGGAACTGATATGAGGGAATATCAAATGGGCTGGGGACCAAGTTTGCAACTCTAACGATGATTGCTGGGTTATAGCACTATGGGCTCCGAAAATTCGGCCCCGGCCTCCGCTCGCACGTTTCTTTTTATTCGGCGAGGGAGTTTTAACTGAATAAGTTCCGAGGTAAATTTTGGAAGGCAGATGGGTTTGTAGATAAGACACTACCCAGAGATTTCGCCCTCATTTTGCGAGGACTTTATGATCTGAGTTCTGGTTTCCTATTGGCGCAAGCCCCTACAGTTAATTACCTCTCCCGATAACGAGAGAGAACTTTCGATTAAGGCTAGTCATCAATCAGATACGTATATGATACGTGTTATCTGGCATATAGTAGAAGCAAGGGTATCGAATTTGAGAATTTGGAAATAGTTTGGACGTTTGAAAATTTTGATATTTAAAATAGAAATTTCACCATTTTTTACTTAAAGCGGATGGTGGGGGAATGGATGATGGACCCGATCAAGATCTCATGGTTCCGTCGTCCCGGGCCATCGTGGTCCCTGGTCTACTTAGTTAGAGGAGGTAGTCGACCCAACCTGACAGAAGGATCCTTGTCGGCAGCCATGGTTTGCTTCGTCCAAGGGGACCTTGTAGACCTGGGATGGGTATTTGCCTAAGGGGGCAAATTTGAATCCACCTTAGCTAACAGAGGGCTTTGTGCCCTATCGATCATATCCTATTGATTCATATCTCAAGGATTTGATGCCAATAAGGAACGTATTGGCTCTGGCCATAACCGGTATCTGTGGTGCCATTTGGCGGCAAAACTACTCGGTTCAGAAGGCCCCGGGTTGTCATAATCGTTTATCCTGCGGTGCCATTTTGTGGCAAACCGCCGGTTAGAGGACACGTACCACGTCCTTAATGGCAGGAGATTGGTTTGAGAATGGACCATAGTGATATTTTCGACTAGGCATTTGGCTCTTTGTAAGTTGAAGTAAATTTTGATTTGTCCAACCCGGCAAACTGTTGCGGAGGGTGGATGGATTTAGCTTTAAGTGATTGATGGTTTGATTTCAGATTTAAATATTTGGATTTTAGGATTTGTGGAATTTGAAAATTTTGGATTTTGGACTTTTGGAAGGCATTTAAAAATGCCTGAAATTGACCCATCCGGTTGAGATCATCATTTAATACGGCCATCATCGGGGTGTTCGGGGTCATTTCTCTTTATTTGAATGGACCTTGTCAACTCGACCAAGCGGTTGATCGAGGATCGGGTTTCATAGGCTTCATGCCTTTGTTTATGAATTTTATTTGTTGAAAGTCTTGAAGGCCGAATATGAATGTATAAGATAAATATTTTGGTCGACTTCGTGACTGTATATTTATCTGATGGTTCGAACCTTGTCTACTCCTATTTACATGCTTAGGAAGATCGGGTTTCGTAGGCTTCATGCCTTTTGTTTAGTGAATTCTTTTGATTGTAGGCCTTAATGTATTGAAACAAATACACTGGTCGCCACAACCGTGTATTTCGTTTAAAGGTTCGAACCCTGTCGACTTCTATTAATACGTATAAAAGGATCAGGTTCGAACTAGAATTCACTTATCGACCCGCGCAGCATCCTTAGGCGTCACGTGTGTACCAATAACGTGCTCGCCGGGGCCCATGCGGGTGATTTTTATATTGATCTAGACGTACCCCATCGTGTACCTATGTGTATACAAACTATAGTGCATGTGCAGGGGTACTTTGAAACATTTTGTAAACGCCTTCTGCCCGCTTGCATGGATATTGCGGGTCCGGTGGCGTTGGATTGTAGACGCCTTCTATCTGCTTGTATGAGTATTGCATATCCGGTGAGTGGCGTCTTAGTGTTGATTCCCCTTTCTCATTCACCGGGGAAGGTCTTACTGAACTTTGGAGTCAATGACTGCTGATTTGGGGAGAACTCTTTTTAGGATCTTCGGTGTAGCAAACTTGTTATTTCCGGTATTTGTTGGTACCAGAGCTGTTTTCTTCTTAAATATAGAACTAAGAAGAGACTTTGGAATACCAGGAAGTTTGGTTCTAATTTGTTCAAACTTCTTTTCTAATTTTGCTAGGGAGTGTACCTTTTTTTTGTACATCGAGTCGCCCTTGTACCCGAAATACTTGAAGATCTTGACCACCAATGTCGTAGGTGATATCAATACTTGTGTCCACATTGGTTCGTTGTACCTACGAGGTACCCACTGTTGTTATCCACAAGTAGGTTGTATTCATTTGCAGGGACCCGTTGTATCATCTACGACCTCCTAGAAGTATTCGTAGGAGGGGCCTTTGTTCTTGCATCATATCTACCCTTTCACCAATCTCGGGTGGTTTGATTGTACTTATTTGGCCTCGCAGGGATCGTCGCTGGAGATACTTATACTTGTGCCCACAGTGGTTCGTTGTACTTACGATATGCCCACTGTTGTTATCCACAAGTGGTTTAGTTTCATTCAGACTTGAATTCATCAAGTTTACAGGTCTCCCCTTAATGTCGTATAGCCCGAGTTCAAGTACAAATTCAAGTGCTTGTCCGAGTTGATTGTTCATAGTCTTTTTAAAATCCTTTGAGTTCAATTTTGCATACAAATGATTTCAATTTGGTCCCATTTCGAGTTCATTTCATTTGAATTTGATCTTCAGTTATGTCTTGATTTTATTTGGATTTGAACTTTTTAGAAATCATTTAGGGTTGTTTTGATTTAGGTCCACAAGTCTTCTGTTTACTTTCAATCAAGTTCAAAAGTCCACTGCTCTTTCTCATTTGAGTCCAGGCTCTTGTTCTTTTGAGTGCAAAACAAGTCCAAGTGTAGTAGTATTTCACCCGAAATTTTGGCAGCCTCCCGGCATCTCCCCCGTTTAGGGAAAAACTACGAGAAAACTGGGCCTTCCAACCACGCGTACTAAAGGCGTGCATGGTAGGTACCCTCTTTCGAGGACACCGCGACCGTGATTTTTCTTCCCACCACGCGCAATAAAGGCGTGCATGGGGTCTCTGACGGTACCTGTTACAAGAAAAGAGCAGTTTGCTTTCCCCCCGCCCGGGGGTACTTATGAATTGTTCCGGCCACGCAAAGAAGAGAGTACACCAGGCTCACCTGGCCTCGTTGTGTGCGTCGAATCGGGTTCCCTCCTACCACACTCACTAAAGGAGTGCTTAGGTGATCTGCCGGCTCAACACGCATGTCGAGACAGGAGGGCGAGGGTCGCTTACTTACCTCGTCGTAGGAGTCGCACCGGGTTCCCTCCTACCACGCTCACTAAAGGCGTGCTTAGGTGGTCCGCCGGCTGGACACTTAAGTTGAGATAAGAGAGCGAGAGGGGAGGTGACTGTCTGCCTCGTCGTAGGCGTCGGACCGGATTCCTCCTACCACGCTCAATAAAGGCGTGCTTAGGTGGTCTACCGGCCCATCGTACACGCCGAGGACAGAAGTTTGAGTTTAGATTATACCTTCGGGACCGGCGGGCTAGTGGACCGGCGGTGGAGGGCATGGATGTCGAGGCGGAACACCCTTTTTTTGGAATATTATGTATATATTATTTTTTTATCCTCCCACAAACACACACACACTAATATATATATATATATATATATATATATATATATATATATATATATATATATATATATATATATATATATATATATATAATAACCTAAAGACTACCTCATGAAATCGGGTAGGGAGGCACGATCAGAGCTCGGGCAAGGGGAGATCGGGCTCGGCCTTGGTCGCGGGAGCTGGATCCAACAGGAGGGGGGGAGTTCGGCTTGGGGCTGTGGTCGGGCAAGGTGGAGAAGAGGAAATCGGGTAGGGAGCTCTCTCTCTCTCTCTCTCTCTCTCTCTCTCTCTCTCTCTCTCTCTCTCTTACGGGATTCGGCCGAAGAGGCGCAAGAAGGGAGAAAGTTAACTTCACAGAGAGTGAACTCCCGTTCTTGTCTCTGATCCTAATGTCGTAACTTCCGTTCCGACTGGAAGGAGAGAGCGAGAGCGCAAGGGTAGAGCGGGCTCGGGAGGAGAGGGAGCGTTCGCGGGAGAGATCGAGTGCGAGGGAAAGAGGGAACCAACAGCCAGGCCTTCGTTTCCTCTCCCTTTTAACGACGCGAATGCGTCGTGCAGGCGACGTGGGAGAGGTGTTGCGGTCGTGTCCGCGACGTGCGAGTGAACGGCTCGACGTGGAATGGTAGAGTAGGTAAGATTTGATTTATATATATATATTTTGTTTTGCTGGCCAAGGTTTAGGGTCAACAAGCACTATTTATTATCTATGTTGAGTAGGTTTGCGAAGGAAAAGCATTGAGATAAATGAGGGAATATCTAACTGTACAATCATGCTCATACCTGATTACTTAGGTTGTAATGTATCTCAGAAAGTTGACGAGCTCTATGCTGCCAATTGCTTTTGCTGATAATTAGAGAGGCTTTCAAGAAAATGAAGTGTGAAAAAACTGTTGGACCTAGTAATATTCCAATATAAGAGTGGAAAAGGGCAGGAGATGAAGGAATTTTTTGGCTTACAAAGCTTTTCAATATTCTTTTGATGACTAAAAAGATGTCAGATGAGTGGAGAAAGTGTGTATTGCTTATTTTTATTAAGAATGAAGGTGATGTACAAGAGTGCACGAATTATAGAAGAATTAAGTTATTATGTCATATATTAAAACTATGGGTAGTTGTTAAGCATAGGTTATGAGGTGATATTAATGTTTCTCAAAATCAATTTGGATTCATGCCGAGTAGGTCTACCATGGAAGCTATACATTTATTCAAAGGTTTGATGAAGAAGTATAGAGAGAATGAGGAGGATCCATGTATGATATTTATTGATTTAGAGAAAGCATATGATAAAGTTTCAAATGATTTGCAGAATTCTACAAAAGAAAAGACTTAATAATGCTTATATTCAAATAATTAAGGATATGCATTGAAGAGTTATTATTTGTGTTCAAACATAAGGCGGTTTGACCATGTATTTTCCTATTTCGGTTGGATTACATCAAGGATCGGCTTTAAGCCCATTTCTTTTTGCTTTAATCAAGGATGTTCATACTAAAATCTGCAAGAGGATGTGCTTAGGTGTGTGCTTTTTGCTGATGATATTCTTCTTGTTGATAAGATTAGAAAGGGTGATGTAGAACTAAATGCTTTTAAATGAATGAAATAAGAATTTGCACGAGTTCTTGAATTAAGCACATAAGATTACCACTATTAGCAATCAAAACGATGATAGACAACAAAAGAAGGGTGCCTACGCTTAGGCTAAGCCACATGTCAAACACTTGTTGATTCAAAACAAGTAGAATTCAATAACATGCAAAGTAAATAGTTTTCAACAAAAATTCTTAATCTAACAATAAGATTAGAAGCAAACGGAGTGCACTCAATCCTACGTTTACTTAGCTTTGGCAACGGCGAAACAAAAATCCTACGTTTACTAAGCTTAGACAAAGGTGAAGCTCGGCTTCTTGTGAATCTTCATCACCTACAAGATTAGGAGGATTAGAGAAGTAAATAAAAAGGGGAAGAAGTTCACCCTTATCAAAATCAGGTAGCAAGTAGTAAGATGTTGAAGAAGTTTGTCGTAGCTCCCTTGAAGGTTCAACTTTGTTGAAGCCCGACAATTAGTAAACAAGATGTTGAGGAGGAGATTATCTTGAGAAGTCAAGATAGGAAGAGGGATGGAGGTGGCCGGCTAAGGATGAAAGCTTGGGAGAGAAATTTGGTTCATATTTTGGAAGAGAAGGTGGAGGGAAATCAAGTATTTGTTTCCCCAATTGATCCTTTTATTTTGAGAAAGGATTAGAGTTTAATTAGGGAAGGGTGGGGGCGGCTAAGGAGGGAGAGGAGGTTTGAATTATTTCCAAGAGGGGAAGGGGGGTTATGGAAATAATTCCATGAGAGCCCATGATAGGGCCGGCGGCTTCAATGGGATGGGAAAGTTAATTTGTTTCCAAAGAAGAGGGAGGATCTTTGGAAAGAAATTAATTAAGAGGGGTTAGGGGAAATTTGGCCAAAGAGGGAAGTGGGAATTAGGAATTGTTTCCAAGAGGGGAATTATTATATTTGGAATCAAATCCCATGGAGTTAATAGTGGGGTTGGCGGCTTCCAAGGTTAGGAGGGAATTGTGGAGGAGTTATTTGGGTTGCCATTTTGGGGATTTAGAGATTAGGCAAGTTTTAATTACATCCTAATTAATTTGAAATTCAAATAGTATTTAATTTAGGAACTTTCCTAAAATAGATTTCTTAAATTTGGAAAGAATTTCAAATTCAAACAATTTTGAATTTATACCTTCCTAAATTAAGAATGATTGCAATTGGAAAGTATTCAAGGAGTGGATTTGTGGAGGGAAGATGGGGAGCTGGGAGGAGGAAGATGAGGCCGGCGGCTTTGTGGGCTTGGGAGGGGGAAATTCGGTGGTGGTGATGATGGTGTTAGGTTGATCGGAAAAGGGTGGAGAAGGAGTTGAGATTACCCGGTGGCGAGTGAAAATTGTATGGTGGCCCGGCTTAAGGGGGTGGGATGGACTTCAAAACCGGCGGCTAATTGAGGGAGGAAGGAGGAGAATGAAAAAGAAGGTAGAACCACGAACCCGACCGTCTCCAAGGTTGGTGGGTGATCCAAATTTTTCTCTCATAGGGATTTCTCCAAAGTTCTCTCCAAGAACTCTCAAACGCTCTCAAAACACACAAGTGCAAGAAATTTCTCGTAATAATCATTCATTAACTTTTCAAAGAGAACATAGGGGCTATAAATAGCCTCGTACATAAGACTCAAAAATAAAAGACAATAATGCCCTCAGAGTTTACATACGACCTTCCTTTAAGTAAGGGGTAAAAATGGAAAACAATGACAACATAAATAATAAAAGTCAGATAACATAATAAAACAAATACATGACATAACTCAAAATACATTGATGTGATCGTGGCCGTAGATCGACGGCCACGCCTCTGATATACGATTCATGCTCTGATGTCCTCATCATTCTCCCGGGGTGGGAGGAAAACTCGACTTCGTCGAGTAAACATCTATGGTGCTCTCATGGATCTCCAATGTGCCGGGGTCAATCTGCTGCAGCTCATCACGATCCAGCCATGTATCATCTGACTTGGGTTTTCCTCTCCACCTGATCAAGTACCTCCGTTGTCCACCTTCTCTCGTGGTGATGATGTCATCACTTAGAGTCGAGTCCACCTTTTCTGCCATGGGTGATTTGGGAATATCTGGGGGTGGGGATAGGTTTAGGTTCTCACATGGTGGGGTCACACAAGGTTGCTGTATGAGTGGATCTAGTGTGTTGAAGTCAGGACCCTCAAATGCAACTAGATTTTCTATGTTAAAGGAGGGATTGGAGTTGAATTATGTGGGCAGAACTATTACATAAGCATTATCATGAATTTTCTTAATTATTTTGAATAATTCAACACTCTTAACATCCAGCTCCTTAACTGTTCCCTGCGGGAACTATTCCGGACTAATTCGTACCATCACGAAGTCACCAACCTTAAAAGTTTTAAATTTTTGTTTTAGATAGGCATATAGTTTGTAATCGTTAATGCTTTTTTCAATTTGTTTTGCAATTTCTTCATGAAACCCATGCATATGAGATGAAAATAATGATGCAGACTCAAAAATTCTATACCTAGAACACATGTGCATAAGGTCTAGTGGCGGTCTAGGTCTGAACCCGTAAACAATTTTAGAAGGACTTAAACCAAGGGTATGTGTTATTGAGTCATGGTAATCGAGTCCAACTAGGATGTAAATGAATAGGGAGGCTCCAGGGGTTAGATCTAGATCATATGAAATACCTCTAATCGGGGGTAACAGATCAGGAAGATCACCAGGATGGATCTCAATAAGTCTACTAGGTATGGGCTTACTCTCCTGAGGGACTGATTCGTTAGACTCAGCAGGAGTCTCACGATCAACTAAGGTGTGTAAAGGCACACTTTGGGCTGTGACGACTATCAGGTTCAGTCCCTTCTTGGATTTGACAGGGTTGGATTCAGGATTATCCTTAACCCGAGGCTGTGATGGAAAAAGCTTAATCTTTTTGCCCTCATGTTCAAACACGTAGATGTTTGAACTACCATATATGTGGACATCGTTGTCAAATAGTCAAGGACCACCTAGAAGGATTTGTCCAACATTCATAATCAACACATCAAACCAAATATTCTCCTTATAGTCAGTGAAGGAGATAGGTATGAAGCTACGTCCCTTTACCTTCAAGGCAGTGGTATTGACCCAAGCTACCTTATAGGGGTTGGGGTGGGGAACGGCAGACAGGCCAAGCTTAGATACCATGCTGGAGGAGACAACATGGATGTAGCTGCCACTATCCACGACGACTTTACAGTTCTTATCCTTGATTTTAGTGTAGGTGTGAAAGATCGTAGTCCTACGCCAGTTGTCGGTGGTAACGGGTTGTGACAGTGCGCACCTCACCACGCAAGTGGGAGAAGTGTCAATTTTTTGGATGTACTGGATGATAGCAGTGTCGTCATCCTCCTCAAGGAATTCATCATTGTTGTCCACTTGGTGAATCTGGTCGATTTCGGGATAGAACTCTGCTTCAGTGATCACCTCGATAATCGTGAATTTATAGGGACGAGCACTGAGAGACGATATGTCCATACCCTTGACATCTAAAGCATTTGGTCTCGGGGTGTCGGAGTGGGAGGCTTACTTCTAACATCAGGACGGGGAGTGGGGGGACCAGACGAAGGTCGGGCAGTGCTCCCTAGGATCGGCTGGGCAGTGGGGGTGTGAGGGTGGAACTACTAGAAGGTCTGTAGGAAGGCCTAGAGTCATGTGAATGGCTCGGGTGATGTGAACGGGTCTCCTCTAAATCAAGCACTAGGCTGTAGGCATTCTCCAGTGTAGTGACGTTACGGGAAAACAGTTCATTGCGAAGATCCTCTCGCAACCCGGTTCGAAACATAAAAAAGATCTGCACGGGGGTGTTAGAGGTCTCCCCCTTGCAGTGAATCAAGAAGTCATTGAAAGAGGTGATGTACTCCTTCACTGGTTTGTTGCCTTGAGTCAGCCTATTCCACCTTTCCAATAGTTGTGGGAAGTACGAGGGAGGCAAGTACTTCTGCTTGAGTTCCTGCTTCATGGACGACCAATCGATAATGTGATAATCGTTCTTAGCTTCACTAAGGCTCTCTAAGTTGGCCTGAAACTAACTCGCCCTACCCGTGAGCTTCATCTCCGCAAAACTAACCTTCCTAACCTCGGAGATGTCATACCACTTAAAGAAACTGTCCATACCTTTGACCCAGTCTAGGAAGAGCTGGGGATCGAGTGTGCCATCAAAGGTAGGAGCGTCAACTTTAATATTTTTCATGAGTGGTATATCGGGATCATGATGTGGGTCATGTCCGGGGTAAGGTGCTCGATGATTGGCACGATGTTTCCTCTCATCCGGATGGGTATCATCCCCATACATAGAAGGTGGTCTAGATGGGATGTAGGGAGTAGGATGTTATCTAGCTCGCTCAAGTGTGTCAAATCGCTCAGTGGTGTTCCTACGGAGCTCAGCTAGGTCGGCTTGGTTCTCTTTGAGTTGCTGGCTAATGTTGTTCATTTGGCCTACCAACAAGTCTAAAGTCCTTGCTAGTTATTTCGGGTCCATGGCTATACACTAGGGGACACTTGAGGGTGAATCTAGGTAGAGGTTTGTTTAGTCCGGCCTGCTGAACCACATGAGCCAATTCTCACCCCCTTTGGGGTGCGGTCCATTACCTAGGGCTAATTATTGAGGGTTGTTTAGTCCTTTCGTATTGTTTTTGTATTTTTTTAATTTTTTAGTTTTTAATTTGCTTTAAGTGGGAGTTTATATTAGGGTTAGCGCATCTTTTTGGTGGCTAATTTCTGAAGTTCTCTTTGATGTCTAGGGCTCTAGCGGCGTCCAGAGAGTTTTGAAGAGATTGATCCTCCTCTCGAATAGAGGATCCTTTGTTTCTTACTATTTATTTTCATCTCCAAGCAATCCAAAGTGTTTATTGTTTTTTATTCATAAAAATCTAAAAATCTGCTTGGTTAATTCGTAGAATTTCTAATATCAGCAATTATTTTTTTGTTTTTCTATTGTTTCCTATCAAATTTGTATCAGAGCAGTTCTTGGGACTATTTTCGGGCTGTTTCTGTGAAATCCAGCCGCTGTTTTTTGCCCGAAGAGGGATGGTTTTGCTGTTTTTGGGGTCGAGATTCAGATTTTGAGTCTAACAAAAATCTGGGTATCAATGAATGCCTTGAAGGGGAGATGGGCAAAATGAAAGCAATGATGAAGGATATAATATCATTCATGGAAGTCAAGGTTTCAGATCTTCATGAGATTGTGAAGATATTGGAAAATCAAAGTCAAATTCAAATGGTGGCATTCGAGACAAGCAGTCTGGTAGGAAGAAATACAAATTCTGATATTCATAGGAGGGAAAGTGATATGAAGATCATTGAGGAGAGAGGTGGGAGGTATGGAGAGAGGCGTGGTTATGGAGGGAATGAATCAAGGCGTGCTGATTGGGAAAGGAAAGAGGAAGATATGGTAGGAGGGGTGTTGATTTTGAAGGAATGAGAGGAGAAAGTGAAGAGGGGTATGGGTGTGTGGAAGGGAGGATCAGGACACTTGGAGAGGATCAAACACATGGGAAAGGGGAAATTATGGAGGATTCAAGGGAAATGGGGGAGATCTGAAGGTACAGAAGCTGATGATTCCCATTTTTGAAGGGGAGGATGTACATGGGTGGATCTATAAGGTGGAAAGGTATTTCACCGTCAATGGGTTAACAGAGGAAAAATTGATGGCAGCTGGCTTATGTTTGGAAGGGAAGACATTGTCTTGGTACTATTGGAGGGACATGAGGAGGCCTATATGGAGTTGGAGGGAGTTCAAAGAATGCTTATTGGAACATTTTTGAACCGACAATGGAGATTACTTCTATGAGCAATTTTTTACACTAGTGTAGGAAGGTTCAGTGGCAGATTATCGCGAGAGATTTGAGTATCTGACAAGTCGATTTGATCGACTATCAAAGACTGTTCTGAGGGGGAATTTTATGAAGGGACTCAAATCAGAGATCCGGTTAACAGTGAGGGTCATGAGGTCTCATGACTTGGGAGGGGCAATGAAGCTAGCACAACTGGTAGAGGATCAATTATACTGGGAGAGGGGTGCTAGGGGCAGCAGTTCAGGTGACTCTTATACGATGACTACCACCCTTCTAGCACCTAAGGGGCCTGCATCGGGCAACACTCGTGAGACTCCCTGGGAGAATCTAGTAGGAGGAAGTGGGGGGAACTTCAAAAGACTGACTGAGAGGGAGATGCAGGAGAAGAGGGCGAAGGGACTATGCTTCAGATGTGATGAGAAGTATACTCCAGGGCAAAAGTGTAGGGACCAAACTCTTCAGGTTCTCACTATCTATGATGACGAGAAAATTGAGGGAGGTGAGAGTGAGATAATGAGAGAGGTGGAGGAAAAGCTGCATCTGGATATGATAGAGGTCTCCTTCATCTCAATGGTAGGATTCACTCCGAATCATACCATGAAGGTGAAGTGGGAAGTAACAGATAGAGAGGTGGTGGTGTTGATTGACAGTGTGGCTACTTGCAATTTCATCTCCAACCAGGTCGTGGACCAATTGATGGTGCCAAAAAAGATGGGAGTTGGAAATTCTTCTTGGACTATAGGGCGGTGACTATGAAAATTGTGCCAGATAAGTTTCCCTTCCTAGTGATAGATGAGTTATTGGATGAGTTGAGTGGGACAATTATTTTCACCAAGATAGATCTGAAGTCAGGGTACCATCAGATTAGAATGAAAATGGAGGATGTGCCAAAAATTACTTTCAGGATTCATGAAGGGCATTATGAATTCCTAGTACTAGTGTGCTACCTTTTGGCCAAATTAATGCTCTAGCCACTTTCCAGTACCTCAAGAACAAGGTCTTTCAACCCTATCTCAGGTGATTTGTGTTGGTGTTTTTCAATGATATCCTAGTTTATAATAGGTTAGAGGAGAAGCACTAGGAGCACTTGACGAAGGTTTTAGAGATGTTACAGGAGCACCAACTGAGGGTCAATAGGAAGAAATGTTGTTTTGCACAGGCCGGTATGGAGTACTTGGAGCATGTAGTCTCTAAGGAGGTAGTAGCGACATATCAAGCCAAAATAGAAGCTATGTTGAGATGGGCATTGCCCAAGAATCTCAAGGAGCTGAGGGGATTCTTAGGGCTGACTAGCTCCTATAGGTGGTTCGTGAAGGGGTATAGCACCATTGCATGGCCACTAACATAACAATTGAAGAAGAATGATTTCTTATGGGGGGAGGTGGCCACAATTACTTTTGAGAGTTTAAAGAAGGCCATGACCACTGTGCCGGCCTTGGCCCTACTAGATTTCACTCAGGTCTTCATAGTGGAGATGGTTGTCTCAAGGTATGGATTGGGAGCAGTAGTACTCATGCAGAGCCATCGACCCATCTCCTACTTCAGCCAGGTGTTGACAGCTAGAGTGGGGCTGAAGTCAGTCTACGAGAGGAAATTGATGGCCATCGTGCTAGCCATCCAGAAGTGATGGTCATATTTGTTAAGTTGTCATTTCATTGTCAGGATAGACCAGCAGAGCCTAAAGTACTTGTTGGAGCAGAGGATGTTGACAAAGGAGCACCAAAGATGGTTGTCAAAGTTATTAGGATATGACTTTGAAATTCAGTATAGGTCGGGGGCAGGGAACAAGGCTGCGAATGCCTTGTCTAGATGTATGGGGGAGATGCAGGCGATAACAATGACGATACTACTGATGCTGGATTAGGGGGCCCTTAAGGAGGAGAGTGCACGGGATGAGGAGCTTGGGAGGATTAGGGCAGAATTATAAGGATGAGAGTAGCCACCCGGACTATTCCTTAAAAGGAGAGAGGCTTTTGTACCAGGGGTGATTTATGCTTCCTAGGACATCTGTTCATATTCTACACCTGCTCTAGGGGTTCCATGGGAGTGTTATTGGGGATCATTCAGGGGTGCATAAGACATATAGGAGACTCGATTCAGAGTTGTATTGAAAGGGGATGCACAAGGATGTGGAGTAGTCAATTATAAGTTCTGTCAGAGGAATAAGTACATGGCCATAGCTCTAAGAGGATTATTACAGCCCCTAGCTCTAACAGATTTGGTATGGGAGGAGGTTTCCATGAATTTTATAGATGGTTTACCTCGATCTGAAGGCTTCACTGTGATACCAATGTTGGTAGACAGGCTAAGTAAGTATGCTTATTTCATTCCCCTACGACATCTCTATACAGCTCTAACAGTGGCAGCTTTTATTAGGGAGGTGGTTAGGCTGCATGGGATGCCTAAGGTTATAGTATCCGACAAGCATAAGGTGTTCTAAAGAGTTATTCAGACTACATGAGACAATTCTGAAGAGGAGCACCGCCTACCACCCACAGACTAATGGGCAGGCTGAGGTGGTAAACATAAGCTTGGAGGCATACTATGATGCTTTGTGTCGGAAACCCCTCAGCTTTGGGCCAAGTGGTTAGCATGGGAAGATTATTGGTACAACATCTCATATCATTCTTCTTCTCAGATGGCCCTATTCAAAGTGTTATACAGGAGAAATCCACCTCACTTGATGCATTTTAGGCAGAGTCACACTCCAGTTTCTTCAGTAGAAGTGTACTTGGAGGAGAGGGGAAAGGTTGTTGGAAGAATTGAAGAAGCATCTTTTGAGGGCTCAACAGATTATGAAGAAACAAGTGGATAAGCACAGAAAGGACATCCAGTTTGTGGTTGGTGAGAGGGTGTTCTTAAAGCTAAGGCCTTACAGGCAGAGGACAGTCACTTCCTGGAGGAATGAGAAGTTGGCTCAAAGATATTTGGCCCTTATGAAATATTAGAGAAAATTGGAGCAGTGGCGTATCGTTTGAGGTTGCCTACAACAGCCACCATCCATCTAGTATTTCATGTGTCACAATTGATGAGAACTTTAGGGGATCACATAGCCAGTTTAGAGTTGCCAACAACATTGACTGAAGAGTTGGAAGTGGTGTTAAAATCCCTGGAGCTACAAGGGGTACGCTAAGGAGATGGAGGGGTCAAAGAAGTACTGATCAAGTGGAAGGACCTTTCTAATTATGATGCTACATAGGAGCCCTACGAAAGGGTGAAGCATCAATTCCTCTCTTTCAACCTTGAGGACAAGGTGGTTCTTTGGGAGCAAGGTATTGATATGTTGGGACCGGTCCACCCTAGACTGTTTAGCCCAACATGTGGGCCGGCTGCTCCTGCATTACAACAGGTACCGGCAGGTTGAACCGCAGGAGCCAATACCCACGTGGGTCCACTACCTAGGGCTAATTATTGATTGTTTAGTCCTTTCATGTTATTTTTGTATTTGCTTTAAGTAGGAGTTTGTATTAGGGTTAGGGCATCTTTTTGGTGGCTAATTCTTGAAGTCCTCTTTGGTGTCTTGGGCTCTAGCGGCGTCTAGAGAGTTTTGGAGATATTGATCCTTATCTTGAATAGAGGATCGTTTGTATCTTACTATTTCTTTTCATCTCCTAGCAATCTAGAGTATTTTTCTTGTGTTTTCATCCATAATAACCTAAAAATTTGCTTGGTTAATCCGGAGAATTTCTGATTTCAGCAATTATTTCCTATTGTTTCTTATCACACTATTTTTAAGAGGGAGTATAAGGAATCAAGAGAGATTCCAAGATGCCTTGTCTTCTTAAAATCTTAGATGAAAAAGAATACGTATATTTGTTGAGGAAGCTCACAAATCAAGAAAGCCTTTGAAAATCCTGCTGGCACATGTGCCTTGCATGATCCCCTTACACATATTGAGGTCATCTATTGTACTACTCAATATAGCATTCACGTATCCCTTGACATGTGCAGTTTCCCATGTGCAATTGCAAAAACCGTGGAAGTAATCTCATATTTGTATGTATGGCTCGAGAGGCATATATTGGTGTGACGTATCCCAAACCGGCTTAACACGAGAGGTTTGCTAGCCTTCTCTATGCCAGAAAGCATAGATAAGGGAATAAACCATATGTTGAGTCAATAAACATGCACTAAGTTCTCATCTCTGCATGATTAAAGAAGGTTTGATGTACTTGCTGTAATATTTATGTAGCGAGTTTTTTTTTTATTTTCCTGTGATTTGTATCGTAGCCTTTAACACTGTATGGAGCAACCTAAATGTTGTTCGGCTTGTTCTTAATGTCCAGAAGGTAATTCTCTTTTATTCTTCCAATTTATGCAACATATTGAAGTTGAAATAGCTTGAGCACTTTATTATTATGGGTATGTGAAAAGGAATAAATAGTTCAGAGTTATTTGTTTTTGGAGAAAAGCTAGTCATATTGAAACAGCATTAGGCATCATATGGTTAGACCAGAGATGTCCAATGATTTTCATGTTTGTAGAAAATCTTAACTATTAGTAGATTAGGTATTTTTGCTTAAACGATTATTAATAGGCCAACTTCTTTTACTATCTACTTCAAATCCTCCTGTTTGACAGAAAAGTCAATTTCTTACAAACTTTATTCTCCACAATGTCATTTTTTGCTATAAATATCTTTCTCAACAAGCTTTATTCTTAATAGCAAACTATTGATTTTTTAGTCCCGTAACTGGCATAACTAATTTTTTCTTGGTCAATCAATCCTTGCTTAAGAAGCACCTCAAGGTTCTCTAATTAACTGCATGGCATCATTACTGGCAATTCCAGAGGATAGGAGTGTGGTGGCAAGTTTCTCGTATTTTCTTGAATTGCTCCTCTTCTTTTTTCCTTCACATAGCTAGCCTAATGGAAAAGCTGTATCTCGAACTATTCCCTTAGAATTTAATTAGAATGTGGTTCGAATGGTTTCATCAATGACAGAAGATTTGGAATTAAATGATGTGAGGATTTGTTTTTTTTTTAAATAATTTAAATGTAATATTTAAGCAATGAAGAAAATTTAATTGCAAGTTGAATAGGATTAAAAAAAGTACAAAACTGTTAAAACAGAAAGATTGCGAATTTGTTACTAATTCCGTTTTGGAACTTAAAATGAATTTTCAAAACCCATTCTATAAATCCAGTGCAATTAAAAAAGGTATAGCTTGCAAACGAACTATATTTATGAAGTTATATGGAAAGTAACCTGGTGTAAATGTAAGCTTATGAGTGAGCATGAGATACAATATCTCAGGATGTTATATGGGAAGAAAGAGTAATCAATGCTGTTTTCATGGTATAATGGTGTTTGTATTCTCTTAAATGCTCAGAATATTAAAAAATATAGTGCTCTTTAAGCGAGAGAGAGTTGCAAGGTTTGCATTGTCTGGATTGTTTTGTCCCTTTTCGTCCTACCCCTCGATAAATAGTGTTATATTTTACATCATAAGGAATAACTAATTTGTCGTTTTGTACATTTCATAATCTGCTTATTTTCTGAGTCAAGGTGCTTTGAAATACATTGTAATAATGCGCTGTATTTTTTGTGATTGTTTCACACAGAAAAAAGTTACATACTGGGAAGAAAAACCTCATATCAAGGGCATCATAAACAGTATTAATTTTATGCCTTGGAATGATATATGTTTTGCAACTGGTGGTAGTGACCATGCTGTGATCCTCTGGAGTGAGAAAATCGATTCCTGGAAACATAAGGCAATACATCGGAACCTGCATTCTTCTGCTGTCATGGGAGTTGCAGGATTGCTGCAGAAGAGGGTTATATTATCTACTGGTTCAGACAAAAGGGTTATTGGTTTCGATCTGTTGGCTGAAAGAGCTGCATTCAAAAATCAGATAGATAGCAGATGCATGAGTGTGCTGCCAAACCCTTGTGACTTCAACCTGTTCATGGTTCAAACAGGGTATGTTTGTAGTCCACATGTATATCAATGCTAAAACATTTAATCATTCTTTATGGGAAATAAATTATCGTACTGATCACACATGCGTTTGTCTTATAATTGAGATTTTTAATATTTTCATATGCTTTTTAATATTGCAGGCTTTAGCCCCCCGTTTTTACGATTGTTTGTGGGTGAATTGTCCATTGGTATTTTGTTTTTTGTAGGTCCCATGTCAGCTTACAAGAAAATAATTGTTGTGGTTTTCAGTGATAAGTTGTCTTTCAATGATCAAGATCTATAAATGTTTCTAAAACAGTTTAGGTTATCTTTATGTAGGGAATCCAAAAGTCAAATTCATACTTGCATTGCTTTAGTACCTTTTTCAGCAGAAAGAAGAATTGTCTTAGGCGTTTCTTCTTCAACAAAGTGATAGCTTTGGATGAAGAAGATGTTGTAGCATCACTAGGTTTTTGTGCTATCATCCATTAACACATCCAATTTGCCCGGACCTGCAATCAACCCGTTTAGCTGCATGTTTTTTTTGGTGGAATGAATCAAGTTGGGTTAAATACACTAATGGCAAATTCATTTTATACTCTAAATATTAAACTCATTAATGAGGGTCAACTATTTGATATTTTTACGCAATATATTTTCTGCACTAAAGTTGAGCTATGAATTCATATTACTTTCAATTTTGTGACATTTGTTTGGTTCAATTTATGTCAGATTGTTGACCTCCACTCAAATCTCAGAAAATCTATGGAAATTCTTGCCGAAATCCCTCTCAAATCCTACTTACCTATGCGATTAGGCGTCGACGCCGCGCTTGTCATATCCCGCGATTTCTGTTCGTTGAACCTGCTCCCGTTCTTGTTTCTAACTCTTGCAACGATCCATTCTAACTTCCTGTACATGAGCAACCCCGATCTCCACAATCCCTACTCCAGGCCGATCCATTCTAACCAACTACCTGATCCAACCAATCCAACTCTTGTGCCGATATCCCACTACATGAGCACCCCGATCCACAATCCCTACTTCAGTGCCAAGTTTCTCCCCTTCAACCAGCCGCCATTCTCGCTCCTGTGCAAGCCGACCGAGCCACTTACTCGCTGGACCAAACTCCGCTTCTAGCTCACACCAACCCGATCTTCACTCTCTATCGTGAAATCCCTCCAGCCAGCTACCTTTCCAGCTCCTCCACCCCTCTCCACACTTTGCCTTCATAAGTTAATATCCATCTACAGTAACTTATGTAGCCAGCTCCCTGTTCAATATCCAACCGAGCCCACAACAGCAAATAGCTGCACGCTTCTCACACAAATAACCCACTGCTACTACCTAATCCCTCACAGCCACTTACAACACTCCCAAAGTTTCCAAACCACCACTCCAAACCACTTCAAAAATCCCATTCTCTCTCTCTCTCTCTCTCTCTCTCTCTCTCTCTCTCTCTCTCTCTCTCTCTCTTTCTCTCTCTCTCTTAGTTTTATATTAATATTAACAGTATTTATTATTATTATTATTATTAAAAAGAAAAGATAAGAAGAGAAGTAAAAAAAAGAGAAAAGGTAATAGAAAAAGAGAAAATAAAGATAAAGAGAGATTGTGTATTTGATCCCCTGCTTATTTCCTCGTCATAGTCATCTTCGCCTCACTCCCAATGCAATAAATGTTCTCTCAAACTCAAAAAATCTCCAAACCTCGTTTTTGACGCTCACGGCGCACTAGGGACCATCTATACATGTTTTTCTTAGCATAATGGGAGGAAGCCCGGTATGATGCTTGCGGCGAAGTGAGTAGGTCTTGTAAACGCTCTTGTAGCGTTGTGGGGACAATCCTAATTACCCGTGCACGTGCTTCTATGCATGTGGGGAAAAAACTACGCATTTCAAACATGGTGGGATTGAAAATCACGGCCACAGTGTCACTCGACACCTACCATACATGCTCTTTGTAGTATGGTGGGAAGGTCCATCTCTCCCAAATTCTCCTAAATAAAGGAGACACCGTAATGCTGCCGAATTTTCCAGTAAATAGAGGACTTGGACTTGAACCAAATGTAGGGAACATGACTTAATGAACTACAGGGAATCGAACTTGTAATCAAATCTACAGGAAATTGAACCTAATATTTAAAACAAAACCTGTAATTTACAAATTAACAAATGATGACTTGTAGCAGACAGAAAATTCTCACATCTCACCCACAAGTGAGAATCAATACAAACACATAATTTGATTACAATAACTTTCCTATTGTCAACAACAATTCAACATGCAAGCAAAATATATCAATTCCCTGCAAGCAAGAGGGGTAGATGTGTATTGGATGAGAGGATTTGCCAACTAAGATATGTTTGAGGAACTCAAAATGAATGCAGTCCACATATAGTCAACAATACTTAATTGCAAGCAAACTCATTAATTCGCCCGCAAGTAATGACAGTGTACATGCAATTGTGGGCTCCGAAAATTCGGCCTCGGCCTCCGCTCGCTTTTCTTATTCGGCGAGGGAGTTTTAACGAACTAAGTTCCGAGGTAAATTTTGGAAGGCAGATGGGTTTGTAGATAAGACACTACCCAGAGATTTCGCCCTCATTTTGTGAGGACTTTATGATCTGAGTTCTGGTTTCCTATAGGCGCAAGCCCCTATAGTTAATTACCCCTCTCGATCACGAGAGAGAACTTTCGATTAAGGCTAGTCGTCAATCAGATACGTAGAATATACGTGTTATCTGGCATATAGTAGCAACAATAAGATAGGTATTTTGACATTGGGTTTGGATTTTGGAATTGGATTTGGAAAAATTGATATTTAAAATAGAAACTTCACCATCTTGTACTTAAAGCGGATGGTGGGGGAATGGATGATAGACCCGATCAAGATCCCATGGTTCCGTCGTCCCGGGCCATCGTGGTCCCTGGTCTACTTAGTCAGAGGAGGTAGTCGACCCAACCTGACAGAAGGATCCTTGTCGGCAGCCATGGGTTGCTTCGTCCAAGGGGACCTTGTAGACCTGGGGTGGAATGTTTGTCTAAGGGGACAAATTTGAATCCACATTAGCTTACAGAGGGCTTTGTGCCCTATCGATCATATCCTATTGATTCATATCTCAAGGATTTAACGCCATTAAGGAACGTATTGGCTCTGGCCATAACCGGTATCCGTGGTGCCATTTGGCGGCAAAACCATTCGGTTCAGAGGGCCCCGGGTCATAACCGTTTACCTGCAGTGCCATTTGGCGGCGAAACTGCCGGTTAGAGGACACGTACCACGTCCTTACTGGCAAGAGATTGTTTGAGAATGGATCCTAGTGATATTTTCGACTAGGCATTTGGCTCTTTTGTGAGCTGAAGTAGTTTTTGATTTGTCCGCCTCGACAAACTGTTGCGGAGGGCGGATGGATTTTGCTTTAAGTACAGATGGATGATTTCAAATTTAAATATTTTTGGGTTTTTGGGTTTTTGAGATTTTTGTGAAGTTTTCTGGAATTTGGGATTTTTGAGAATTTTCTGGGATTTTTGGATATTTGGAATGGCATTGGAGATTATTTGGCGAACCCCTCCGGTTGAGATAACCAATCAATACGGCCATCATCGGGGTGTTTGGGGTCATTTCTCTTTATGGATTGAACCTTGTCACTCTGTCGGGCTGGCGACAGAGGATCGGGTTTCGTAGGCTTTATGCCCTTGATAGTGAATTCTCATTGTTGTAGGCCTTGAAGGCCTAATATGAATGTATTAAGACAAATATGACGGTCGCCACAACCGTATATTTGTCTGTTGGTTCGAACCCTGTCGACTTCTATTGACCCGTATAGAAGGATCAGTTTCGAACCTGAATTCGCTTGTCAACCCGCGCAGCATCCCTAGACGTCACGTGTGTACCAATAACACGCTCACCGGGGCCCATGCGGGTTGAGAATATATTTTCCCCCTTTAGTGTACCTATGTGTATACAATTTATAGTGCACGTGTGGGGGTATTTATTTTAGACTTTGTTGACGCCTTCTGTCTGCTTGTACAATGATTGCAGATCCGGTGGCGTGGCGTAGCAGCTTCTGGATAGAGTCGTCCGCTGCTTCGTACAGGTAGACTGTCGTGCACTATTTGTTGATTTTTTGTAGGCGGGTCATAGTGCACTAACTAATCTCCTGCTTTAACCCATTGGAGGTTGATTTTGCCGGATTCCACATTCCCTCTGATCTTCTTTACTCGTTGAGTTCAATGCATCTGGCTATAATAGATTCATAGTTCTTGCTTACATTTGAACTGTAAGGTACTACTAGATCCACTTTGGTGAGTTGTAATCTCTTGTAGGTGGTAGAAGCATTTGCTCCTTGCATTTTGATTAGCTTGAAGATCTCCCAAGAATTCCTTGAGAACTATACGCTGTTGATTGATTGTAAGCATGTGGCTATCCTTTCAATTTGATTTCTTTTTGTAAGAAGATTGTTGTATTTGTTGCAATTCTTCTAGTGTTGCTTGTATGGATGTTGTATGTATCACAACTGTAGAAATTTCTGTCATCATTTGAGGTGCCACCATCATTAAAATCTGCTTTACTTGTTATACGTGGAGTTCTCTAATCCAAAGGGAATTGTTGTATAAACGAGGAACCTTCTACGATGACTCGTAAGAACTTCCACATGTACTTGTAAAACCATTAAGTCAAATGAGCTTCAAGTTATGTTGAGTTCCATAAGTCCTCTATTTGATTGTTGATGTTTTCACTTAACTGGATAAGTGAATTGTAATTCTGCCTTTTCAATTATTGAGAAATTTGATATGTCACAAAGACATCTCAGTAAAATAAAGATCTCAAACACATGAGATAAGCCTCTTTGTTATACAGTTTGTAGATGCTTTCTTCCAATCATCATGACATATTTTATTACATATTAGCAGTTGCTTCTATCATCACTTGCAAGTTGAGACCCTACTGCTTTTCTTTTACTGCAAATAGATTGCTTTTGGCCATTGTTCATCACACATTCGTTGCAAGTCCCTCTCACTTGGCTTAAACCCAATTCATAAGTCTCATGTGATCTTGGCAAGTTCAAGCTCTCCACATTCATTTGAGTTCATCATGGTCTCTTCAATCTCGAATCCGAGTTCAAATTCGTTTAAAGTTCAAGCCATTTTGTGACCATTCAAGAGATTTCTTGGTCAAAATTGGCTTAAGTATTTTGCTCATTAAGATTTAGTTCATTCTATAGTCCAAACAAAGTCCAAATAATGTCCAAGTCATAGTTCTCATTTGATCAAAAATGAGTTCAAATGTTCAAAGCTTTGGATTCAAACTCTTCTTGATTAAGCTTGATTTTAAATCTTCTATTCAAGTTTGCACTTAATATGTTAATGTCCACATCCTTGTCCTTTGAGTTCAATCAAGTCCACTGTGGTACTTGTAGAGTCCAAGTTCATGTTGTCCAAACCAAGTCCATGTTCTAAATTGTTCCAAGTTTGACTTCAGTTCGAGTTCAATCCACTTGATGTACAAATCAAGTTCAATCTCATTTGCATATTTCCTTTTTATTTGGATTCAAGTTTGATTAAGTCCACAAGTCCAATTTTGTTTCAAGTCCTTGTCTGATTCAGACAAAATTTCGGCAGCCTCCCGGCGTCTCCCCCGTTAAGGGGAAAAACCAAGAGACCGCCTACCCGCCACGTCAATAAAGACGTGCACGGTTGGTGTTGGTGAGACACCGCGGCAGTTGTATTTTTTTGTTTTCTCCCACCACGGCCAATAAAGGCGTGCATGGGGTTTTAAAAAGCATTTTATTTGAAAGATGACAGTTTGCTTTCCCCCCGCCCGGGGGTACTTATAAGTGACCCCGCTTCGCCGTACGTGCCGCACCGGGGTTCCATCCTACCACGGCCAATAAAGGCGTGCTTAGGACAGTTCTCCAGTTTGCCACGGACATTGAAGCAAGGTTTTGAGTTTAGAAGAATACGTACCTTCGCGGGGTTGTCGTGGTTGACACATGGATCGAGGGGTCACTCGCCTACCTCGTCGTAGGTGTCGTACCGGGTTCCCTCCTACCACGGCCAATAGAGGCGTGCTTAGGTGGTTTGCAGGTCCGACACGAACATCGAGGAAAGAGAGTGGAGGGGGAATTTTTTTTTAAACATTATAATTAACCGTAATAATTAATATAATTAATTGTAACTAATAATAGTTAATTAGAATTAATTAATAATAATTAATTATTATTTAATGATTAATTAATTACGATTAATCAAAACTAATCGTACTTAATTATATTAAATAACAATTAAATCATAATTAATACTAATTAATTGAAATTAGTTAAATTTAATTACTAATTATTATTATTAATTAATAATTGATTTGTAGTTAGGATTAAAATGGATTTAGATCAAAATCCATTAACCCGAGAGAGTTAGGCTCTCTGTTTCCACATGTTTCAGCAACATCAAGGGATTCGGCCGAATGAAGTGCACGGAAGGGAGAGATACCTTCAAAGTCAGTGAGCTCCTGTTTGTTCTCCCGATCGAAACAAGAAGGGCAAGTCGGTCGAAGAAGCGAAGCCGACCGACAATGGACGTTAGGGCAGCTTGTGGAGATCCGATCGGGGAGAGCAGGCGACGGAGTTGGGGCGGCTTCGGCTTCGGCAAGGTAGGCAAGTCCTCTCTCTCTCTCTCTCTCTCTCGGCTTGGGGTCGGCACGGGCAGAGGGTGGTCGGGATTTGGTCGGAGCTTCAGCTGGGATCGGAGAGGGGAGAGTGTCGAGAGCAGCCAGTGTCGTGGGAGATCGGCTTCTATTTAACGACACTTGTGGTCGTTCGATCGAGACGAGGATCGCAGGATTTACGCCGAATTTGCGGAGAAGCGACTGATTCGGCGCTGAACAGCGGGATTTCAGCGGGATTCCGGGGATTTCAGTCGGGATTTCGGGCAGATATCGTGGATCCGCCGGGTATGATTTTGATGATGATTTTTTTGTTCTACTGGTTAATACATAGAGGTTAACAGCAATGAATGCAACAACACCTTGCAATCGATATCAACGCACAAACAAACACAATAAACTCTGCAAGCAGTGGAGGCCGACACGCAACGAATTGCTAGCCAAGATGAAGCAATAATACCCATACCAAAGTGGACAAGTTTGAAAAGTACTTCAACTTACAAAGAGTGAATGCCTAGTCGAGAATATTATTAGGATTCATTCTCAAATTGTCTATTGCCAGTAAGGATGTGGCACGTGTCATCTAACTGGTGTTTTTGCCGCCAAATTGCACCACTGGTAAACGGTTATGACTGAGACCCTATAACGGGTAGTTTTGCCGTCAAATGACACCATTAAATAACAATCATGGTCAGAGTCTGTATGTTCTCCAATGACGTTAAGTAATGAATCAATAGGATATGACCAATAGGGCACAAAGCCCGCTTCTAAGTAAGATGGCTTCAAATTTGTCTTCTTAATCAAACATCCATCCTAGGTCTACAAGATACCCTTGGAGGAAGTAACCCATGCCTACCGATAGGATCCTTCTGTCAGGTTGGGTTGACTATCTCCTCTGACAAAGTAGACCAGGGACTATGATGACCAGGGATGATGAAACAATGGGATCTTGATCGGGTTTATCATCATTCCCCTTACCATCCGCTTTAAGTGCAAGGTGGTGAATTTCTAATTTTTAATGTTAAATTTTGAATGCCTAAAACATGCTGCTACTATACATCATGTACTATATATATGTTTGACGACTAGCCTTAATGAATGTTCTCTCTCGCTATCGGGAGAGGTAATTAACTATATGGGCTTGCGCTTGCGCCTATAAGAAATCTAAACTCAGATCATAAAGTCTTCACAAAATGAGAGCGAAATATTTGGGTAATGTCTTATTCAAAACCCAACATGCCTTCTAAAAATTTGCATGAAAACCTACTCATTAGAACTCTCCTGGACGATATGAAAGTGAAAGGAGCCGCGGAGAGACCGAGGCGCGAATTTTTGAAGCCCACACAGTTCTCAAGCTATGTATTGAAACACTGAACAAAATAAAAGATTTACTACATCTAATGTGATTGAAAATTATGTCGAAATAAACTAGTTCTACTTTTTACAATTTATTGTTTCTAAATAGTAGTTAGTGATATTACACTCAAAATATCTTGGTAGATTAGCCAACTCCTTTTAGGAGCACCATTCTTCATCATTATCATCATTAGTAAAAAAAAGTCACATTTTATTCTTGAGAATTATCATCATCATCATCATTAGTAAAAAAAGTCAATTTTTTCATCATCATTATCTCCTAAATTATAATCTTCTTTGTAACTCTCATCATCTTTATTTTTAGTTACAATAATATTAAGCTTAGATGAAGATTACTTTTAGATCCCTCTCAAATATTATGGCTTGTCATCAATACCAGATGCGCCGCTTAAGTTTCAGAAATGTTTTGCTCTCATGTGGATATATTTTCTGTAGTTTTTTTATTTTATAACTTAGATTATTATATTTCTTATTTCTGTAATAAATGTATTATCTTTAACTAACCTAGGAACCTCTATTCTCAACCCCGTTCTTCGTACATTAACATGGCATTCCTTCTCCTTTTCTTAGGACTATTACCAAGCAGCTACGGTTGTTCGACATCCGGCTCAGGCAAACAGAAATCCATTCTTTTGGATGGAAGCAGGAGAGCAGTGAGACTCAGTCCGCCCTTATTAACCAAGCTTGGTCCCCTGATGGCCTCTATGTTTCCTCTGGTACTGTAGACCCCATGATTCATATTTTTGACATCAGATACAATGGCAACAGTCCCAGCCAATCCGTGCAAGCTCATCAGAAGCGAGTCTTCAAAGCTATCTGGCACCAATCCCACCCATTGATGACCACAATCTCATCTGATCTCAACATAGGTTTGCACAAGTTTTCCAAGTAAAAGGTCTGTTTGCTCATACTTCTAAGAGTTGCCTTTCTGGAATGCTTACTGATCATTGTCTCATCTGTGAGAGGAAATTGGCTCGGAAATTACCATGTAACATATTTAGATCCAAGCAAGTTCTTTTTTTTGTCAGCAATGGGTTCTTTATTAATGTTTAGCAGTTTTGAGTTCCATTATTTCTATATTTTGCTGACAGTATCCGAGGATTAGCTCTTGAACCTGTTTGTGGATACTACAAAAAACCTTTATATATCCTGAATGCTGTCAGAATTTTCTTTTGGAATTTATAGTGAATTTGAGATCATGCTTTACCTTTTCATTAAAACCAGTGTCTTTGGATCGGTTTTGGTTACTGATCTGGAAGATATTTTCCATTTTAAGTAAGCATTCTAGTGGTCCTTACAGATAATTTCAGTGAAATTAATAAAATGAATTTCTTAGTGTGATTATCCGTTATTGCACCGTTCAACTGCCCCGTTAACGAATATAATCTGAACTGGTTGTTGTTGGGGTGAAATCTTCCAACAACTTTCAAATAGTGCTGAACAAATCTGTTATTAGTAGAAGTAGGTAGAGATATAGAGCAAGATGAACAACCAACCGTTGGAGAGGAATTAGCAAAATATATCAATTAACTGCTGAGATGGCTGCTGTTGTTGCCTGTGCCAGTGTGGAGGTGGAGAGAGTGATGTGCCCTCATGTGTAGGATGAATTATTCTGTGCAAACACCGAACGTTGTCTAGAGCCCAATGAAAATACACCATGTCACCTTTACTCTGTACCATGGCTCTGTACTGGATGACGCGGCTGCACCTGATTTTCCTCTGAACGATAAGCTTGTGCCCAATGACCGTACAGAATAATCTCTCCATGTGTAGTGCATCCTATAGCACTACCTTTATCAATTGTGAAGATGGTCGTAATTTAGAGTTTTGAGTGTTGGGTTAAATGCTAATTTTGTGATGTTAAAGAGTCCAAATGAACGAAATGCATTTCATTGTTTTTACTCGAATGGAAGTGTTTTGTGTTTATCCTGATGAATATATTTATTTGTAAGTACCAAAAATATCAAGTTAATCAGAAAATTGGGTTTCAAAGCAAGAAAAATAGACGACAGCACAACGTTTATAGTTGAATAAGGCTGAACAAGTATATCATGATCATCAAAGCAAAGAAGAAGCACAAGTTTTTGTTAAATTAGTTTACTAAGGGCTATTTAGTTCGTAGCATTTTGAGCATGGACTGCAAGGACAATAGAATCTAAATACCTATAATTCTTTGCCTTTCTAGCTAAATCAATCTCTTTATGCATATTGTTATAGCTCCCATAAAATTCATTTATGAAACCCTAATTAATTTGAGATTTTGACAACACCAAATGCATTTCACCATTGAACCAAATCACTTGCACTAGCATGTATTGGGCGCCTAGGCAAGGATATGCTTTATTTAGCTGAATTACATAAAAATCGATTTGTCTCAAACATTTATTTTTCCTGCATGTCGATATTCATTTGTTTCTTAGGTGTGAATGTTTAGTTATTTTAAATTGACTCTCTATTGAAATACTTTAGTGTTATGAATGCATACAAAAATTTAAAATATTTTTTAGGATATTTAGATCAATTAAGACAAATTCATACACAATTTCAGGGGCGGAATCAGTCATAATTTTCAGGGGGGGGCAAACTTATAAGTAACTGTTCGTATATATGTCGGGGGTCCAAGGGGGCAGCACCCCTTGGCGGGGTTCGATCTGCCCGGTCAGGTCGCCTGGTCCCCCCGGAACAAATTTTGATTTACTATTTCTCTTTAATTATATTGAGGGCAATTACCTAAAAATTATAGTATTTTAATATTTTTAGGGGGGGGGGGGGCAATTGCCTAAAAATTCTTATAATAAAGACTAAAAACCACCTAAATAAGAGTATAATAAAAAAAATTTTTTTTTGAAGGGGGTGGGCAATTGCCCCCCTAGCCCCAAAGGGGTTCCGCCCTTGCACAATTTCATATATAAGATAAAATCAAGACCTTCTGGTTGGTAATCAAAACGCCCAACCAATAGATCCAGATGGGCTGCAGAATTTTAAAATATTCAAAAGACCTCATTCTTGGGCCACATGTAAACCAATGGCGGGTTAGGGTGAATTTGTGTTTTTTTTTTTTTTATTTGGAAAAAAACTAAACTTTGTGCAAAAAAATAAATTGCAAATGCGAAGCTCCAACTATTACTTCTGATCCAACAGCAAGAACGTCGTCGAACTGTCGTGACTTCCGATACAACAGAAAGGGAACGTTGTCAAAGGACTTGTTCAAAATTCTACCTCAAGCAAAGCAGTCGAAGTTGAATGTTGTCTGAGAGGAAAAGTAAACCCTAGACAGACCAAATATAATTTGAAATAATATATATACATATATATATATATAATTAACAATATAAATTAAATAGTAATTAGATAACTAGTTAGTAATAAAATATTTAAATAATTAATTAAATTATTAATAGCATATATTGTAATTAAAAATAATTAAATAAAACTTAAAATATTCATTATTTTAAATAATAATTAATTAATTATTTAAATAATTATCAGTATAATTAGAAAATATTTGATAAACCCTAAAAAATAATTAGATAATTAATACTATAATTAATAATTAAATTATTTGATTAGTAAATTAGAAAATCTATGAGGCTAAAGAAGAAGAATTCCAATATTTGTATTGGATGAAAGAAGACTACTACCCCTGTCTCTCATGGAGAAGTTACTGAACCGGCCAAGCATGTTGTTGCAACTATGGATGGTGATCTCTCCAGTCTCTAACATTCCTTTCAAGTTCTCGACTGAGACTTTCCTCGTACATCCAAGGTGCTCTGGCCCAAAGAAAGATAGAACCTCTTTGCCTCGGGCTACTAAGGAACTTCAATGCGTGGGGCATTTTTCTGATCAACCTAGGAAGCTGAAGATGGATGGATGTGGGGATGAATTCCATTGAGATGTTCTTATTATGTTTGGGTAATTTGAGCTTGTTTTATTCCAATCTTCTTTGTTGTGGAATGCTTCCTTGTGATGCCTTTTTCAAGTTTGTAACTTTTGTATCCTTTTTTACTTTAGTTTTATGGAACTCTTTTTGCCAATAAATAAATAAATAAATAACAATATAAATAGAATTAGATAACTAGTTAGTAGAAAAATATTTAAATAATTAATTAAATTATTAATAGCATATATTATAATCAAGAAATAATTGAATAAAACATAAATAATTAATTATTTTAAATAATAATTAATTATTTAGATAAGTACTAGTATAATTAGTAATAAGATATTTATTAAAATAAATCCTGAAAAATTAATTAGATAATTAATACTATAATTAATAATTAAATTATTTATAATTACTTACTGATAATTAAAATTATAATTAATAAATAACTCATATTTAAAATACAAATTAAATTTAAATTTATAATGAACTTATTACTTTAAATCCTAAGTTACGTTACCAAATAATTTCTAGATAACTTTTTAGAATTTAAAACCCTATTATTTAATAAATCAGGATTTATAAGACAAACCCTACTTTTTTTTATAGGATAAATCCTACTCGCAGCCAAACAGCCCCTTAGTTTTAAAATGTAGCTTGATAAGGAAAACTGATACTCACTCATGCCTATGCATAAGTCGGCTTGCCTATTGTAAGGCTAATCTACTCCTCTGGCATTCTGCACTCCACTTACCCTGCTAGTCTCGGTACTGTGTAATCCTCACCGCTTGATCTCTGCCAATGCATCTCAGCGGTTGAGCTCTAACGAACTGCTATTTTTTATATCCTTGTATGACCAGAGGATTCGGGGTGAAAAAGAAAATGAGATGAACAGTAGAAGTTTTAATCATCTGTTTCGCTATTCTCTTCTTCTTCTTCTTGTTCTCTGTTTTTAGTGCTTTGCAGGTTCATGCTTGCGGTGGACGTAGAGCTCACCCAACTATAGATTGCCAAATCTGTGGGAAACAAGGGCATTTCGCCATATCATGCTGGCACCGACATGACACTGCTTACAATACTGCACCGCAAGCTTATGTTACTACTGATACACCACAAACTGCAGACTGGTTTCTGGACTCTGGGGCCACCGAGCACCTCACTGCAAATCCTGCCCACCTACAAAACTTACAACCCTACCAAGGATCCTCTTAAGTTCAAGTAGGTAATGGACAACAGCTGCCTATAGCCAATACAGGCCAAGGTTTATTCCCACTCCGCACCGTAAGCTGCATTTACCCAAAATTTTGCATGTACCACATCTCTCCCACAATCTACTTTCCATACATAAACTCACTAATGATAATTCATGTTTTGTGCTTCTTGATGCTCATGGATTTGCCATTAAGGATTCTCGGACCAACAAGCTACTTATCCAAGGACCCAATCATCTTGGACTCTACCCAATTAAGCTTCATAAGACTCAGCCTCGATCTACTTCCACCACAGCCCTCGTTGCTCATCCTACGTCGAAGTCACTATGGCATCAAAGACTTGGACATCCATCCGCCTCCACTCAACGTCGCTTATCTACTCTACTACCTATTAGTATTAGTACTTCGTTAGAATCTATCCCATGTAATGCCTATGCCAAGGCTAAATGCACTAGACTATCCTTCCCACTATCTAGTTCAGTGTCTAAACAATGCTTAGAACTTATTCATAGTGATGTATGGGGTCCTTCCCCAAATTTATCAATGCAATCTTATCATTTTTATGTTATATTTATTGACGATTACAGTCGTTATATGCGGGTGTATCCTCTTCATCACAAATCAGATGTTTTTTTCCAAATTCTTACAATTTCAAACACTTGTGGAAAAACAACTTCAAACCTCAATAAAAACCCTTCGTACCGATGGAGGGGGAGAATACATAAATAAACAATTTCAAACTCATCTTCTTAAGTGTGGTATCAACCACCAAGTCTCTTGCCCTTACACCCCTCAACAAAACTGGATAGCAGAAAGAAAGCATCGTCATCTGCTTGAAACCATGCAGGCATTACTCTTTAATGCCAATATTCCATCCAAATTTTGGGTTGATACACTCTTCACTGCAGTTTATTTAATTAATAGATTACCGTCTCATATTACTCATAACACTTCTCCATACGAACGGTTATACAAGCAGATCCCCGACTATACCCAACTCCGCGTGTTTGGATGTTTATGTTACCCATGGTTTCCTACTCAATTGTCACAAAAGTTTGCCCCTCGCTCCACTCCCTGTATTTTTCTGGGTTATGCTTCACAGTCAAAGGGATACAAATGTCTGGATTTACAATCCAACAAAGTCTATATTTCTCGACATGTGCATTTTCATGAAAATCAGTTTCCTCTTCAAACTTCTCCTACTACTACTTCTCCTCAGACTACAGAACATGTTCCCAATCTTATACCATCAACTCTTGTTCTTGTCTCATCAATACCACCACTCTATAATACAAATGATCCAATCGATTACTCAATTCCTTTATCTACTGAAGCTTCTCCCATACAGCATGCTATAGACTCTCTACCTGACAGCAATTCTATCCCTAATGCTTCCTCTGCACCTTGCCCACCTGCTTGTTCCACACCTCCTCAGCATCCTATGGTCACAAGAGCACAAACAGACCATCTTAAACCGAGACAAGTGTTTGATATTCTTACCACTGTCATTCCCACTAATCCCACGGGTTTTCTACAAGCTAGTCAGCACAGTGCTTGGAGAGCAGCCATGAGCAGTGAATTTGAAGCACTTCAAAAACAAGGTACGTGGGTACTTGTACCACCAGTGCCGAATACTAATATTTTGGGCTCCAAATGGTTATTCAAAACCAAAGTTCATGCAAATGGATCTATAGCTCGCTACAAAGCTCGTCTTGTGGCGCAAGGGTTCAAGCAAGAGTACGAGATAGACTATCTCGAAATGTTTAGTCCCGTCACAAAATTCCCTACCATTCGCATTCTTTTGACCATTGCAGTGACAAACAATTGGCAAATTCTGTAATTAGATGTTTCTAATGCATTTTTACACTGTCCTCACCAAGAAGTGGTCTACATGAAGCAACCGCCGGGATTCATTGACAAACAATTTCCGAATCATGTTTGTCTCCTAAAAAAGGCTATCTATGGACTTAAACAATCACCTCGACAGTGGTTCTCCACGTTTTCATCATATCTCATTCAATATGGCTTTCGCTCGAGCACTGCCGACCCATCCCTGCTAATGTTGCATCAGAATTCGGTGCAAATATACATCTTGATATACGTTGATGATATCCTCCTCACTGGAAATTCTTCCCCGAAAATAGCCAAACTTCTAGTTGCTCTGCAAAATCAATTCTCCATGCGCAATTTGGGACCTGTCCATTATTTCCTTGGACTGCAGGTTGTATATACATCCACTGGCATCCACTTGTCTCAAACTCGATATGCCTCAGAGCTTCTACATAAAGCTGCGATGGATGATTGCAAACTGGTCGGCACGCCTCTGTCGACCAAGTTTCTCTCCAACTCTGAATCAGCTTCTGCCTATGAACGACCGGAACACTACAGGCAGTTCACTGGAGCTCTCTAGTATTTGACGATTACTCGTCTGGATCTACTATTTGTTGTGAACTACCTCTATCAACAAATGCACAATCCCCTCCAGTCCCACTATAACCTTCTTAAACGTGTTCTTCGTGTGAAATGCACGTTATCGTTTGGCCTGCCAATTCACTCTTCCTCACTTGTTCTAACGGGATTTGCTGATTCTGATTGGGCAACGGATCACTGTGACAGACGGTCCATTACAGGCTATTGTGCCTTTCTCGGTAACAATCTTATATCTTGGATTGTTAAGAAACAATCATCGGTAGCTCGTTCGTCCACAGAGGCAGAGTATCGAGCATTATCCACAGCAGCTTGTGACATTATTTGGCTCCACCATCTTTTATCTGAATTTCAAATTCACCAACCTGCACCGACGCAACTCTTCTGTGATAATGTCTCCGCTCTTGCCTTGGCTAATAATCATATATTCCATGCAAGAACTAAACACATAGAGATTGATGCTCACTTCATTAGGGAATGTATTAATTCCAAGCTCATCTCGGTGCATCATATTTGCTCTCAAGATCAACCTACCGATCTATTCACAAAATCTCTCAGTGCAGCTCATCATTCTCAGTTAAGAAACAAGATAACAATATAGCCCTCCATTTTTACCTTGAGGGAGGCTGATAAGGAAAACTGATACTGACTCTCCATTTTTACCTTGCCTATTGTAAGGCTGCTCCACTCCTCTGGCATTCTGCACTCCACTTACCCTGCTAGTCTCGGCACTGTGTAATCCTCACCGCTTGATCTCTGCCAATGCATCTCAGCGGTTGAGCTCTAACGAACTGCTATTTTTTATATCCTTGTATGACCAGAGGATTCGGGGTGAAAAAGAAAATGAGATGAACAGTAGAAGTTTTAATCATCTGTTTCGTTATTCTCTTCTTCTTCTTGTTCTCTGTTTTTAGTGCTTTGCAGGTTCATTCTTCATAGCTTAATACGTTTGGTAAGCTTTAAAATTGTCTGAATGATGCAGATAATCTTGCTTGCTACCCTCCTCATCTCGCTCTGTAAAATCGTATTTTAAAAATCCATATTTTATTTTATTTTAATAACAGTTTTTTTAAATAGGAATAATAAAAATTCCTATTAATTTATAGCTATATCCAGCCAAATAATGAAGTCTAAAAAAGCCATAATTTTCAAAAGAAATTTTTTAATTTCAAACAACCAGACGAGCCATAGGCCCTACCCAAAAATATGCAGGATAAACACATAATTTGGAGGTATATATATATGACCATGAATTGTAGGGACAGTAATACAAAATAAAATGCCGTTCAAGAAATTTGATAATATAATGCGTAGTAAAATTTATATACAAGAAATTTTCTTCTAGATGGCACTGCTACACAGAACCTTCAATTCAGAGGTCTTATTTGAGATAGCTTTCTTACTACTTTCTCAAACAACTTTTTAGTAAAAAAAATTTCTCGTCCAAATAAAATTTTTTAACTAAAAAATTGCTTTTAAAGTAATTAGAAAACTGTCTCAAATGAAACTTAAGATTTCGTTTGGAACGGCTTTCTTACCGCTTCTTAAAGCAACTTTTTAGTTCAAAAATTAAAAATTTTGAACTAAAAAACTGCTTTAAGAAGCAGTAAGAAAGCCGTCCCAAAAACGAAGCCTAAGGTTTTGTTTGGGACGGCTTTTTTATTGCTTTCTGAAACGGAGTTTTAGTATAAAAATAAAAAAAATTGTATTAAAACTCCGTTTTAGAAAGCAATAAAAAAGCCGTCCCAAACGAAGCCTAAATCAACTCCATACCGGAGCAGCTTCTCCTTCTGCTAACAAAAGCATAGTAAACAAAAATAAATGATATAATTAATCATTATAACCTTCCAGCGTTGGTAGAGTGCATGCTGTCGTGGAAGAAGGCGAGCTTGATGATTTTTCAAGTAGTTCTCTCTGTTTTTCGTCTGCCAAACAAAGGACAGTATTCATACAAACTTCGAGAGCAGATGGAGGTGGAGCTGGCTTAAAGTCCAGCAGTTTTGAATACTCCATAATAAGGTGAAACATATAGTCGTATACACGATCCATGCTCAGATCTTCCATTAATTGCTGCCCCTTTATGCCTATAGCCTCTGCCTGTACCAATAAATACTTATCAACTTACATATTCATATTTTTGGGATAAGACTAATGATGATTATGATGATCAACAATATCAAATCAATGAACTTGAAAGTCCTTTATTCCCGAGAGAAAGCAACGGGAAATTAAGGCTTTGTTTAGGATGACTTTTTTATTGCTTTTTAAAGCGGTTTTCTTGTACAAAAGTTTTAATTTTTATATAAAAAAGCTGCTTTAAGAAGCAGTAAGAAAACTGTCTCAAACAAAGCCTAAATTATAGAAATCTGTATAAAATGAGAAAAATATACCATAGATGGGTGATTGTTTCCCCAGTCGACTGCAGACATTATAGAAGGACATAAGTTCGAGATGTTGATGGGCAAGTAGTTCTCACTAGCGATGAGCCCGCGGCTTAAGAACTCCTCGTACTGTGGATCTATAATTAGTGAAACAGATCCGCATGAAATAATGTACTTCAGGCTCACTGACCATGCAAAACCTTCAGCATAGATTTTATAACTGCAGAGATAATGTAACTGTTAATGGCCATATAATAGATTATAGTGTCTTGGATGGCCATACAAGAGATTAAGGCTTTGTTTGGGATGACTTTCTTATTGCTTCTTAAAGCAGCTTTTTTATACAAAAATTTAATTTTTGTACTAGAAAACAACTTTAAGAAGCAGTAAGAAAGCCGTCCCAAATGAATCCTAATTTGCCTTACCGGTGCTTGCACTGGTCTGAAAGTTTGGAATTATTGAACCCAGAGTTTGATTCTTGTATCCAGTCCTGTAACAAATCACAATTCATAGCACAATAATGTCACAATATTTCAGAGGCTTAAATGTATTGTATGATTTTTTTTTTCATTTGAAGAAAATCTTTAGAATTTATTCACAGACTTGATGCATGATTTGGGCTTTCCATTGCTTTGTGTCATTGCATTTCAGTAACTCGATCCGCACTGGAGACTGAACATCAGGATTTCCCTTCCAATATGCAATGTCATCTTTCATTTTCCACGGAATTTTTTGAGACCCATTCTTTATCTCTCTGAACTGTTCATCCCATGGTTTGATGTTAACCTCGGACCTGCTTATGTGAAACAAAGGAAATTAACAATGCAACCGTGGTTCCTCGTTTACATTTCCAAATACAATTAAATAGCTGTTTGCACTTAAAAGACAAGCTATGCATCAAGATTTTTACAAATCCGAAGATCATCTTTAAAAGAAGATTACTAAATATTGATCATGGTTAACATAAAAGTGGAAGTCATGTTGGAAAATAAATAAATAAATAAATAAATGTCATTTTCATGGAGCACCTAGAAATTCTAACATGAATTGTCTTAAAATCTCTAAATATTCAATTAATAAGTTAGATGGTAGGAAGTAGCTGAAAATTATATTAAATTGCATCTAGTTAAGAACCCTCCATGAACTAGTATAAATAGGCTTTGAGCCTCAAGTACCTTTTCGAAAAACCAAGTTTAAAAGCATAAAGTTCAATATAAACTTGCGAAGCAAACTTTAAATGAGATGGCAAGGGGCCTGAACTTGTAAGTGTCATATTTCACCAAGGAGAGCTATGAAAATTGAAGTTTCAAAATGAAGAGACATTGTTTGGCTCCTAGGATATTAGGATAGCCGTTGAAAATGTTATATTGACTCTCAATATGAAGCAGAGTTATCATCAAGCAAAAGAAATCCTTAAAGGAATGTACAAAGGAGAACAAGAATATACTCCTCTTCATCTACCAAGGCTCAGATGAAGCTAATTTTGAGAAGGTATCGACATATCTACTTCGAACCAAGCATGAGAGAAACCTTGAAGGGCTTACAAAGGCATAAGAAATGAAATGAAGGTTCAACTTCAGCTACATCACGCTGAGTTTATAACACAATAAATGAAAGATGCAAAGAATGTAGATGTCCATTTCACAATGTTCTTAAGACTAAAAATTCAAAATTGTCTCTCAATTATTACTAAATGTTCAATTTAGTCACATATTTTTATAATGACCCAATTTAATCTATCATGTAATAGTCTGTATTTTGACCCAAACAAATAAATGTTTTAGGAGTCATTGTATGTTTAAATCATAAACCATCTCCTCCATAACATAGATATTTTAGTTTTTTAATCACACTAATTTTTTCATAATTTTTTTGCACTAGTGCAAATCCTTAAGAAATTAACACCTGTCGGTACAAGAAGGGATTTAGGGATTGTTAGTTGTCTGTTTTGAAAACAGATTTCACCATAATTTTCTAAATTAAATAAGCTATTTTATAGATATTTTTCTATAATTTTTAGAGTTATGAATTTGAAGATATAAAATGATTTATGTGATCTTTGTATTTAGAACTAAATAATTTATATAATCATACAGTATTAAATTAATATTTTAATATAAATATCATAAAGTATTAACATAAGCCATTAAATCTCTTTTAATTCCTCATTATTGCTCCTTTTTCTTACGTTGAGTTCAGTTGTAGGATTTGTTTACTTGTTGAGCTCATTATATGTTGTTAAAAGATTTTAGATCAAGGAAAGGGAGTAAGTGTGTGAGATTAATCAGATCAAGATTCTCTTTCAGTCTTTTAGCTATTTTTTATACTCAGGATATGATAGATATGTTATTATATAAAACTTGAGTAGTGTATATGATTTTTAGGAAAAGAATACATACGTATATATTAATATTTTGATCGATAGTTATATTTCTACTGGTATTTATAATGATAAAAAAAAGTTAGATAGCTTTGGTTGTTATTTATTCAAAGATAAAAGAATAATTCTTCCAAATTAAATTATGAGGCATCACATCCTGACTATTAGAAAATGTACTAATTTAGACCTGATGCCAAAAGTAACAATTAAAATTAACCCCAATAGTTAAATATGAGGACATTTTGGGTATTATGATGTATGTTAAATTATATATATATATATATTTATATTATTTGTTATTTATCATATTAAAATAAATATAAAATCATAATAGAAGTTAACTAATTAAATAACAATAGTGAATAATTAATAAACATGGTTAACTTTTATTATAATCTTTGTATTTATTTTAATATGATAAATAATAATATATATTAAAAAAATATATAATCACACATATACTCCAATACCCAAAATGTCATCACATTTAATTGTTGGGGTTAAATTTAACAGTTACTTTTAATCTTAAGATCAAATTAAAACATGTTCTAATAATTGGAAAACTAAATTGGGGCATTATTAAAATATAGGATTAAATTGGGCATGTACTAATAGTCGGGGGACTATTTTGGACTTTTAGTCATATTCTTAATTATGGTTAATCCCATGCGAAGATATGAAGAAATTTTAAAGGGTGTTCAAGGGGCAAAAAAAATTTATGCTCTGTCAATGATAAATTTTGAAGACTAAAAAGATATCTGATGAGTGTAGAAAGAGTTTGTTGATTTTTATTTTTAAAAATAAAAGTGATACACAAGAGTGTGTAAATCATAAAAGAAATAAGTTAATGTGTCATACATTAAAGTTATAGAACAGAGTAATTGATCATAGATTACAACATAATATTAATGTTTCTCAAAATTTGTTTAGTTTCATGTCGAGTAGGTCTACTATGGAAGCTAAATATTTGTTGAGAGTTTTGCTAGAATAGTATAGCGAGAGTGAGGATCAACATATGATATTTAATTATTTATTGATTTAGAGAAAACATATGATAAAATTTCAAGAGAAGTTTTCTAGAGAGTTCTATAAAAGAAAAGAGTTAACAAGCTTATATTCAAGTCATTAAGGATATGCATACTACGGGCTCCGAAAATTCACACCCTAGCCTCTCCGCAGACCCTTTTCTTTTCCTTTTTTTGGGGTTGTCGAGGAGAGTTTTAACGAGCATATTCTGAGGCAAATTTTTAGAAGGTATATTAGATTTTGAATAAGACATCACCCAGAGATTTTGCCCTTATTTTGTGAGGACTTTATGATCTGAATTCAAATTTCTTATAGGCGCAAAGCCCCTATAATTATTATCCCTCCCGATAGAGAGAGAGAACTTTTGATCAAGGCTAGTCGTTAAACAAATACATGATTTCCGACGTATAGTAGCATCATGATTATATATTTGGAATTTAACCTTTAAAATTGGAAATTTACCATCTTGCACTTAAACCGAATGGTGGGGAGAGTGATGATAACCCCGATCAAGATCCCATGATTCTGTCATCCCGCATCATCATGGTCCCTAATCTACTTAGTCAAAGGAGATAGTTGACCCAACCTGACCGAAGGATCCTTGTCGGCAGCCATGAGTTGCGCATCCAAGGGCAGCTTGTGGAACTAAGGTGAATATTTGTCTAAGGGGACAAATTTGAATCCATATTAGCTGACAAAGGGCTTTATGCCCTATTGATCATATCCTACTAATTCATTCCTAAAGGATTTAACATCGTTGGGTAACCACCTGATCAAAGGGTTCTAGTCATAACCATTTACACGTAATGTCATTTAGCGACGAAACCATCTGTTAGAGGATGTGTGCCATGTCCTTACTGTAAAGATATGATTTGAGCATTAATCCTACTGATATTCTAGACCAGACATTTGGTCTTGGTGAGCTGAAGTGATTTTGAAATTTGTCCACCTCGACAAATTGTTGCTGATGGTGGATGGATGTTTTTGCTTTAAGTTTTTTATGATTAATTTCATTTTAAATATTGACATTATTTGAGTATATTTTATGAGAATTTGGAAGCATTTTTGAATATTCGGAATCTCCTCTGATTAAGATCTTCTATCAACATGGTCATCATAGATATTTATGAGTTATTTCATTTTATTGATTGAACATTGTTGACTCTATAAACTTGCTGACAAATAATTGAGTTCGTTGTTGGATTTGGGCCTTTATTAGTAGATTTTCCTTGTTATGGACCTTGAAAATCTAATATGAATGTATAAAATAAGTATCTCGATCGATGTCATAACTGTATATTTGTTATATATTTGAGTTGTGTTGACTGCTATCTATTCACATAGAAAGATCGGGCTCGAACTTATGTTCATTCCTTGACCCGCATAGCATCCTCAAACATCACGTGTATGTATAAATCACACTAGTTGAGGCCCATGCGAGTGTAGGCATTTGCATGCATTTTGAATAATACATTTGCATGATGTATTTGCACGGTAGTGGTATGTATGCAATATAATGGATATATGCATCATATTTGTATGTATGCGCATATATTAATATTTTGTTTTGCACACAAACTTAATATGACAGCCTATGATATGCATGTATAATGCAGCCATGCCTCGCCTAATTGCTTGCATAATGATAATGCGTGCATGTGCTTGCAGATCTGGTGGTGTGGCATTGCGCTTGCAAGTCATCTGCTACTTTATACAGGTAGATTGTCGTGCACTAACGAATATCTTGTACTGCCTATAGATATATGCATTTATCGCGACCTTTTTGCATTTGCTGTGGATGGAGAATCTCCCACAATGCTTGTAAGTGTCTACATTTGTTGTGTATTGATCACTTATGGTTGTGAGGAATCGATGTACTTGCCTGTCATTGAGTGGTTGTCAACTATAATGGCATTGTAAAACTCATTGCTCGTTGTTGATTATCAGTTGTAGACATATTATTGTAGATACAATAAATCTTCTGTCATTGCTAGCAAGTGTTTGCATTTCTCGTATGTTATATTGTTGTTGACCCCTACAGTGAAACAAAAAAAAATCAAAATCAAATCCACGCACCTACCGTGCAAGCTTTTCTCTAGTGTGGCAGGAGGCTGCCGAAATTTCGGGTGAAATATTACTCTACACTCGGACCTGTTTGAACTCAAAAAGAATAATAGGTTTGGACCAAATGAGAAAGAGCAGTGGACTTTTGAACTTGATTGAAAATGTGCAGAGGACCTAAATCAGAACAAACCTAAATGATTTCTAAAAATTTTAAATCCAGACAAAATCAAGCCAGAACTGAAGACCAAATTCAAATAAAATAAAATCAAATTAAAACCCAAACTCAAGTCAATTTGAATATGAAGATGAACCTGCAAAGACTCTAGAAAACTTTGAATAAAAGTGAACATGCAATTGTACTCAAAGAACTGCATGGGACATATACTTGAACTTGCATTCTGGACTCAAATTGAACATTAATGGCTCGAGCAATTTGAACTCGAGCGAGTAATTGAGTTGAACTGTAGGGGACTTGAACAAAAGCTTGAACCTTCAAGAACACAAAGGAACTCAGTCTTGCATCTGGTATGGACAAAGACTATGAGCTTGTATTCGAACTCGGGCCATACGACATTAAGCGAGGACTTGTAAATTTGATGAATTCAAGTTTGGATGAAATTGAACTTGGACTCAATACATGCAAAGGTCGAAACTTGGATCACACACGACGAAACTCAAGCTACAAGACCTCGATGCGCGAACTCATACGACAATCCCTACAAATGTCTGTTGATTGAAGAAGGCGATGCTGGAGATCAATAATGGAAGATCCATCCCTAAAAAAAGTACAATCAGCAAAACCACCCGAGATTGGTGAAAGGGTGGATATGATGTAGAAGCAATGGGTCATCTACAAACATTTTCAGGAGGTCGTAGTTGATACAGCGGCCCCGCGAAATGGATACTCGTGAATAACAACAATGGGTATATCATAAGCACAACGAATCACTGTGGACACAAGTATGAATATCACCTATGATAGTGGTGATCAAGATCCACAAGCACGTCGGATACAAAGGCAACCCGGTGTACGAAAAAGTACATTCCCTGGCAGAATCAAAAAGAAATGTTTGAACAAATTAGAACCAAACTTCCTGATGTCCCAAAGTCTCTTTTTGGTTCTATAATTAAGAAGAGAACAGTTTGGGTGCCCACAAACACCGAAAATAGCAAGTCCACTACGCCGAAGAGCCTAAAAGGAGTTCTTTCCAAATCAACAGTCTTTGACTCCAAAATCCAAAAAAATCCATCCCCGGTGATTGAGAAAGGGGGAGTCACCATCAAAATGAGGAGATGCCTTCTAACATCAAGATCAAACGCCCCCGGATCTGCAACACTTATGCAAGCAGACAGAAGGCGTCTACAATCTACAACGCAACGCCACCGGATCTGCAACACTTATGCAAGCAGACAGAAGGCGTCTACAATCTACAATGCATCGCCACCGGATCTGTAACACTTATGCAAGCAGACAGAAGGCGTCTACAATCTACAACGCAACGCCACCGGATCTGCAACACTCTTACTAGCAGACAGAAGGTGTCTACAATCTACAATGCAACGCCATCGGATCTGCAACATCTATGAAAGCAGACAGAAGGCGTCCACAATCTACAATGCCACGCCACCGGATCTGCAACACTCCTACTAGCAGACAGAAGACGTCTACAATCTACAATGCAACGCCACCGGATCTGCAACATCTATGAAAGCAGACAGAAGGCGTCCACAATCTACAATGCCACGTCACCGAAATGCCTAGTCGAAAATATCACTAGGATCCATTCTCAAACAATCTTCTGCCAGTAAGGACGTGGTACGTGTCCTCTAACCGGCGGTTTGCCGCCAAATGGCACCACAGGATAAACGGTTATGACCCGGGGCCCTCTAAACCGAGTGGTTTTGCCGCCAAATGGCATCACAGATAGCGGTTATGACAAAAGCCAATACGCTCCTTAGTGGCGTTAAATCCTTGAGATATGAATTAATAGGATATGATCAATAGGGCACAAAGCCCTCTGTTAGCTAAGGTGGATTCAAATTTGTCCCCTTAGACAAACATCCAACCCAGGTCTACAAGGTCCCCTTGGACGAAGCAACCCATGGCTGCCGACAAGGATCCTTCTGTCAGGTTGGGTCGACTACCTCCTCTGACTAAGTAGACTAGGGACCACAATGGCCCGGGACGACGGAACCATGGAATCTTGATCGGGTCTATCATCCATTCCCCCACCATCCGCTTTAAGTGCAAGATGGTAAAATTTCTATTTTAAATATTAAATCTTTCCAAATATCCAAACTTTTCCAAATTCTTAATTCCAAACCTATGCTGCTACTATATGCCAGATACATGTATTTCTATACGTATCTGATTGACGACTAGCCTTAATCGAAAGTTCTCTCTCATGATTGGGAGGGGTAATTAACTATAGGGGCTTGCGCCTATAGGAAACCAGAACTCAGATCATAAAGTCCTCGCAAAATGAGGGCAAAATCTCTGGGTAGTGTCTTATTTACAAACCCATCTGCCTTCCAAAATTTACCCCGGAACTTATCAGTTAAAACTCTCGCCGAGAAAAAAGAAAAGCGCGCGAGCGAAGGCCGGGGCCGAATTTTCGAAGCCCACAGATTTCTGGCGACTCCGCTGGGGAATGGTTTCTCTTTCCATCTCTGGCTAGTCATTCAAAGGCTATAGTAGCAAGCAAATCAAATTTTAAATTTCCTTAAAATGAATATTTTAAATAAGATCAATAGAAATTCGTTTAGCATGGTTTTTAATTCCATACTAACTTTCCTGCTTCTACTATTTGTTATGCGTTATTTCTTTGTTATGAAAGCGTGGGGTGATGTATCAATTCTGATCACTAACCCCTGCCTTTCATTTTTGCAGAATGAAAATGCATGACACACCGATGACCGTCCAACTGGGACGAGGAGCTAGGATCTAGCTGGCAAACGCTGTGATTGAAACTGGAAATACTGGAGCCACCATCCACTTTGGTGGGCTCGAATTCTCAGCAGCTACTGCAAGGGCTGCAACCGTCCCTGTGTACGGCGTAAACTCTGAAGAATTTTCTGGAAGGTCTCACTCTGCAAGGGCTACTGCCAGGAATACTGCCCAAGGAAGAACTTCTGTATTTGAAAGACTATCCCAACCTGAGACCCTTACTGCAAAAAGGGTTGTCACTGGAAGAAAGATCTCTGTGGTGACTGCAAACACCACTGCCCTACCTAGAGAGCCTGTTGCACCTGGGAGGTATGATGCTGAAGCTTCCTCATCTGGAGGAAGGCTTAACAGAAGGCAAAGGAGGAAGAGAAATGCAGAGCTGCGAGCTCAGCAATTATCTGTACCAGTCCATCCCTCCAATCTGCTAGCACCAGAACCAGATATCAATATTCCCACTAAAAATAAGTTTTCTAACCTGAGATGGGTAAAGAGAAATAGCTCATCTGGTGAGCTTAAGCAATCTTTCTGGGACCGTCGACCTGAAGCCCCAACCCCTCAGAAGATAAGAGAGCCCGAACGCCTGTCTGCCCGGGTTCACCGTGTACTGAAGACAGTTAAGGAGAAGGGCTTAATGAAAAAGAAGTTCTAGAGGCCACTGATTGTTGAGGCCCGAAGAACTCCTCCAAGAGATAGACTATCATCTGTTGTGATAGTTGAAAGAAGGGATTACCGACAACAAGCTCCACGCGGTGAGCATCGGGGCGTGACACCTGAACCATACATTCGGGGATCCGCCGTCGAAAGGTCCCGGTGGAAAGGGAAGCAAGTTTGGAGGCTGAAGCCACGAAGAGAAAAGATCTTTGAAGAAAAAGATAGATCAGGCGTGACATCCGGAGCAGTCTCCCGGAGATCCGCCCCTACCAATAAAACTCGTTAGAGATGGGTCCAAAAGAAGGCCCATAATGACAACAATTATATTGACGGTCGACATCCTGGAGAGTCTTCCAGGAGATCCCGTCATTCTCCTACTTCAACCAAAGAGGAAGTTCACTTCGATCGTAGTCCACAGGTTGAAGAAGTAATCATCCCAAATCAAGAACCTGAAATCCAGTGGCGACGCCGCTCAGAAATTCAGATACAAGAAGAAGAAGAAGAATATGACGATGATAACACTATGGAGATCGAGGTGGTTCGTATGGTCAGCCACGTTGATGTTGAAGAGGAAGATGATGATGGTGGTGAAGATGACCAGCAATCACAGCCACGCGTACGTGTTTATCGACGTCACCACAGGGCTAGATCCATTGCCAGCCGAAGTGCTCGCTCCTCAGAAGAAGGAGATGAGGAAGAAGAAGAGGTCGGAGAAAATCCCTTCGCTGGCGAAGATATCACACTCGCTGAAATGAGAAATCAAATGAGGCGACAAATGCGGAAGAAAGATAGAGAAATCTCTCAGTTGAATGATAAAATGACTGAGATGATGACTCAGATGACGGCCATAATGGAGATGATGCAGAAGACCACTTCTGTGGGCCCTGCACTGGCTCAACCCGTCAACCAAGCTGCTAATCCTCAAAATTCTCAAGCACCCCAAGCTTCAGGAGTGAAAGGTGTACCTGAAGGTGGCGATAAGAAAGATGATCCTACTCGCCAGTGTACTCCCCAAAATGTGGCGAATGCCTCTGAACCCGTAACTGCATCGCAGTTGAAAGGCTTAATCAGTGAAAAGATTAAGGCCATTATAGCTGCTGAACAAGTAGAGAAGTTGGTAGGAAAATGTCGCTCGTACCCAGCAGAGTACGATCAGGTGCCATATCCAAAGGGGATATTCTGTGCCGAAGTTCAATATCTTCGATGGCAATAAAAATCCCAGATAACACCTAGCGCAGTTCAAAGTAACCTGTGGAAATACATGATGTAATGATGCTCTGTTATTCAGGCAATTCGTGAGCAGCTTGAGTGGAACTGTTTTCGAATGGTATGCCGAACTGCCGAATGATTCACTGAAGACCTTTGCGGAGCTGGAGGCCTTGTTCGTGAAAAGATTCGCCAGTGCAACTGAGAAGACTACCATTGCTGATCTCACCCTTGACAAAAGGAGAAAGGATGAATCAGTAACGAGGTACATAACACGCTGGCGCAATCTCAGCATGAAGTGCGAGCAGCAACTAGAAGAAGAACATGCAGTTCAACTACTGATGGGAAACATTGATGATAAAATGCAACCCTTCTTGTGCATGGCTTCAATTACTACTTTCCAAGATCTGTTGGATAGGGTGGCAAAATTTGAAAAGTTGAACTTATCAAAATCTAAAAACCTCCCTGAGATACCCAAAAAGGCTAAGGCGCCTGATGCTAGGAGAAATGATGTTTACTCCGCATTCCCTCCTAGACCTGATAAAGGTAAAAAGGCAGTGCATAATGTGGATAAAGGAAAGCAGCCTATACAATATGAAGAAAAGTCAAAGCAGGCTTACAATCCAAACCCTCAACCAAAGTTGGTTCTTGGAGGAAATGACAAACCTCAAGCCTTTCCTGGTGGAGGAGAGGGCCAGAGGCAGACTGCAGGAGCTGATGATAGAACGTTCCCCTCCCTCAAAAAGAAAATGAATAAAGAATATTCATTTAAGCGGGAGAGTGTTGCTAAATTGTTCCGACAAGCACTCAAGAATGGTCTGGAGTTGCCAGAATGCAAAAGACCTGAAGAGTCCAAACACAATGACGACCCAAACTACTGCCCATATCATCGGGTAGTTAGCCATCCAATTAAAGATTGTTATGTTTTCAAAGATTGGTTGGAAAAGATGTACAAGAGAGGAGAATTAACATTATCAGATAATGTGTTAGTTCGTCCCAGAAAGGAATCCACCCGGGTAGTCATGTCCTCTTCCGTACTCCCGTCTAAAGAAACAACAACAAAAAAATCTGTTCAAGAGGAACAATGGGAGACTGTTGTCTCCAAGAAGACAACAAAAATGCTGAAACAGCTAGGAGTTCCTGGTGTCAAGTGGAAATCCCCTACTGAGCCAGTACTAAACTTAAAATGGTTGCCTGTGTCACAAGCATCCACCTCTAAACAGCAACCTAGCCAAGCTAGCTCATTCAAATCTAGTAAAGCAAAGCCAAAATCTTCTAAGAAGAAAGCCAAGTTGAAGAAGCCTATGGCGAAGAAGACTGCAACTCAAAAGGCTATTGATAGTCTGGGTGAGTATTATCAGACCGCTAGGAGGCCTATCAAACTCGGTGATTTTATGAAAGAGCTTAAAATAGATGAAAAGGAAGAAGAAGTTGAGGCCGAATCTCTTCCTACGGAGATATGCCGAGTCATCTCAGCAACATCAAAGATAACAAAAAGGGAGAAATACGCTGAAGAAGCGGCCCCTGAGTTCTGTATAATGGTATCATCAATGGAATTTAGTTCAGATGATCTATGTTTTCCAGATGATGAAGATTCAGACCCAAGCATAGAATCGCAAATGAAACAAGTGAAGTTGGGAGACGATTCCGAGTCTACAGATGAATCCCCAGACACAACAATGGCTGACTCTGAAGAGAATGCTTCATCAAACAAGTCTGAATCAGATGAGGTGACCCAGGTGCAGTTGAGAAGTGGCAAAGAACTGCCACCTCCACCAAAGAAAGGGATCCCTAATAAAAATAAGGGAAAAGAGATAGTTATCAATGAAGATATTATCCTCGAAAATCCCAAGAAAAATAATACTTTGTCCAAGGGGATAGATTACAATATCTTATCCCACTTGAGGAAGATTCCAGCGCAACTCAGCATATATGATGCCTTACTGATGTCTAAAGACCTTCGAGAGACTTTGATTCAAGCTCTCAAAGACCCCGAAAGATATGAGGCATATTTTGCTGAGCGCAACTTGACGGAAGTCTTGCAAGCTCGAAATGAGCCCCTTATCACCTTTGCCGAGGATGATATGATGCTTGGAACGGCATATCACAATCGCCCATTATATGTTACGGCAGAGAGCGACGATATGATGATCAGTCGAATTTTGATCGATCCTGGATCTTCCGTAAATCTCATGAGTCTTAAAGCACTGAGATCACTGTGCCTCGATGTGGAACATCTTGGGCAAGACAAGTTGATGGTACACGGCTTCAATGAGAAAGGGCAGAAAACCCTTGGATCATTTATGCTACCTCTTGTATTTGGAGAACTTCATACATAAACCAAATTTCATGTGATTGATGCAGACACTTCGTTCAAGGCGTCATTGGGTCACCCATGGCTGCATGAATATGGTGTTGTCTCTTCAATATTACACCAGTGCATGAAGTATCTCAGAGAAAGAGAAGAATTCAGAATTTCTGGTGATATTCAGCCCTTTGCAGTACATTAAGTAACAGTTTATGAAGATGCTAAGTACTTCATGCCAAAGAAGCAAAAGTCGTCAAGTTCTCTTGAGGCTAGAACATCAAATTCTAAGGCTGCAAAAAAACCCAAGTAAGAAGGTGATAAGAAGCGTGTAGGGAGAAAGAAAGCAACGCCAGTTCTTCCCAAATCACCAATCATTCTTAAAGAAAAGAAACATGTACCTCATCTTGGGAGTGACACGGATGAAGATGATGTTACTCCTGCCAAATCTCGAAAAATATGCCAGTCTACGGATGAATGGAGTAGGCAGGTTGAATTTTCAAATGATGATTATGACTACGACTCAATCTACATGAACTCAGTGCAGAGTGTGTTCTTCAGAAGAATAGACAGTCTGTCAATTTCAGATAGCGTACTCGTAGTCACACGTGTTCCCTTGCAACATTTCAAAGAACTCATTTCGCGCGAGGTTCATAAAGTTGAAGAATTCGTCACCCTCTATCTGCCTCCCTGTAAAAATGAGACTGTGCCAAAGAATGTGCTATATTTCACAGGAGTTCGTGAAGAGGAGAATCATGATTGGGATTGCATGCTCCTCGACTCCGATGAATTATTTCCTACGAGGCTACTCAAATTCAATACCAAGAATATTCAAAGAATGCTACGAAAGCAAATCAATATTCCTACAACCAAACGACAGCTCCGTACAATCTTGGGCCTCTGGTATGGGAGAAATAAGCGTCCATTACGACGAAAGGATATAGATGCATATAAAGGCATCGGGTTCATCAAATGAAAATTTATCCGGAAAGAGACTTGCCGGGCAATCACATGCATGAAAATTGAATCAGAAGAAGGCGGTGTTGAAGAGACACGCGAAGCTGATGATTATGGTGATTAACCCGTAGAAGCCAAGCCTGCACCAGAAGAACTGGAAGATGATGGACAAGCTGCTACGATGGACGAGCTCAAAGAAGTCAACTTGGGAACTGAGGAAGACCATCGCCCAACCTTCATTAGCTCTCTTCTGTCAGAAGATCAAATAGAAGAAATAAAAAAAACTCCTATGTGAATTCAGAGACTGTTTTGCTTGGACATATGCTGAGATGCCTGGCTTATCCCCTGATGTGGCAGTTCACAGATTAGCAATTAAGCCTGATGCAGCACCCGTCAAACAAGCTCCAAGGAGAATGAGATTGGAGATTGAAGAGCAGGTGATTGCAGAAACAAAGAAGCTCATAGAAGCGGGCTTCATCCGAGAAGAAAAATATGCCGACTGGATTGCCAATATCGTCCCTGTGAAGAAGAAAAATGGTCAGATTCGTATCTGCATCGACTTCAGGGACCTCAACAAGGCATGCCCAAAAGATGACTTTCCACTTCCAGTGTCAGAGCTTCTAGTTGACAACACATCGAACTACGATATGTTCTCCTTCATGGACGGATCGTCGGGTTACAATCAAATTAAAATGGTGCCTGAAGATGAAAGGCATACATCATTCAGAACGCCTATAGGCATATTCTGCTACACAGTCATGCCCTTCGGCCTGAAGAATGCTGGTGCCACTTATCAACGGGCTATGACTCGTATATTTGATGATTTGATCCATCAAAAGGTCGAATGCTATGTAGATGACTTGGTCATTAAGAGCATAGACCGAAAAGATCACCTTGATGATTTGAGGATAGTGTTCGGAAGGATCAGAAAATATGATCTGAAGATGAACCCTCTCAAGTGTGCATTCGGGGTCTCCTCCAGCAAATTCCTAGGGTACGTTGTTTGACATCGAGGCATTGAAGTCAACCCCAACAAGATCAAGACAATCATGGAGATGCCACCACCAAGGAACCTTCGACAGCTTCGCTCGCTGCAAGAACAATTGGCTTTCATTCGGAGATTTATATCGAATCTGTCGGGTAGGTGCCAGCCATTTTCAAAACTAATGAAGAAAGATGCCCGTTTTGAATGGAACAAAGAGTGCCAAAAAGCGTTTGACAGCATTAAAAGATATCTGTTAATCCCGCCCATTATTGTGGCGCCAATCACTGGGAAGCCTCTTATACTGTACACGGCAGCACTAGAAGAGTCCCTCGGAGTACTATTGTCCCAGCATAATGAAGAAGGCAAGGAGAATGCACTCTACTATATCAGCCGGAGGTTGATATGAGCAGAAATACGCTACTCTCCAATCGAGAAACATTGCTCATTTGCTTGGTCCTGATTTTCGCAGTTCAGAAGCTCCGCCACTATATGCTATCTCACAAAATCACCTTGATATCAAAGATTGGTCCGCTGAAGTTCTTGATGACAAGACCAACGTTGACAGGTCGTTTGGCAAGGTGGGCAGTGATTTTACTACAGTTTGATATCACATACGTGCCACAGAAAGCAGTGAAAGGGCAGGTGTTAGCAGACTTTCTTGCAGCACATCCTATTCCTGCGGATTCACCACTCAACGATGATCTACCTGACGAGCAGATCATGAATGTTGAAGAAGAGGAGATGTTACGAGTATGGGAAATATACTTTGATGGAGCATCGTCAATCAAACGTGCTCGGCCTCCAAATCTAGAGAAAGCTCAAGCCGGAATCGGACTCATTTTCATAGCACCCGAGAGAGGCATAATGAGATTCTCATTCAGCTTGACTGAACCTCGGACAAACAATGAAACTGAATATGAAGCCCTAATTGCAGGATTGGTGATTGCAATCGATATCCGAGTCCGAAACCTCCAAATTTTTGGTGATTCTCAACTTGTTGTAAATCAAGTATTGGGAGTTTATAAAATCACCAAGTTTGAGTTGGCCTGTTATCATCGGCGAGTTCTTGAGCTTATGAAGCAAATTCCAATTGTCAAGTTAACTTAAGTTCCCCAAGGCAAAAATGATAAAGTTGATTCTCTTGCCAAATTGGCTAAAGAAATGGCAAATATAGATGACGAATGGCATCTAATGATTATGGTGCATAGTCGTCGAATCCTAGAGTCAGCATTATTACAATTCCCGCAGGCAGAGAGAATACCAAATTCAAGCCAGCAGGATGCAACTCCGGTTGAGCCTCAACCTCCCCAACCAGTTGATCCTGAAGATCAATCTGAAGAACAACAAGTTCCTAAGAGAAGGCGTAAAGCTAGTCAAACTTCAGAATCGTGGTGGTATTACCTAGATATCGAAGAAGATGATGACTGGAGACAACCTTTCATTGATTATTTCAAAGAAAGTAAACTACCAACAGACAAATCATTAGCTGCTCAAATCAGAAAGAGAGCACAACGATATGCTTTTGTCAACAACACATTGTATCGACTTGCTTTCGATCAAATGTGGCTAAGATGCCTAGGGACTCGAGAAGTTGATAAGGTGGTGGTAGAAGTTCATGAAGGACTTTGTGGAGCGCACCAATCAAGTCCCAAGATGGCAGTCAAAATCAAAAGAATAGGCTATTATTGGCCAAGAATGGTGAAGGATTGCATTGACCACATTAAGAAGTGCCAAGAGTGCCAGATCCACATTGATGTTATACATCAACCGCCAAATCCACTGCACCCTACAATAGAATCCTAGCCATTTGAATGCTGGGGTACTGATGTTATTGGGCCAATAGATCCGCCGTCATCAGCAGGACACCGCTTTATCTTGGCAGCGACAGACTATTTTTCTAAGTGGGCAGAAGCAGCTCTATTCAGAGAAGTTACATCCGAGCATGTAATCAACTTCTTCACCCATAATGTCATCTATAGATTTGGTGTGCCACGCCGCATAATCTCAGACAACGGAATTGCTTTCAAAAGTACAAAAATTTACAAATTCGTTGATCGGCACAAAATCGATTGGCGATATTCATCCATATACTATCTAAGAGCAAATTGATTGGCAGAAGCCTTCAACAAGAAGCTGGTGAAATTGCTGAAGAAGATTCTCACCAAGAACAAAAGAGAGTGGCATACGAAGATGGCAGAAGTGTTGTGGGCGTATCGTACAACTTATAAAACACCAACCAAAGCCACTCCTTACTCTCTGGTGTTCAGAGTTGAAGCTATATTGCCATTAGAAGTTGAGCTCCCATCTCTTCGAGTCGCTATCCAGAATGATCTGACTCAAGAACAAAATGCTCGCCTAAGAATGGAGGAGCTCGATGCACTCGATGAAGTTAGGTTGCAAGCTCAGCAGAACCTATAGATCTATCGAGCAAGAATGGCAAAATCCTTTGATCGAATGGTGCGTCCTCGATCATTTCAAGAAGGGGAATTAGTTCTGGTGCAGAGAAGGTCAATTATCCCACACAGAAAAATCGGTGGTAAATTCGTATCCAACTGGGAAGGACCTTTCGTCATCGAGAAGGTGTACTAGGGAGGAGCTTATCAACTGATCGATCTGAATGGTCAAAGGCCCATGCCGCCGATCAATGGTCGATACCTGAAGAAATACCATGCATGAATTGCTCAACCAGATATCATGTTTAATACGCTATATTTTCATACACGTTTATTAGCGTATATATTCTCTATTTTGAAATTCTCGTGTTATGAGTATACATTTAAAAATCCCCCATCAGACTGGGGGCATTTTAAATATTTGTCCGGGTCGACATCGCGCTGCGTGCCGAGATCCCCAAACAAATATTTAAAATCTCAAAAATTCTAATTCTATTCTATTCTAAAATGTCCCTGCAAGACAGGGGCATTTTAAATATTTATTCGGGTCGACATCGTGCCTAATGCCAAGATCCCCGAATAAATATTTAAAGTTATCAATTCAAATGTTAATTTATGCTAAAGAACACAAATACTTTCTTTTCAAAGTATGTGCAGGTGATCTCTCAAAGACTGAGATAACGCCTTTTCCAACAAACTAAGACTCAAAAGTCAAGAAAGAGACTTTCGTGACTACATACTCTTACAAATTGAGCCAGAAAAGCTTGAAGTCTTTCGACAGCCTGAAACTTAAGGTTCGAATGGGTGTAAAAGGTCGGATCCAACAAGCCCAAATATGGCCGGATCGCTGGCAGCTCCGTCTACTCAACAAGCCATAAGAACGGCCGTAGTAGCGGAACCCCCACTTCGTCGACCCGTCAATAGGGACTGTAGGAAGCACGAAGGCAAATTTGGCTCGACAAGTTCAAGTGATCGTAGTCTACAAAATTCTCCCAAATGACTGGAGAATCAAAGTTTCAGTGGAAATGATGAGTCTCGAACGACTACCAAATGTTCGTAGGCTCTAAAATCCAAAACCACGAAGGATGACTCCAAATCTACCAACTTCAGCAAAATCAGCATTGGGAAGCGCAATCTCCATAGCTCAAGTCTGAAGCCTGAATGGGTGTAAGAGGTCGGATCCAACAAGCCCAAATATGGCCGGATCGTTGGCAGCTCCATCTACTCAACAAGCCATGAGAAAGGCCGCAGTAGAGGAACCCTCATCTCAGCAACCAGAGGACGAAGAGTTGTCAAATCCTAGCTCTCCCGATCTGATGAACTCAAGTGATTTAGATTAAAGTCTTCTCAAGTGGTTAAGGATCAAAATACTACCTACGTTCGGTACTATCAACTGAATCCAAAACCTGCAAATCCTTTAACAAATCCGTAAAGCACAAAGCGAGGATCGAAGGAATTTTTCTTCAATAAGTCCGTCAAAGCACAAAGCAAAAGACCGAAGAGAATCATCCCAAAGTTCATGAAAAGCCTTAGGCTGAACTAAAAGGATTTCGTCATCAATAAGTCTGTTACGCACAAAGCTCTGGACCGATGACTTCTCGCCATCAACCTAATACAAACCTAAAGGTTTAGGTCACCGGCATCTACCCCTTCATCAAGCCCGCCAAAGCTAGAAGCAAAGGGCAGAAGGCATACGAATCATCTGATAAGTCAGTGAAGACAAATCAGATAACCCTTCACTAAGTCTGCAGCACAAAGCACAGGACAGAAGGAATCAAAATCTCGGGGCTCTAGCAAAAGCTACAGAATGAGCATCCTGGACGACATCTACAAATGTCCCGAAAGACTGGGGGCATTTTAAATATTTATTTGGGTCTACATCGCGCTGCATGCCGAAATCCCCAAATAAATATTTAAAATTTCATCAAGGTACAACCAGATGATGGGAGAATCTTGAGCGATGTTATCAACTAACGTCAATCTACAAATACTGGATATCAACCATCTATGGATACATTCAAAAGAGCAATGGAGAAAGAAGATTAGTGTGACATCCAAGCAAAATTTTGGAGATCCACTAAAAGATAACCCTAGTGTGACATCTAGAACGAATATCTAGAGATCCACAGGGTCAATCAACATGCAACAAACGTTGCCCGCTCCAGACGCCTACCACATTTGTTGGGGGGCATTTGTTGACCCCTACAGTGAAGCAAAAAAAATCAAAATCAAATCCACGCACCTACCGTGCACGCTTTTCTCTAGCATGGCGGGAGGCCCAGCTTTCTCATAGTTTTCCCCTAAACGAGGGAGACGCCGGGAGGCTGCTGAAATTTCGAGTGAAATATTACTCTACACTCGGACCTATTTGAACTCAAAAAGAACAAAAGATTTGGACCAAATGAGAAAGAGCAGTGGACTTTTGAACTTGATTGAAAATGTGCAGAGGACCTAAATCAGAACAAATCTAAATGATTTCTAAAAAGTTCAAATCCAGACAAAATCAAGCCAGAACTGAAGACCAAATTCAAATAAAATAAAATCAAATTGAAACCCAAAATCAAGTCAATTTGAATATGAAGATGAACCTACAAAGACTCTAGAAAACTTTGAATAAAAGTGAACATGCAATTGTACTCAAAGAACTGCAGGGGACCTATACTTGAACTTACATTCTGAACTCAAATTGAAATTAATGGCTCCAGCAATTTGAACTCAAGCGAGTAATTGAGTTAAACTGTGGGGACTTGAACAAAAGCTTGAACCTTCAAGAACACAAAGGAACTCAGTCTTGCATCTGGTATGGACAAAGACTATGAGCTTGTATTCGAACTCGGGCCATACGACATTAAGCGAGGACTTGTAAATTTGATAAATTCAAGTTTGGATGAAATTAAACTTGGACTCAATACATGCAAAGGTCGAAACTTGGATCACACACGACGAAACTCAAGCTACAAGACCTCGATGCGCGAACTCCTACGACAATCCCTACAAATGCCTGTTGATTGAAGAAGGCGATGCTGGAAATCAATAATGGAAGATCCATCCCTAAAACAAGTACAATCAGCAAAACCACCCGAGATTGGTGAAAGGGTGGATATGATGCAGAAGCAATGGGTCATCTACAAACATTTTCAGGAAGTCGTAATTGATACAGTGGGCCCCGCGCAAATGGATAATCGTGGATAACAACAGTGGGTATATCGTAAGCACAACGAATCACTGTGGACACAAGTATGAATATCACCTACGACAGTGGTGATCAAGATCCACAAACACGTCGGGTACAAAGGCAAACCGGTGTACGAAAAAGTACACTCCCTGGCAGAATCAGAAAGAAATGTTTGAACAAATTAGAACCAAACTTCCTGGTGTCCCAAAGTCTCTTTTTGGTTCTATAATTAAGAAGAGGACAGTTTGGGTGCCCACAAACACCGGAAATAGCAAGTCCACTACGCCGAAGAGCCTAAAAGGAGTTCTTTCCAAATTAACAGTCTTTGACTCCAAAATCCAAAAAAATTCATCCCCGGTGATTGAGAAAGGGGGAGTCACCATCAAAATGAGGAGATGCCTTCTAACATCAAGATCAAACGCCACCGGATCTGCAACACTTATGCAAGCAGACAGAAGGCGTCTACAATCTACAACGCAACGCCACCGGATCTGCAACACTTATGCAAGCAGACAGAAGGCGTCTACAATCTACAATGCATCGCCACCGGATCTGCAACACTTATGCAAGCAGACAGAAGGCGTCTACAATCTAGAACGCTACGCCACCGGATCTGCAACACTCCTACTAGTAGACAAAAGGCGTCTACAATCTACAATGCAACGCCATCGGATCTGCAACATCTATGAAAGCAGACAGGAGGCGTCCACAATCTACAATGCCACGCCACCGGATCTGCAACACTCCTACTAGCAGACAGAAGACGTCTACAATCTACAATGCAACGCCACCGGATCTGCAACATCTATGAAAGCAGACAGAAGGCGTCCACAATCTACAATGCCACGTCACCGGATCTATAACACTCCTACTAGCAGACAGAAGGAGTCTATCTACAATGCAACGCTACCGGATCTGCAACATCTATGAAAGCAGACAGAAGGCGTCCACAATCTACAATGCCATGCCATCGGATCCGCAACACTCGTATTAGCAGACAGAAGGCGTGTATAAGCGTTCAAATGAAAAGTTGTGTGCATTCAAATGATAGTTATCTACACAACTATAAATACTTTAAAATACACGTACACTAGAGACTGTATACATATAGGTACACTAAAGGGGGATATAAAAATCACCCGCATGGACCCCGGCGAGCGTGTTATTGGTACACACGTGACGTCTAGGGATGCTGCGCGGGTTGACAAGTGAATTCAAGTTCGAACCTGATCCTTCTATACGGGTTAATAGAAGTCGACATGGTTCAAACCATCAAACAAATGTACGGTTGTGGCGACCGTTATATTTGTCTTAATACATTCATATTAGGCCTTCAATGCCTATAACAATGAGAATTCACTATTAAGGGCATAAAACCTACGAAATCTGATCCTCTGTCGATAGTCCGACATAGTTGACAGGGTTCAAGCTACAAATAGAAATGACCCCAAACACCTCGATGATGGCCGCGTTGATCGAAGATCTCAACCGGATGGGTTAATTTCAGGCATTTTCAAATGCCTCCCAAAAGTCCACACAAAATCCAAATTCCAAAAAAATCTCAAAATTCTAAAAATATTTAAAAAAGAAACTATCCATCCCAACACTTAAAGTAAAGCTCATCCATCCTCCGCAACAGTCTGCCGGGGTGGAAAAATTCAAATAAACTCTAGCTCACAAAGAGCGAAATGCCTAGTCGAAAATATCACTAGGATCCATTCTCAAACAATCTTCTGCCAGTGGTACGTGTCCTCTAACCGGCGGTTTGCCGCCAAATGGCACCGCAGGATAAACGGTTATGACCCGAGCCCTCTGAACCGAGTGGTTTTGCCGCCAAATGGCACCATAGATAGCAGTTATGGCCAGAGCCAATACGCTCCTTAGTGGCGTTAAATCCTTGAGATATGAATCAATAGGATATGATCGATAGGGCACAAAGCCCTTTGTTAGCTAAGGTGGATTCAAATTTGTCCCCTTAGACAAACATCCAACCCAGGTCTACAAGGTCCCCTTGGACAAAGCAACCCATGGCTGCCGACAAGGATCCTTCTATCAGGTTGGGTCGACTACCTCCTCTGACTAAGTAGACCAGGGACCAAGATGGCCCGGGACGACGGAACCATGGGATCTTGATCGGGTCTATCATCCATTCCCCCACCATCCGCTTTAAGTGCAAGATGGTGAAATTTCTATTTTAAATATTAAATCTTTCCAAATATCCAAACTTTTCCAAATTCTCAATTCCAAACCTATGCTGCTACTATATGCCAGATACATGTATTTCTATACGTATCTGATTGACGACTAGCCTTAATCAAAAGTTCTCTCTCATGATTGGGAGGGGTAATTAACTATAGGGGCTTGCGCCTATAGGAAACCAAAACTCAGATCATAAAGTCCTCGCAAAATGAGGGCGAAATCTCTGGGTAGTGTCTTATCTACAAACACATCTGCCTTCCAAAATTTACCCCGGAACTTATCAGTTAAAACTCTCTCGTCGAAAAAAAAAAAAAAAAGCGCGCGAGCGGAGGCCGGGGCCGAATTTTCGGAGCCCACAATTGTATATGTTTGCATTTAACGTATGTTATATTGTAATGTGTCATACTTTAAAACTATGGGAGCGAGTTATGGAGCATAGGTTGCGGCATGATACTAATGTTTCTCAAAATCAATTTGGATTCATGCCGGGTAAGTCGACTATGGAAGCCATACATTTATTAAGAGGTTTGATGGAGAAATATAGAGAAAATAAGGAGGATCTACATATGATATTTATTGATTTAGAAAAAGCATATGATAAAGTTCCAAAAGAAGTGCTATGGAGAGTTCTTGAAAATAAAGGAGTCAATAATGCTTATATTCAAATCATTAAAGATATGTATGCAAGAGCTATTACTTGTGTTCAAACACAAGGTGGATTGTCCAAGTATTTCCCTATTCCGGTTGAGTTATATCAAGGATTAGCCTTAAGCCCATATCTTTTTGCTTTAGTCATGGATGTTCTCACTAGACATTTGCAAGATGATGTACCTTGGTGTATGCTTTTTGCTGATGATATTCTTTTTGTTGATAAGACTAGAGAGGAAGTTGAAGGTAAACTTGAATTATAAAGGTCAACCTTAGAGTGATGTGAAACGTACATACGATGGAGGAGTTACTTTAAGAAATTAAAGAGATCAATTGAAACTTAATAACCCAAAATAAAATTATCGTTTATAATAAAAGAGTGATCATTAGAATTCGTGGTTTTAACTTGCTTAGGCAAAGATGAGCAAATTTCGGAAACCAAACAATTTAAGAAAACGCAAAGTTCAAATGGTAAAACTACGACGGTGAACAAAAATCCACAATTTAATAATAAGAACTTTCACCTTTGGAGACCATGCACTCGACTAGTCTAGGCTTTAGCGGAAGAAACGTCTCCACCTTAGAATCGAGGTCACTTCGAGGAAGGGGGAGCCTTGGATCGTCGCTCTTGGATAGGTGGCCGGAGCATGGAGTTCTTGACAACGTTTTCTTGAAGGTGTACTCAGCGGCCTGGAATGTCCGGACGGTGTCTGAAGACATTCTAATAGGCTGGACAGCAAGAGAGCATGTTCCCGATCTCCTAAACAGCAGTTTGGTCTTGGACAGATCTTGGACAGCAATCTTTCAGGTGCAAGACACGTTGGAATGTTCTTCTTGGCTGCTAGGAATGTGGGACAGCAAAGTGGTCTACTGAAAACAGCAGTTATAAGGCTTCCCGTTGCTGTGGATGCAATGGCAACGGCTGGAATTTTCTGGCTGCAGGTTTAAGAGGTAGGAAACTCCATGTTTTAAGGAGTGTGGGAAGGTTTAAGTGGAGGGAGGAGGGTCACGGGTTGGAGAAGGGCTAGATACGGGTGAAGCTATAGGAGAAATAAACAAAATCTGATTTGTAATTCAGATTTGAATAAAGAAGATTAAAAGGGAATTAATGGGGAGCATAGCCGGCCTTGTGTAGAGGAGAGAGAGGGCAGAACTTTTAAAAGGTGGGGACCACCTGATTACGTGACAGGTTTTAAATAAAATCTGTATTAATTCAGATTTCACAGAAAAAGGAAAGTTTCCTTTCAAGGTTGTAGGCAATAAACAACTTGGAATTTCAAATTCCAAGTAACGGCTGGAATTTATTTGTCTAAAGGCTGATTGAGAGAGCAATCAATCAAGCCTTAAAGGCTTGATTTCCACGGTTGGCAACACAGCCAGTAACGGCTGTGAAGACTGCCAAGGAAATAGGATTCAAATTGACAATCCAATGCTGGTTTCTTTGCTTGATATGGCTGATTAAAACAGCAGTTAATCAAGCATTAAATGCTTGATTCCCACGGGTTGGCAACACAGCAGGTAACGGCTGTGAAGAAAAAAAAAACGGTGAGCTGAGGAGGGGAAATCAGGCTCACGGCTTGGCTGTGCTGGGATTAAGGAACGGAGGGGGAAAGCTGCCGGCTTGGTGGCTGGGAAGCTCGCGGGTAATGGGGCCGACCAAAGGAGGCAGGGGTGGAGGGCCTGCTGCCGCCGGTGGGGAGGTAGGGGGGGGGGGGGGGGGGGGGGGGGGTAGACGGCGGTAAGCCCAAGGGGAGAAAATTGGGGAGATCTCCAAGGAATCAAGTGGCGACGAATTCACTAACCTTAGTTATCTTCAACCCGGATTTCCGCACAATGAATTTGGACGAAAGTTAGAACTCACAAAGAGATCTAAATTCTCCGTCGAACTCACTAAGAGATCTAGGAGAAGTGCACTCACAAAGAGAACATAAGAGGCAAATTTTCATTCATTCAAAAAATTGCAATTACATGAGAAAATGGCCATATAAATAGGCCTCAAAATGACAAGACAACAAAAGACTAAAATGCCCCTCGGGCTACAATAACGACCAACTACCCATAAGGGCATAAACGGAAAAACATAAAAATCAAATAAACTATTACATAAAATGATGAAAATACAAGTCATGCTCATGGTCGTCGATCTCCGGCGTCGACAATGCTGACGATGTCCTCATCATTCTCCCCAGGTGAGAGAAAACTCGACCCCGTCGAGTAAATATCTATGGAGCCCTTGTACACTCTAGTAGATCTGGGTCTAGGCTCGGTAAGCACGTCCCTGTCAATCCAAGAATCCTCTATCTCCGGTGGCCCAATCCAATGAACTCGGTATCTTCGGCACCCACTTTCCTTTGGGGAAATGACCTCATCATCTCGTATTGCTTCGACCTTCTCCGCTATAGGTGAGTAGGGTAAGTTGGGGAGTGGAGCTAGGCTGGGGGATCTCACCAGGTGGGGTCACACAAGGCTAATTTAAAGTGGATTTTGGGGTTAAGATTCGGGTCCTTCAAAGGCTAACAGTTCTTCTATATTAAATGTAGGATTCATGTTAAGGCCTCAAGAGAGGTCCAGCACGTAGGCATTACTATTAATCTTTGAGATTTCCTTAAAATGTTCGGTGTTCCGAGCATGCAGCTTCCCGTACCATCACAAAGTCTCCAACTTTGAAATTCTTTGGACCATCTTTTATTATCAGCAATAATTTTAATATGGATGTTATTTTGTTCAATTTTCCTTTTAATTTCGTTGAGTAACTCCTGAAGATGACATGCAGATGCAAATGCAAGGGATCAAGCGTGCAAGAGGATTGTCAAGACTTAAGAGCTTACAACAGTTTAAAACAACAGACAAAATAGGAAGACAACAGACTACTACACTCACACAACATACTAACGAACACAACTAGAAAAGTGGACAAGTCACAAAAGAGTGGTTTTAAAGTGTTCGATCTAATGGAACGGGTGTAGGGGGAGCAATGAAGACATCCTTAGCTAAAAGGGCCTCTCCGTAGGGCATCTTAGCTCGGGTCACAGACAGTCTCCCAGGGGTAGTAAGGTGATTGAGTAAGGTCAGCCAACTAGGAGATGGAAGGTCCTTAACAGGAAAAGACAAGGATGTAGCGGGCACAACGTAAGAATCAGGAGTATGATAGGACGAGGGGTCATCACTCTCTACCATAAAAACATAGCCCAAAGAATCACCAGCAGGTATGGGACTCAAAAGTCGGGGTATCGTGCCCAGAGTAGATGTGGGTCCAACATGAAAGTGTGGGTTAATATTCTCATTCCAGTTGGTAGGCGGAGTGATGGGGTAAGCCCAATCTGGAAGGATAAACTCTTTTAGAGGTAAATCTAAAGGGACAACTCCAAAAATAGGCTTCAACAAGTCAAAAGATGACTTCTGGTACAAATTAGGCTCAAAAACTTTCCGACTCAAAGTACTGTCTTCCAAAGTAAAATCAGATTTGGTTTCAATCCTAAGATTCGTAGGTTGCGTTTCACTTGAATCATGTGACAAATTCGATTGACTTACATTCAACTTGAGATTAGCCAAGTCGCCATCAGAACTATCCAAAATTAAATCAGAGTTATCCGAATTCATCTCAGTAATTAAATTAGAATCTTCCAATTTTAATTTCATTGTGTTCAAGGTCAGATCAATCTCTTTCGGAATCAAATCAATATTGTCCAGGCAGACCTTATCCAAAGGGATATCGTTAATGATATTAGTCTCAAGAGGGGCTAAGGTCTCGAGGTTAAAAGGTTCTAGACCTCCTAAATCAGGGTTTAAGTCCGGCAGGGGGTCTAATTCAATCACTTCAGTTTCATCCTCAAAGTAGCCCTCGTTATCATTAATATCATTAGCATCCACAAAATGGATGCACTCAATTTTAGGTTCAGAGGACTTTTTCTTGTTAATTACACTTGCAGGGTCAATGATTGGGGAGGCTAAAGGTTGACTGGGATGACTAAGAGTTGGTCCAAGTGGGGAGCCATAAGAGTTAGGTCTAACAGAAGGCCCAGTAGAGGGTCGGCCACCATGGTTAGGTGAAGACCTATAGGGTGGGGCAGCAACTCTGATGTTACTAACAGATGGGTGACCATAAGTAGGGGAAAGGTATTTTAATCCAAGTTCTCGTCTCATGTTTTTCCAATCAGAGGTAGGGTATTCGCCACGAGACTCTTTATGATCTTCTAACCTCATCCAAAATTGGAGAGCATTACCGCTCAAGTGTGACCTAGAAATGCTAAACTGGCGAGAATTAGGGATTTCATGCGATTCAAAATAGTCCTCTAATTGTCTAACCCATTCTCTAAAGTAGTAAGGGTCCAAGGAACCATCAAAGGTGGGTAGACGGTAAGGTGGCTCAAAGCGAGGTCGTTGTGGCTTAAACTTGGGTCTGGGTTGAAAAGCAGAGTGAGACACATAATTCGAGTGGGGATAATCAACGGGTTTCTCTGTCATAATTCTAGTCATATTGCCTACTAGGTTAACGATGTCATCTAAACTCTTTTGGAGTCTTATCGGGTCCATGGTTGGTTGCTAAGGGTCACTAGGAAGGCTTACTAATGTGCGGGCAGCAGCTAAAACCCACAGAGATGCTTGCTGGACAGTGATTCCAGCAGCTGGAGACGTCAGGGCAGCAAGCACAAGGGATGGGAAAACTACCTATGAATTTCGGCCAAGCTCCAAGGTGTGGACAGCACTAAAACAGTGAACCTAAGCCCTCTAGAGGGTACTTAACAGCAGCTGAAACAGTGTGGACAGCAGTGATACATCAAGGTGAAGTTGTCCTACACACTAAGAAATGTTATGAGTTCAAAGGCAGCAAAGTGACACTAGCTAGGATGACTTAAATGCTCATGACACGGTGCAGGAATTGTAAAAACAGCAGCTAAAGCAGGGAAATTCTCGAAGCTACGCAATGATATGCATGCAAAATTAAAGCTATAACTAATCGTTAAACCCTAGGATGTTTTTCTAACATGTCATGCATGTCTACCATGCTCTGATACCAAGATGATGTGAAACGTACATACGATGGAGGAGTTACTTTAAGAAATTAAAGAGATCAATTGAAACTTAATAACCCAAAATAAAATTATCGTTTATAATAAAAGAGTGATCATTAGAATTCGTGGTTTTAACTTGCTTAGGCAAAGATGAGCAAATTTCGGAAACCAAACAATTTAAGAAAACGCAAAGTTCAAATGGTAAAACTACGACGGTGAACAAAAATCCACAATTTAATAATAAGAACTTTCACCTTTGGAGACCATGCACTCGACTAGTCTAGGCTTTAGCGGAAGAAACGTCTCCACCTTAGAATCGAGGTCACTTCGAGGAAGGGGGAGCCTTGGATCGTCGCTCTTGGATAGGTGGCCGGAGCATGGAGTTCTTGACAACGTTTTCTTGAAGGTGTACTCAGCGGCCTGGAATGTCCGGACGGTGTCTGAAGACATTCTAATAGGCTGGACAGCAAGAGAGCATGTTCCCGATCTCCTAAACAGCAGTTTGGTCTTGGACAGATCTTGGACAGCAATCTTTCAGGTGCAAGACACGTTGGAATGTTCTTCTTGGCTGCTAGGAATGTGGGACAGCAAAGTGGTCTACTGAAAACAGCAGTTATAAGGCTTCCCGTTGCTGTGGATGCAATGGCAACGGCTGGAATTTTCTGGCTGCAGGTTTAAGAGGTAGGAAACTCCATGTTTTAAGGAGTGTGGGAAGGTTTAAGTGGAGGGAGGAGGGTCACGGGTTGGAGAAGGGCTAGATACGGGTGAAGCTATAGGAGAAATAAACAAAATCTGATTTGTAATTCAGATTTGAATAAAGAAGATTAAAAGGGAATTAATGGGGAGCATAGCCGGCCTTGTGTAGAGGAGAGAGAGGGCAGAACTTTTAAAAGGTGGGGACCACCTGATTACGTGACAGGTTTTAAATAAAATCTGTATTAATTCAGATTTCACAGAAAAAGGAAAGTTTCCTTTCAAGGTTGTAGGCAATAAACAACTTGGAATTTCAAATTCCAAGTAACGGCTGGAATTTATTTGTCTAAAGGCTGATTGAGAGAGCAATCAATCAAGCCTTAAAGGCTTGATTTCCACGGTTGGCAACACAGCCAGTAACGGCTGTGAAGACTGCCAAGGAAATAGGATTCAAATTGACAATCCAATGCTGGTTTCTTTGCTTGATATGGCTGATTAAAACAGCAGTTAATCAAGCATTAAATGCTTGATTCCCACGGGTTGGCAACACAGCAGGTAACGGCTGTGAAGAAAAAAAAAAACGGTGAGCTGAGGAGGGGAAATCAGGCTCACGGCTTGGCTGTGCTGGGATTAAGGAACGGAGGGGGAAAGCTGCCGGCTTGGTGGCTGGGAAGCTCGCGGGTAATGGGGCCGACCAAAGGAGGCAGGGGTGGAGGGCCTGCTGCCGCCGGTGGGGAGGTAGGGGGGGGGGGTAGACGGCGGTAAGCCCAAGGGGAGAAAATTGGGGAGATCTCCAAGGAATCAAGTGGCGACGAATTCACTAACCTTAGTTATCTTCAACCCGGATTTCCGCACAATGAATTTAGACGAAAGTTAGAACTCACAAAGAGATCTAAATTCTCCGTCGAACTCACTAAGAGATCTAGGAGAAGTGCACTCACAAAGAGAACATAAGAGGCATATTTTCATTCATTCAAAAAACTGCAATTACATGAGAAAATGGCCATATAAATAGGCCTCAAAATGACAAGACAACAAAAGACTAAAATGCCCCTCGGGCTACAATAACGACCAACTACCCATAAGGGCATAAACGGAAAAACATAAAAATCAAATAAACTATTACATAAAATGATGAAAATACAAGTCATGCTCATGGTCGTCGATCTCCGGCGTCGACAATGCTGACGATGTCCTCATCATAGAGTCTAAAGGTTTTCACTTGAGTAGATCTAAAACGGAATATATGGAGTGTAATTTTAGTAGTAATAGACCTAGTGATGGGATTGTGACTTTGGGCGATCAAGTCATTAATAAGAGTACACGTTTTAGATATCTTGGATCTATTGTTCAGAGTAATGGTGAAATAGATGGGATATTATCAGCAGAATTCAAGTTGGATGGTTGAAGTGGAGGAATGCATCGGACTTGTTATGTGATAGAAATGTACCCCTCAAACTTAAGGGAAAATTCTATAAGATGGTAGTGAGGCCTGCAATGCTTTATGGTGCCGAATGTTAGCCATTAAAAGAGAAGCATAATACTAAGTTAAGTGTGACAGAGATGAGGATGCTCAGGTGGATGAGTGGCTTTACCCTTAGAGATATGATACGAAATGAGCATATACGTGGAAAGGTTGGAGTAGCTCTAGTAGAAGATAAGATTAGAGAGAGCGCCTTAGATGGTTTGGTCACATAAAACGGCAGCCTTCCGATGACTCGATTAGGAGAGTAGAGGTATTAGATTTAACTTATGTTAAGAAAGGTAGGGGCAGACCTAAAAAGACTTGGTTAGAAAATATTAGAAATGACCTTTCTTTATTAGATTTAAACTAGAATTTGACTTTAAATAGGACACAATGGAGAAAAAGGATTTATGTAGCCGACCCCACGTAGTGGGATAAAGGCTTGATGTTGTTGTTGTTGTTGTATATTGTATATGTTTGCAAGGGACTCTATTAAGTTGGTTGCACGTTGTTAGCCATCACCCATAAGTGGACTATTGTATGAATAAGTAGACCCCTACAGTGGTTCGTAGGAGCTCGTATGCATGAAAAATATATTATTCTTGCTCGTAGACAATATGTTGCGTTGCAAATCTCTCATCATTATTTGCATGAGAATTGTGCTTTATCTCGAGCAACACATTGCCTTAGTTGCATGTCAACTCCCTTCACATGCAGGGAATATATGCATTTGCTAGACATTGACTGTATGTCTTTATAATCAATGCATGCCCACTATTATCATTTGCAGGAGTTTGATGTGCTTGTATGTAGCTAAGTAGCATCGATTGTGTGCAAACTATAATTATTTCATACTCCTCAACTTCGTCTTAGTTGGCAATCTATTGGACATCGATCTTAGTTAGTTGCAATGTATTGTATTCATTGTGCATATTCTATGCTTTGTTCATGAATAAATCATGACATATGATACACTCACCTTACCTACTATTTGTGTGTTCCTCACAAACCCTTCTCTCGCAAATGGGTTATTATATTTGTGAAAGAGCTTTATAGTTCTTCGTATGCCATGAGTCTTTTACATTCATCATACGTCGATCGTCATCGCTTGCAAGGGTATAGTGATGGGGACATCAGATCATGGAAAGTATATCAAAGATGTGGCCGACGATCTACAACTATGATCGCGCTAATCTATTTTTGAGTCCTCATATGTATTTGTTATATTTATTTGTTTTATATATTTGTTTTAGTTGTATTTCCCTTTTTACCCTTAAGGGTTTGTCATGTGTAAGTCCTAAGCGCTATGTCGTCTTTTATTTTCCTGTTTATTGTATGAGGCTATATATAGCCCCATTATGTTTCTTTTGAAGGTGTAATGAATGAATTATAATCAAATTTCTGCACATTGAGTTCTTGTGAAAGCTTGAGAGGTTTTGGAGAGAAATCCCGTGGAGAGGGAAGCGCATCACCAACCAACCTTGGAAGAGTCCGGGTTCGTGTCTAGTTTCATCTTATTTCTTTTTCCTCTTTCTCCCTCCCTTCCCTTCCATCCCATGACTCACCCAAAATTTCCCACCGCCGGTTACATCCACCACCCCACTGCCGGCCAAGGCCCTTTCCCCCACTCCACCTAGCCGCCGGCCATCCAAGGTGGTTCCCCTTGATTGGGTGACCCACTTAATTCCTCCACCTCCACCTAACCCTAATCCAAACCCTAGCCTAGCCATCGACCTCCCTCTTTCCCCCTTGCCTTCAAATTTCCAAATTCCACATCATTACTTTACTTTCTTGCTTACTCTCTCTTGTGAAAGTTTTTCAATTTCAATCATTCAATTCAAATTTGAAGTTTGAAACACTTCCTAAAATATAATTCTATTTTAGCAAAAGTTTCTAAAATCAAATTCAAATTGAATTTGAATTAGATTGGAATTAAATTCAATTCCTAAATTTGTGAAACCCATTTAAGCAAGTCATATGTGAGAACCAAATCTGGCTGGTTCGGTTGAACCGGCCAATGCTATTAATAGAGTCGCGACCCCTTATAGGGGGTCGGTATTTTTCATTTTGTGAAACAGAGAAGGGAGACCGGACGACCAAACTCTCAAAAAAGCTTGGGGAAGTTTTATTTTTCATCTTTAGCAAACGATCGCGTTGGAGGGTAAGATTAAACAACTCCTTTTCATTCCTATTGTTATAGAAGCTGGGATTTGGGAGAAACGACGGTTAAAGAGAGGAGCAATTTGGAAGAAAATAGGAAAAAAAGTTTGTTTTCTCAAACTTTTATAAATTGTTCCTAATTTTAATGGTAAAATAATAGAACAAACAAGTATTCATGCACTGAAGAGAGAGAGAGAGAGAGAGAGAGAGAGAGAGAGAGAGAACTTCTATGTTCAATGAAAGCTCCATAGTTCTTATTAAATTCCTTATAAACATAATAATGCATGTACAATAACCGAATCTTCACAGTTAGATTCAACCTTCAAGAATCCTGAATGCTTCAGAAATTAAAAATCAGAATAGAGAAGCAAGCCTTCCTGAGAGAATTTGTGCAGCTAAAGAGTTCGTGATCAAATAAATTTAAAATGGGCGTATCAAGCAAGTTGCGGATCACCCCCATCACACATGATTAAAGAAAAGATATATAGTACGTGCAATCAAGTCATTTTCAATCAAATGCATTAGTCTACGACAACAAATTAAATAGGGTTGTCCTGAAACAATTCAATGCATTTTTTTAATTTTCCATTTTATCAAAATATGAATCCTGCTCACTTCCTATATAAATCAAATTTTAAGTTCGAAACCACGAGCCAGTTGCTTAGAATTTTGATTTGCCAGGTCAAGATATAAGTAATAACGTTAGTAAAACGGTTCTTGCTGATATACTATACCTGAAAGCTCATGATATCGAAGGCTAAGATACATTTACAGAGACTACCAGAACCCCAACAAGTTTGATAATAAAAGTCTTTTCATCAATATACCTATTTTTATAACATGCTCATCCAGTAAGAACTCAGTAGAATCCAAGGACTTGAATCTTAGAGTTAACCCTTTCTAAATGCATCTATTCGCCTATTCCTCCCCTAGTTCGCTTTAGATGACAAGAGACCACATTTCTAGCTATCGACAAGCAAAATATAAAAATTTCTTTGTACCTGGAAGCACGCAGGCAACAAATGGATCATTCATTTCACCAAAATAAGTAAAAACAGCATCAAAAGGCAGAAAACAGTAATACCAGCCCCAGAAAGACCAATCGGGAAACGGAATATCAAAATGATCTTTCGTCGTGCAGTAACGGAAGAGAGGCGGCGGGGGCTTTCCAGTGCCTGCCAGATCGTATTCCGTCCTGTTAATTGCAGGACGATCCATGCAGTCGAAGAAGAGATCGACGTCGGGAACCATCCCAGGGTACCTTCGCAGCAGCTGCAGCAAGCCCCAGACAGTGAACATGGCCCTGCTCTGCACGCACGAGTAGTAGAGATCAACGTAGAGGCGGTTACCGCCAAGGATCACGACTCGCATAGCAGCATACTTTCGGGCCTCGGCAAGCACGGAGCGGGAGATGCGGGAACGACGCCAGGGCTCGAGGTCGCGGTGGATCGAACGGAAGAAGGCCGGGCATGCTGGCGCGGGCGATGAGTGTTGTGAGATTTTGCTTGGGGGAGAGCGGCGGAGGCAGGAGAGGTACGAGCAGCGTAGGATTCGGGAGGCAGAGGCGTCGAGGTGCCGATCGTCGAGGTTGAATGGATGCCAGGGCGTGGCTTCTAGATTGTGTCCCGCAACTGTTCGAGTTCGTGATTTTAGGTTGTTTATCGCCTGGGCTCTTTCGCAGAGGAGAAATCCATTAGATGAGAAATGCTAGAAAGAAAGAATGAGAGAGAGAGAGAGAGAGAGAGAGAGAGAGAGAGAGAGAGTACCATGTGAACGAAGAGGAGGAAGATGAGGATTGCGGAGAAGAGTGTGATCAGGGTGAAAGGAAGGACGTAGGATGATCCGAGACGGCGGTCGAATACGAGCAGGCTGCTGAGTCCGCCACGGCGGATGGCGGAGGCGGAGGTCATCGGACTGCGCTTTCAAGCTATTCAATCGGCACGCATGGCGGCAAGCTCGCAGAGGCGGGCAAGGAAAGGGAGAACGGCAAGTCTCGCGGCGTGCGCTGCTCCCTCCGTAAAGAATCTAGCATACCGCGAATAAGTTATAACAGTAATTTTTTCTGTCTGAATTTTAAAATACAACTTATATAATAATTTACTAATAAAAAAATTTAAATTTTAAAAATAAATTTAATCCCCGTCCTCCTTACATAATGAGTCTTTTTAAGACCCACGTTACCCTCCATTTTATTTTCTTTTCGAGGTTGTAAAAATTGGATTTTAAAATAATGACATGTTCAAGATTCAATGATTCAACACAAGTTGATTAGAGGTTGATCATGATATAATAAATATTAAAATTATTTAAATATAATTTAATTAATATAATAATGTAAATTTGTGAATAAAAAAATTTAAATTCATTTATAAATAATAATTTTATCATTTACATTTAAGCATATTTAATCTTTAAATCTAATCCCTATTTAATATAAAATTAGTTTAATATATATTTATAAATTTAATATATATATTTTTAATTTATGTTATATATTTATACATAATTTATGCATATAAATAATATATAAAATTATATTATAGAATTATATCTATAAATTCGTGTTTATAATTTATTATTAAAAAATAGATAAAAATTAATTTTTATATTATATAACTAAATAAATAAAAAATAATAGATATACTTATTTCTATTAAAAAATTCATATATAAATAATATATTTTATCATTTTAAATATAAATATATTTGATCTTTGAATTTAATTTATATTTAATATAAAATTAGCTTACATATATATATTTATAAATTTAATATAAATAATTTCTAATTTATGTTATATGTTTATATATAATTCATATCAATAAATAGTTTACAATATTATATCTATAAATTCATTTTATATTATTTGTTATTAAAAATAAAATTATAAATTTTATATTATATAATTGAATATTTTTAACCAAAAATTAAATATTATTTGCCTTATTAAATTTTAATTAAAAATATATAAAAATATGTAATGTATATATCGTGAACTTAAGAACTTTATCTTGTTTTTTAGGTCCCACATCACCTAAGCACTATATATTAGCATTATTTATATAATTTCTTTTATTCACATGGGCAAAGAAGTCATATGGGATGATGTGGCATATGTTAATTCATAGTTGAAGCTTGTTTAACATATTATTCTCATAAAAATTTAATACACATTTCAAAATTAAAATAAAATATACAAATTTTAATTAATTTATTAAGTTAGATATTTAATTATAAATTAATTAATTTAATTATATATAAGTTGAAGAATAAACAAACTTGTTTTTGAATGCTCGCATTGGTTCGCTAGTTAACCGATTGAGCCACCGGTTCAAGGTGGTTAAAGATGGTTTGTGTCAAAATCAATTTTAGTAGTATACTAGCCAGCAAACTGGTTCACGGTTAAACCAGCTAGTTTGATTTTTAAAGGCTTATTTCTTTCATTTTAAAAATTAAATTAATTTAATAAGTTAAATACTTAATAATAAATTTATTAAATTAATTAGTTTAATTAACCGGCCGAACTGTCGATTCAAGGCAGTTAAGGCCTGCTCATGTCGAAATCGATTTTTGTAATATATCAGACCCATCAACAGAACGGTTCACTGTTCACCGATTGAATCGGATGATCAGTTCGATTTTTAAAGCCTTGTTTATTTCTTCCGATATTTATTTTCTTCCTATAAACGGTAACATTTTAAGTATTTTTTTAGACCTAAGAGTTAGTTGGCCAAAGTCATTAGTAGTGTTGCGTGCTAGAATATACGCGGCAATAGAGTTAGAAAATATTTATCTTAGCGTTGCACGAGTATTCCGCACACAAACAGAAAAGAGAAAATGAACACCAGAGTTTTTACGTGGAAAACCTAAAAAGGGAAAAAACCACGGGGCCTCGCCCAGTTGTAAAGTTCCACTAGTGTTGTGTGAAGTACAAAGGTTGATCCGTCTTACAAATCAAGACGATCAGTTTTCAATCAACTTCTCACAAAGTTACAAAGTTCTGCAAATTCCCGTCGTTTCCCGAAAAATTAGCAGAGTTCCGGCGTCTTCAGGTGGCAGGAAGAGCTCCGGCGGTGGTCGAAGAGGAGCTTCTTCCTTCTCCTCCTTCTTCTCTTATTCTTCTCTCTCTTCACTTGAGTCTCCTTGGTATAGAATGAGGGCTCTATTTATAGTTTTTCTGGAGTGGCATAGCCCGTAAATAGGCGTGAGATCAGAGGCGAATTGGGAGTGTTTTGAATGGACGGCCGATATCGAATCCTTTGATCATGCACCGTTCGTTGGGCATTTGAAGGCCTTAATGAAGTCGGAATTTGGCAATCTTAGGCTCGTTGGATTCGTCTTGTCGAGCCGGTCGATTCGAGTATAAGCTTGTCAAAATCGGAGACCGTTTTGTAACTCAAATTGCGGTTTGAACCTTCCAACAGAGCTTCGGGTCCTTAATTCGGACCTATTTGGACTCGGATTGGGTCGAATTTGGTGTCGTTGGGTTTGTATTTCCGAGACACTCAGTTTGACTGTAAGTTTGCTGAAATCGGAGTTCAGATGCTCTCGAATTTAATTTTTGAAGTTTCCAACTTGATTTTTGCCTCGAGATTCATGCCCGATCAAGATAATTTTTGCATGACGTATCAGTTGCCCCCCTATTTTCGGACGTCGAAGCTCCATAAGTCCGAAAATACTTGTCCCAAAATTTTAGAGAATTTTTTTTGAGCAAGTCAGAATTGATCTTGTATGTGGGAGCTCCGAACGGCTCCGAAAGTGCCGAAATTGAGTCCGGGACGTCGAAAAACGGTCCCGAGGACCCCAAAAATGTCGAATTTGAACTTGCCGGGGCGAAAAACGGCTCCGGCATGGACCGGGCGGCCGAACCGGCCGGCCGGCCGCCGCCGCCGCCGCCGACGGCGCGGTACAGCTACCGCGCCCATGTGCTGCGGCCGCGCTGAACAGAGCCCGCGGAACATGTCCGCTCAGGCTTCACCCGCGGTCACGCGGAAGGGGGCTAAGAACCGCACCTGTGGTCAAGCGAACCAGGGCCAGGGCCGCACCCACGGCCGTGCGGAACAGTGCCCGTAGCCTTGCCTGGGCTGTGCGGAACAGCGCCCGCGGTGGGCTTGCTACGGCTGGCCGCGATCCGCACGTGATGCCCGTGGATCGTCGCACTGGTCGCGTCGTTTCGGGAGGCCGGTTGGCTGCACCGACTTAAGTGGGCCCCATTTAAGTAAAAATTCATTTTTTTGCTATTTTTGGGTCCCAATAATTCCGAAAAAATCCGAAAAAAAACGAAATTTTTTTCTAAAAATAGGAAATTTCGAAAATGGTTGTAACTTCCCTTAATTCTCTCAAAAACCTATAAATAGGCCTCCTAGGCCTTTAGGAAACTTGCAACTTCTCTTTCTTTCTCCCTCTAGCTCTCTCACGGCTAAGGCTTCCACTATTTTTTAGTGGGAAACTTCCCCTGCTCGAATTAGCGCCCCTCCTCGCGCGCAGGAGTTACGGGATTTCTCTTTCTTCCCCCACGGCTTTCTAACGGTTGAGGCTTCCGCTATTTGCGAGCGGGAAATTTCCCCTGCTCGAATTAGCGCCCCTCCTCGCGTGTAGGAGTTACGGGATTTCTCTTCCTTCTCCCATAGCTTTCTGACGGTTGAGGCTTCAGTTATTTGCGAGCGGGAAATTTTCCCTGCTCGAATTAGCGCCCCTCCTCGCGTGCAGGAGTTACGGGATTTTTCCTTCTTCCCCCACGGCTTTCGAGAGATCTGTTGAACTACAGAATCTAGCGTCGGGTAGAAATACGGCATTGGGCAGAAGACCGACGAAATTTTGACGACGGTCATAATTTCGACGAATAGTAGAAGTACGGCGTCGGGCAGAAGACCGACGAAATTCCATCGACGATCAGAATTCTGACGATGAGTAGAAGTACGATAGAAGTCCAACGTTGTATAGAAGTATGACGTTGAGCAGGAGACCGACGAAAGTTCGTCGACGAGCAGAAGTCTGAAAATATTTATTCCGAAATTTTAGACTGATTGAATTCTTTGTATAAGTGATAGATTTATCAATCACTTGCGTTCTTGGAGTCTTTATAGAACATTGTTTACTCAGAACATTGTTCGGTGATGTTGACTTTTGTAAAAAGAGCTCGAGAGAATCCACCAAAGATGTGAGACTTTTCTGAGGTTGTATGTCGTAGCCTTTGCTCGACGATGTTAACCTGTGTGGAAGAGGTCGAGAGAATCCACCAAGGATGTGAGACCTTTCCGAGGTTGTATGTCGGAGCCTTAGCTCGACGACGTTAACCTGTGCGGAAGAGGTCGAGAGAATCCACCAAGGATGTGAGACCTTTTCGAGGTTGTATGTCGGAGCCTTAGCTCGACGATGTTAACCTGTGTGGAAGAGGTCGAGAGAATTCACCAAGGATGTAAGACCTATCCGAGGTTATATGTCGGAGCCTTTGCTCGATGACGTTAACCTGTGTGGATGAGGTCGGATCAAATCCCCCTGGGATTGATCATCCGGTGATTGAGATACAATATGGATTGTGTATTTCTCGAATCACGGAGAAAGAGTTTGAGAAGTTTTTTCTTAACTTTCATAAGAGAAAAAATCATATCACAACAATATGAACATTCTATTACTGCATTACGTAAGATAGTACAATAGTTCCCTAGTACGACTTAGGGATTTATAAATTACAAAGTACTCAACACACAAGATCTATGTACGGTGACAATACAACAACATTTAACTTGGAAGAATACAGTAGAGATATCAAAGTGGTACTATACTCAACATAAAAGGGACAACAAGACAAGTAGAATTGCTAATACAAATCCGCTAAGTGCATGATCATTCAATCTCTCCAACCATTTGAATAGTATTCAATGGTTGTCTTTGTTGTTGACTTTGCCCCCCAGCGGGACGAGCTTCCTCTCTGATAGGTGAATCTTGAATAAATTGTCGAAGGTAGCCCTGGCGGATAAACCTTTCAATCTCATCCTTGAGTTGCTTGCAGGCTTCGGTAGTGTGACCACGGATACAATGAAAGTGACAGTACTAATCTGAATTTCCTGTGTTCGACTTCAAAGGGTTTGGCCATTTTATTGTATCTTGATCTCGAACGGCCATCAATACATTTGCTCGAGACGTATTGAGTGGGGTATACTCCTTCTCCTATTGGGGTTCCCATCGTGGTGACGAAGACCTATGAAGTAGATTATTCTTCCCATGCTTTTTCTGCTGTGAGAAAGAATAGTCCATCCCATTTGCACCTTTGCGCTTCCCGTTGATTTGCTCAAACTGCTTCCTGTGAGCATTTATAGCTTCATCTGCAGATATTTGCGCCTCTACGCGATGGATAAGGTCAGCATATGAATAAACAGTGTCACGCATGAGTGCTGAGTAGAAGGGGCCAGGACGAAGACCTCCAAGAAAGACCCCTCTGAGTAATTCAAGGTCTACTCCTAGAATCTGTCGAGCCTCAGTGGAAAATCGCTGAAAATACTCCTTCAACGATTCTCCCTCATTTTGGCGGATCCCGAAGAGCTGGGAAGAATCCTTAGCAATTCTTCAATTGGCCACAAATTGTTCGACGAATACTTTTGCCAATTTGACAAAAGAGGGGATCGTTCCAGGTGGAAGCGAATAGAACCACGTTTGAGCCTGTCCTTTAAGAGTGGCGGGAAAGACCTGGAAGAGGACCGCGTCTGATGCTCGTTGAATATGTATGATGGTTCTGTAGTAGTCGATATGCTCATACGGGTCGGTCGTCCCATCGTAGGACTCAACGTTTGGCACTTTGAATCCGACCAGAATGGGGTGCTGAAGAATGGCTTCAGTTAGAGGTGATGATTCCTGGAAGTTTCTCTGTCAGAGAGCATGCCTCACATCTCCTCGGGGGAACTTTTCCCGTACCAATCTTCGTAGTTCACGACGCAGGACATTGTGAGGGAGTTCCACAATGTGTGGTTGGGGAGAGCCTTCTGGGAGATCCAAAAAAATGCGAGGATGTGTTGAACTTGCTGTATCGGCAAGTTCATCTTCCTTTCGTGATTGAGGATGTCTCCTAGGTGGAGGAAGATGAATTTCTTCTTGACGATGCTCGAATTGAACATCTTGAACCCTTGGTGGATCTCGAGGGAGAAGGACCTCCTCCAACGTCGGCTATCGATCATCTCGTAGGAGTTGAAGGATCTCGTTCTGAGATTCTTCCATCTTCCGAATTTTTTCTGCTAAAGAAGGTCCCGAGGTCTCTTCTCCGGCAGCATTCTGCCCCCCAGGATGAAAAGAGGCAGGCATCGGGCGTCTGTGATTTGCAGACAGATTTCTGGATTGGTGGGAGTCGGAGCGGGAAGCTCCAATGATGCGACTGCTACGCCTGTTGACCATTGCAGCAATACTTGAAGTTTTGGGATAGTATTTCCCACAGACGGCGCCAAACTGTTGCGTGCTAGAATATACACGGCAGTAGAGTTAAAAAATATTCGTCTTAGCGTTGCACGAGTATTCCACACACAAACAGAAAAGAGAAAATGAACACCAGAGTTTTTACGTGGAAAACCCAAAAAGGGAAAAAACCACGGGGCCTCGCCCAGTTGTAAAGTTCCACTAGTATTTGTGTGAAGTACAAAGGTTAATCCGTCTTACAAATCAAGACGATCAGTTTTCAATCAACTTCTCAAAAAGTTACAGAGTTCTGCAAATTTCCGGCGTTTCCTGAAAATGCATCAGAGTTCCGGCGTCTTCAGGTGGCAGGAAGAGCTCCGGCGGTGGTCGAGGAGGAGCTTCTTCCTTCTCCTCCTTCTTCTCTTCTTCTTCTCTCTCTTCACTTGAGTCTCCTTGGTATAGAATGAGGGCTCTATTTATAGTTTTTTTGGAGTGGCATAGCCCGTAAATAGGCGTGAGATCAGGGGCGAATTGGGAGTGTTTTGAATGGACGGCCGATATCGAATCCTTTGATCATGCACCGTTCGTTGGGCATTTCAAGGCCTTAATGATGCCAGAATTCAGAGATCTTGGGCTCGTTGGATTCGTCTCATCAAGCCGTTCGATTCGAGTATAAGCTCGTCAAAATCGGAGACTGTTTGGTAACTCAAATTGCGGTTTGAACCTTCCAACAGCGCTTCGGGTCCTTGATTCGGACTCATTTGGACTCGGATTGGGTCGAATTGGTGTCGTTGGGTTCGTATTTCCGAGACGCTAAGTTTGACTGTAAGTTTGCTGAAATCGGAGTTCAGGTGCTCCCGAATTTAATTTTTGAAGTTTCCAACTTGATTTTTGCCACGAGATTCATGCCCGATCAAGTTAATTTTTGCATGACGTATCAAGTAGCAAGCACCGTTTTTTATCTAATAGTTTCAAGAAATTATTAGAGTTCTTAGATTTTTTTACAAGTTTAATTTATTTGTGAAAATGTTCATTTTGGTAATATTTTTTAAAGACATGTTCGAAATGTTTCTACACAAAAAGCTACATTATTTTGAGCTTTGCAAACATTTGAGTTCAATCAGATTTCAACATTTTGAGGTCAATCAGATTCTCCCCTTCCGAGCTCACTAGACTCAACGACAGAAAAGCACCTACTCCAAGGACTTCACATTGCCAGGCTTAGGGACTCTACACCCCCATAATACCTCTACTCACATTTTTCAAAACGACAACCTCGAGCCTCCTACACTAGTTGCCGACATCATAAGACAATTCTCCCACTACGAGTCCATCTCCTCTTGGAACTCACGCAGAGACTCGCCTTACACCTATTCGCCTTTCTAGAGCTTGCTCAACGCCAGACAACTTGTCAGACAATTGACTTCATCTTACAGTCAATCAGGAGATGAGTCCATCTCATGCTCTATTAGTGTTTATAGATTCTTATACTATTGCATGTGAGTTTTACTATTTTTGTATTGATTCAATGATTATATGAATGCTAATATTATGATTTGATTGTTAGCATGCATATTGCTCCTTTATTGTGCTTTGAATTCAGCTGTATGTTTTGGTGATCCGTTGAACTTTTTAGCTTAATATATATGATTAAATAATTTTATATCAACGCAATAGATTAGGAGTGGGAGGCTGCTTCAAATTCTTTAAATTCTATTTCTTTTTGTTTTAGTTTTTTTTTTGTTCTTAAGGCAAAATACTTATAATATGATTGTGCACATCATGAGTAATGTATATGATTTTTGGGATTGAATATATATATGCTTTGAATAGAATTTTTTTTATTGCTTATTACTAATATATGAAATTAAGTAGCTCTGGTTGTTATTTATTAAAAGATAAATGAATAATTCTTCAAAATTAAATTTTGGGGCATCACATCTAGTACTACCGAGAGTATATAATTTGACTCACCAAAAAGTGAGAGATGCTTTAGAGAGACCCAATGGTATAAGTTCTCTTTCTAATATCCTTTGTTTAATTAAAATGCATTGCATTCATATGATTGAATGATTGATGTACACATATGATTCTTAATTTGATTGAAAATGATATGATTAATGATTAATATAAATGATAGATGTGACCACTGATTAGTGATCTATTGTGATAAATATCGAGGGCAATATTTTTCTAAGGCTAGCTAGGAGATTATAATAACTTAAATATTAACCCTGTTTAATAATTTTTTTAGGAGTCATTATAAGTCAAATTTAAAAATCGTCTTCACCATATATAGATATTATAGTGATTTAATTACATTAGTTCTTTCATAATTTTTGGGCACTAATGTAAATCCTTAAGAAATTGATACATGTCGGTCAAATGAGAATTTTGGGATTATCGGATGTCCATCTTGCAAACTAATTTCACCAAAAAAATTTTAAATAAACAAGCTATTTTATGTTTTTTTTTAATAATTTTTAAGCCCAAAAAAGATTTACATTAATTTTATATTGAAAACTGAATAAATTATATGATAATATTTATAATATATTACTATTTCATTATAAATATCTAATTATACTTAACATATTTTATTAAATTCCATTTCTCCATCTTTTTGCATTCGTTTTCCCTCAGCTAGAGAAATGTTTGGGAAAAATGAGAAGAAATATGAGGAGACAAAAATAAATTTAGGATTTGGAGGTCATAAAATGATTTTTGGCAGTCAGTCATGGTAGGAGATTTATTCGTCTCGTTGTAAAGAATCATTATCATTTTCTATTTCAGTACTTTTATATTTTTAAGAATTTTCAATTAAATTTGTATTTTCGTTACCAAAAAATAAGAATAATTTTATATTAATAAAATTTTCAATGCATAATTTTTAGTATGAGATAGATATCGTCAATATGAGTGTTTTAATAGAATATATTAAATTTTTATTGGTTAAATAAAAAAGTATGATTTTTGAAGTAAATATATAATATATAAATTTGGTAGATTTCTATGTATTTTATGAATTACTACATTTCATATATGATATTGATAAAAATGTAGCATTTGCATGTAAGTGAGAATGGATGGAATGCTAAATATTAATATGAAAGATGAAGACCGATACCAATTGGTAGACAACCGAGCCTAATTAAGATTGATATCTAATTGAGCAAAAATTGGGATTGACCGATACCAATTAATTGGCAATTAGACCTATATCAAGATTAATACCCAATTGGGCAATAATTGGGATGGAAATATGAAAACATCACATTAAAGTTGTTACATTCATGATTGTATAAGATATAAGTTATAATTGATATAAATATTTGATAAGATTAATAAAATCGATACAATAACATTTGATATATATATTAGGTAGGAGGTGTAAATACCTTAGAAGGGAATGGACAAATTATTAGGTCCGGTGACCGGATTGATGCGCTTTTACTACGCTTTTGATGTATTTTTACAAAAGTTCAGCTAATACATTATTTTAAGTGCATATTAGCTATCTTTTTGCTGCCCTTTTAATGAATATTTGAAAAACACAGTAAAAGGGCAGAAAATACTCAATGAGTAAGATATTTGTTGCACTTTAGTCATGCTTTTACTTTATTTTTGTAAATACTCAACAAAAAACAGCTAATATGCAATTAAAATTGTGTATTAGCTGTCCTTTTGCAAAAATACATCAAAAGCGCAAAAAAAGCACACCAATCCGGACTCAAATTTAGGTCCGGTCACCGGACCTAATAATTTGCCCTTAGAATGATGCTTTCTTCCCACCTTTTTCCCTTTTTAACCATACCAAACAGTAATAACAAAGAAACATTCATATCGTAGGAACATTCATAGAACGTACCGCCTAATGCGACGCCCTTGTTGCCTTGCAAATTCAAGGAGACCAAGCAAATAACCTCATTCAAAAGAAATCAATATTCTCCTGATATTTTCCCACAAGTTTCACATCAGGGCCACTGCTGCTGCCGCCGGCGGCCGCGGCATCAACCACCGCCAAAGTCGGCCGACTTTCACTCTTGTATAATTTTGGCATTTCTGGCGGACTAGCACACCGTATGAGAGCCCAGTTCACGCTATGGAAGAACGGGTGCTGCTTCAGCTCAGTAGCTCCCCGCCTATATGCCAGCCGCTGCTGGGGCTCCTTCACAAGCAACCCTCTAATCAAGTCCCTTGCTGCAAAGCTTATTGCAGGCACTTCAGGGAATCTCAAGGGCTCACCCACTACATTGAATAGTGTGGCTCTATTCTCTGAACCCTTAAATGGAGTTTTTCCAAACAAAAGCTCATACAAAAAAATTCCAAACGTCCACCAGTCCACAGCACTCCCATGACCCTCGCCCTTGATAATCTCTGGGGCCAAATACTCATGAGTTCCCACAAAAGACATTGACCTGGCACTCGTGGGCTCTACAATAAGTTCAGGAATCAACTGGTGATTGATCTCAGCTCTCCTTGGCTTGTTAGCCTTCACATCCTTCTTCGATCTACCACCGACGAAGAAACGTGGCGTAAAGCATGTAGGTTGTATGCACGATGGCTCGATGCAGGACGTTTGAACACAGTATGCGGCAGAGTTTTTCAGGTGATCTGCATCCGAGTTCGATGACTTAATAAGCGTCGGAGAGAATGTGCAGCACAGTGATAGATCGAAATCGGATAGCATGATGTGGCCATCCTCCCTCACCAACACATTCTCCGGCTTCAGATCTCTGTAAACAATGCCTAACATGTGCAGGTATTCCAGTGCAAGGAGGACTTCAGCAACGTAAAACCTGCAAAATATTTGACAGCAGAAGTGCTTCATCAATTCTTAAGAGACCATCAATAAACTGATATCATCACAAAAATCGCATGCAAAAACTACACAATCATATTTCATTTTTCAGTAAAAGCAACTGTGATTACAAAAATACAAAATATTGTAGTCATGTAGCTGATTACAACTTCATATGCAAAAGTATACCAGAAAAGATCACCAAAAATGGGAAACTAAACTGAGCACACACGAAAGAGTACTTGATAGTGAAAACTTAGGCATCCTTCGACCAAAATTACAGAATTTTAAAAATCTGTCTCACGCAACCTATTAGCAACCCTACTTGTTAGAAACAAGATCCATACACATTCCTCATATGATAGAAAAGAATAGAGTCGGCATTTGTTACCATAGATACAGTTAATAGAAATTATTGTAATTGTTATAATTAGACACTGAAAAACCACTTCCAAATGCAAAAATGCAAGATTAAGGCTTTGTTTGGGGCAGCTTCCTTGCTGCTTTTTAAAGCAACTTTTTAGTACAAAAATTAAAATTTTTATTCTAAAAAGTTGCTTTTAAAAAACAATAAAAAAGTCGTCCCAAATGAAACCTAAATCAATGCATCCTTTATGAAGATCCTTTGTTAAAGAAAGCGATTTTAAAATAGATCCTGAATGACAGGAATTTAACAGCAGGGGACTTTGTATCATTAAGCCTTTCAAGCACAGCGATGGATGACATGCCCACAGACTGTAAATACATGGTTGATGCAGAAAACATACTTGTTAATGTACATGGTTCCAACAGAAAAAGAAACCGTAAATGTTCACACGAAATTAAAAATTATAAGAAGTTAATGTTCAGATAGAGACGGCACGTGATAGCCAGTGCAGGTTATTGAATTTCTTTTTAAAACAACCTGCACGCGTATGATTTTGTAAGAAATTGATGCTCAAAGCATAGAAAAAAATTCATCTTGGCATTTTAAAATTAAAATTCTAACAAAATTATATAAAACGTTCATTGCTTATTGATATGCAAGAGAAAAGAATGATTTTTCTTTTTTTCTTTTTGACAATTATAAATGTGAATTATCGGCTTGGTGCTATATATATATATATCTCGTAATTTCTTGTACTTGTAGTACATTTAGCACTTAGTATTATTATTATTTTTTGCTAATTTTCCGTTCTCTAGGGAACTCGTATAGGGAGCTCGTAATTTCTAGTACTTGTAAAATAATATATATATATATATATATATATTAATATTAAAAAACATTAAATAGCAAACAATAAGTTAATTATAGCAAAATTTAAGCATACATATCCAGTCAAACAGAAAAAATGACAATTTTAAATCCTACAAAAACTTACATCAATAGCTTTGATCAGGATTTAAGCATAATTTAGCCTAAATTCCACAAAATAGCAAAAATGATAGCTTTAAATCCTACAAAAATTTAAATCCTTTAACTTTTTGATACTTCATTGATTTGATGTTTAACTAATTAATAATTATTTGTGATATTAATATATAAATCTTAAAAAAAATTAATTATAATTTATAATTTGAAACTTATAACATGTGAACAAAATAGGGCGCGCCATTTGCACCATACGCCATGGCGCATGCATAGCGCAAGTAGCACACTATTTTGATGCGCAGTGTCGCGCCGTGCCAAGCAAATAACATCGTATGTGCGTCGCGCCGCGCCACGTGTCAAGGCGTTCGCCATTTTGTGCCATTGATGTGACAGAGGGTTGATTCACTTGAGACTATCCAAATGATTTTATCAACATCCACTTTAGGAAGCTCCCTTGAACTCCATGATCATGATGCACACATACAAACATAAGATAGAGACCTTAAAAGAAAAATGAACATATTAGCATATGATATAAAACATGAAGGGTTCTCTTCTATATATGAATTATTTCACATGATAAACTTGACATAAGGCTAAGTTATTGCTAAAAAAGAATAAAATATCCACTCACAATTAGTTTTAGAATATGTATGGTCGCAACCCAAAACAAACTTTCGAAAAAGATGCATTCCATTATCCCATAAAATGATGTTATAAAAACTACTAAAAGCTTAAACATCAATGGCCATGTCGGCACCACATGCCAATCCGAAAACTCCATACGAAGGTCACCTTTTAGAATACCTCATCACATTTTTACATCAAGTGATATGTTACCACCAAAAAAGTGCCTCAGTATATTTGCCAATGAATTTGATCATTAGACTGCCTCAAATTGTTGGAATATTTAAGATTTATTTCAACAACAACAACAACATCAAGCCTTTATCCCACTACGTGGGTCAGCTACATGAATCCTTTTTCTCCATTGTGTCCTATTAAAAGTCAAATTCTCGTTTAAATCTAATAAAGAAAGGTCATTCCTAATATTTTCTAACCAAGTCTTTTTAGGTCTACCCCTACCTTTCTTAACATAAGTCAAATCTAATACCTCTACTCTCCTAACCGGGTCATCGGAAGGCCGCCGTTTTATGTGACCAAACCATCTAAGATTTATTTCTTAAAATTAAAAATAAGTAATTAACCAAAGCAAGTATAGCAATTATACTACCCCACATTTCAAACTTCACGCAATTAAAAAAAATTAAAAATAAGAAATTTTGGACTTTTGGATATCATCATCCAAAATTGAGTTGGAAGAAACATAACAAAAAAGTGAGTTAGTATGATATTTATCAAAGAAATCCTAAAACAAGGGCCTTTCACAAAAAATTGTTTCCCGAAACTTAAGAAAATCTGATTTTTGGACTAAACTAAAATGTTCAAATGGAGGGGCTTAAATACCAAAAAAGAAAAATTTTAAGGCGCTTGAGCAAAACCAAGGGACATCTAATCAAACAGACTCTCTTAGGAATAATTCCTATGCTTGTCAATCAACATAAATATAATACAAACTTCAAATATAAGAATTATAACTTTAACAAGCAAATAACATGATTGTGATATCCACCAAAATCTCAACGTAAAAAATTTCTAATCTCTTAGATGATGTAACATTCTGAAGGACCCATCCAATAGGATGCTCAGGAAATGCAAAATCATCCATTTTTGTTTAATATCCTCCGTAGATCATTTTCATTCTTTTTGCTTGTACTGGTCAATCATTGTTTCAACCCAAAAAGGATCTTGCCTCCCACTTGAAGGCTAGCCACTAAAAAATCATCCTAAGCACGAGTGTTTATGACTTGACTTAACCACTTCAATGAATATTTGATTCACATAAAGCTAATGGGATCCAATTTCAGAAAATGAATATGTTAAACTGCATATCCATTAAAGATGATCCAAAAGACATTATATCATATATTTGATATGAACTCAACTCAAGATTTAGGAAGTCATGGTTTTACATCTTTTTATTAAGTAGATACATCTTAAGACTCCCCAGATTCATATATTTTGTATAAAGTGGCCTTAAAAATATATAGATTTGATAGATTTGGGCTTATATATCTGCATTTGTCAAATGGCATTGGGGGTGCGCCAGCTTTACACCAATCCGACCAAGGAAATCAATTATTACTATCTTATAATTATGGAAGCCCAAAGAAGCTGAGTGTAGGACTTATATATCAACTTTTAGGAGAAGCCCAAGAATAAAGACTTACAATCCCTCAATTTTAAAAAATTCCAATAATGGATCATACAACCTGACTTTAAAAGTAAGGTGGCTCTGACTCCTTTATGTTGATTAAATTGGAAAGTTACGTTCATGGATAGAGGACACATAAGTATTTGTCTAAAGATGCTAATAATAACAAGATCGTGCAAACTATGATTTTGGAAAGCTCTATTATGAGATTGATTGTGAGATTTGATGTTTTGACTTTAATTAAGAATAAAGGTAGAGTACTTTATTAATAGAAACCTTATAAGGTGAGACTTACAAGCTTCAATATAAAAAAAACTAGTGTATGTTAACCAAAAAAAAAGAGATTTCTACAAATGGGTCTTACGATCTTATCCTATAGGTAAGATGGTCAAAAGAAAATATAGAAAATCTCAAATTGAGGAAAGACAAAAGTATTGATAGATTGATTTGATTGGCTTGGTTTAAATTGATTTGATCAAGTTTTGAGTGGCACCATGCAATATGCATATGTTTGTGATCTAGGCATTCTGATATTGCCCATATTAAAGTTTAGAAATCCAAGCCACTCAGTGGACTGCATATAGCTTTTTAGCTTTTAGCAGTTCCATTCAACTTTGGGATTTGATATCCTCTTATTAACTGAAAGTCTCTCTCCTCTTACTACTCTATTGGGATATCATTAAGGCAAACTTAATTTTCTTCAAAAATGTTCATTATATTAACAAAATTAGTCGAGTCAAACTAACAATTTTTTAGAAGTCATATTAAGCAATTTCTTTTGCTTTATATAATCCTTTTTATGTGTGCAAGAAACTTATAATTGAGCTTTAATAATTTTAACACTAAACAAATATTTCATGAGTTAATTGATTAGATAGCTTTCCTAGTGAATTGACCTAATTGTAGGTCCAATGCTATATTGGGGTTAGGGTGGGCAGAGGAGAATTAAGGTTCCCTAAACTTTATTATATCAAAAAGAAGAAAACCCTCAAATTCAAGAGTTTTTCAAAGTTTGATGAATATGTGAACTCGAAGGATAATATAGTGATTTAAATGACCCTAGGCACCAGCACAAAATCCAGAGGTGCCACACTTTTTAATAAACTATAGAGTGACTTCCTCCATTTTAAGAATTTTATTAGTATTTTAAAGAATTAAAATGATTTAAGTTTGGTCTCATTTGATGTTCATTGAGCTTGTCTAAATGTGTAACATTAAAACCAAGATATCCAAGTAAATCCAACTGACACCATGGGCCCCTTAGGGTCTTGGTTTAAGGATTCTAATGCCATTTTTTATTTATTTTGGGACATATGAATAAATTTAAATTATTTTGAATTTAATAAGGTTAATCCAGTGTTTATTTTGTGTATGAAAATATAGATTTAATCATAAATATGATTTTTCAATCAAAGTTGCTCGAAAGTTATACCATGTAAAAGTTTTTTTTCTCTTGAATTATTATAGAAATTGTCATATTTTAATCACTTTATTAAATTAGTTATTTAATTTTGATTGGTTTAAGGTTTCGGAAATTATTTTAATTTTATTATTTCTTGTTGTCTTTTTTGTGCTATAGTGACAACAATGTAAACCATTTGAATTAAATTGAGTTGTCATTATTTTCTTAGCAATGTTACAAATGGTTGGACTTAACAAGTAATCATTGATTGCTATAGTGGAGGGATTTTATCTGTCTATGTATTTTTGTGGATCCTACCAAAATACCTTTTTTTACAATGGCAAGAAGTAGCCAACTAGAGGATTTTAATCTAGCAGTTGAAAATTAGTCATATAGTGAGCCTTTAAACCGTCACACCTTAGGCTTCATGTACTTTTCCCTGGCAAAAAGATCAAGATCATTGATTGTAATTAGGCAGCCAGTCATTCGCCCCTTTGCTCTAGTTATGACATCTTTGTCTAATGCTTCTTTGGACACTTCATGGAAATTAAGCATACACCAACCTACTAGCCTTTAGGGTTAAGTGCATGAGGGCTATCAAGCTGTAACTTTAGCAAAACAGAAGGTGGCACTTGTAAGTTGTGGTGACTAAAAAGTACAAAGGTGAATAACAACTTTTCCAAGATATCCTCTAAAGTTCCTTCTCCCCCATCACCAACCACGATGAGAAAAAATAGGGCAAGCTCATCCCTGACCATTATAGACCCTGGTGAATGCCAAAGACAATTGAAAGAAGCTCAAGGCCCTACAGATTTTGAGGATCGTAAAGGGTCCTAAAGTAGGAGGTGATGAAGCACATGGAAGCACAGGGCATCATAAACTATAGGATAGTACTTATTTGCTTGAAAGGCACAACAAACAAGTGTTGCAATAGGGACCATGGAGACAATCATGAGCATAATGAGCTAAAAGAAGAGCATCCTAGTGCATAAGAACAAAGAAAGGCCTTAGGCTTAATGCCATGCAAGCAAATAAAGCATCAACACATTTGATAGAAAATAAGCCCAACTAAGAATATAACAGGGCATTAAATAATCTTTACATAACAGAATCCAAAAATGCTAAATAAAGAAATTAAATATTAAATTAATCAAAAGCTTTACTTCTACTAATGCAGCGTAAAACGGTTTCATAAATAAAGTCAAACCAATAGATAGGAAATGGTTTCAGCATTTGGGATATGCATAAGTATGGAAACGTTTTGTTCTATAAGCAGCATCAAGAAGGAAAGCACTGAAGGCCATTCTTCTATTGTTCATTTACCTACAAGCACATTCAGATACATAACAATTAAAAATTAACAATAAGCAGAAGATAGAAATCATAACACGATTCTTCAATTTCCATGGAACCAAATTAGATTAACAATTTAAACGAGAAATTTTTCAGCGACAGAAATTTCTACAACTGAAGGAGCAAGAAGAAACCAATTACATGATACTGATAAAAAATATTCTAAGAGATATTTATAAGCAAATACCAATTCAAATCGTTCTGATCCTACCTGGCCGCCTGCTCAGAGAAACATTTGCCAGGCCGCCTCTGCCGAAGAGCATGTAGGTCTCCTCCAGGACAATACTCCATCACCAAGCAGGAATGCTGCTCCGTTTCAAAGTGAGTGTACAGAGTGGGCAGAAAAGGGTGGTCAAGGCGCTCCAAAATCTCCCTCTCGGTCTGCGCTCTCGGAAGCTTCTTCCGGCTCTCCAGAGCCTCCTTGTTCATGATCTTCATGGCGAAGCAGCAACTCGTTCCGCTGAGCTCCGCAAGATAGACGGTTCCAATATCCCCACTACCGAGCTTCTTCTGAAGCCTGAAATGGCCAAGCACTAGGTCGCCGTTGCGAGATCTGACGGCCCGGATAGCCTTCCATCGGGCGTCGTTGCCTTTGTGGGGTTTACTCCAGACGCACGACCCGCCGCTGCTCGTACTGCACTCCTCACTCCCATCGCTGCTCGTGCTCCCTTCCCCTCCTTCGACGATACCCTTGCCTTCCGAGGACGAGTGCTCCGCTATCCCAGGCTGTTCTTGCATGGTACTCGGATCCGACGAGCCGAGAAAAGAGATGGGGGCGGAGTCCCCTCCGCCGCCTGCTGGGATGCAGCCTTCGGGGCATCCCGTGTCCTGGTTTTTGACGAGAAGCAGTTGCCTCAGAGAAGAAGAAGGATGCAGTTGTTTCTGATCATTGCGAAAGCGACGGCAAAGGTCTTCGTGGCCAGAAGCGGCAGCACTTGGGGCCGGAAGAGGGCTCTTGGGGGCGGAGGAGATGGTTGATGCAGCAGCCATGGAATCGGTAGGTCGTCAGATGGAGATTCTTCTACCATCCATGATTAGCGACTTAAAAATGTAGCACTCCGTTGTCTTCTTTCTCGTCTATTAATTGCTTCGTGTTTCCGATAAAATATTCCGAGAATAAATGGGTTTATTAGAATTCGGAAGCAAAAGCAGAGCTAAAGCAATCGGTTTCTCTGGCGAGCGAAAAAAGTTGAAAGAAAATCTTAAAAAAACAAAGTACGTGTCGGTAAAGTCTTCAATTTAAATTTTATTTATACTAAATTTCCTTGATGTTATAAATATAAAATTTAAAGAAAAAATAATTTATGATTAAATCAGTTTAAAAATTAAAAAAAATCTAATAATTTTCAAAAAACAATTTTTGTTTTGGATGATAAAAAAAATGACGGATTTGTTGACTCGTTATCAGTTAGAAAACTTTGATATAATAAACATGTTATTAATTATATATTTTTTTAATAAAATATAGTTATATATTTTTAATCAATATCTTGGGTCTTAAAATTTATATTTGTTGCTGTGCACAAGTTTAAGTGTAGATTTAGTTTAGGCGAATAATTTTTTTATAAGAGTCATAATGAGTTTGCGCTCGATCAACTTTATGATGGGATGCATGGACTTTCAATTGTGATCGTCTATTTAAAATACATGGCAATTACTCAATTATGATAGTCATAAAATTTGCTTGATTTTAAGATGGATAAAAATCAACTCAAACTTATTTTAGTCACGAAAAAAGCAAGAGTTGTATAGATTTATATATGCCTTTTAGATATTTTACAAATAAGTAGCAAGTCATAATAGGAGCTGACATCTTGCGGGCCCCATTTGCATATGCCTTTAAGATATTTTATTATAAATAACTAGTGGGTCATAACAAGAGCTGATACCTTGCGGACCCTGACAATGAAGACTCATTTAGGGGTCATCAACCCCAACTCGACCAAGTTGTTAGGAAGAACCTCTCTCTCTCTCTCTCTCTCTCTCTCTCTCTCTCTCTCTCTCTCTCTCTCTCTCTCTCTCTCTCTCACACACACACACAAGAAAAGCCAAGGTTCATATGGACCACTCAGATCGGGACTTTCCCCTCAACAATTAGCACTCTCAAAGCCACTCACTTCCACATTAGGCAAAAGTGTCATCAATGAAATTTATCATCCAAGCTATAGGGAAAGACCTTCATAAGAGAATTCAAGTTTGCCTCAACACACTCATGCAACCACAAAAGTCTACAACCCTACAATTGAATAGGCTCACTTCCCACATCAAAGCAATCCAAGGGTTCCAACAAAAAGGTCACCAAGGCCTTCAATGGGCTTGTAAGTAATAGTCTTCTCACTTAGGCCCTTATCAATGGACTTGCCTACGTTTGCTTAATCGTGGTTACTCGGCATAAGGGGACTCATAAAAGGGAGAAGAGTTGAATAAAAAGATATAGCCATTCTCAAGAGCAATTAGAGCCAGACATGTATCTAAGGTAGTCCATACCGGTAGCTATTTGCTATTGTACTTTTTATTCTTTTTTATGTATCCTTCCGAGCAGTCCTCAGATCCCCAAGAATAATGGGTTAAGAAAAATATTTTCAATTTTTTTGCACTTTTTAAAGAAACAATTGGTATCGTGATACACTTTCCCCAAAATTTCTTCTTCTCTTTTCATACTCATCAAAGGTTCTCGGGTCATATCCTTCTAAACTTGTCTACTATTAATGTCTTGTGTCACCCATGGACATATTTAGATCCAACACCTTGAAAGTTGCGATGAGCATGGATTAGTATATGTGACTAAAAGATAAGCATAGATTAACGAGCAAGTCAATCCTAAACCATATGTAAACATGAAAAACCAAAATATACTACTCGTTAAGATCTTGTAGATATAGAGGAGAGATTGACAAAGATGATTCAAGATGCTTTAGTGGGTCTACAAAGACATACACCAAGGGAGAGCACCCCTCAGGGATCCGCTGACTCAATTATTTTCAATTAGAGGAAAGTAAGCAGAGTACTAACCTCGATGCCTAATCTTGATGCCACTCGCGCTATGACTAGTGATGAAGAGTTAACAAGTTAATTAAATGATAATATGCAAGTGCATGTGTCACATCAAATAATATAGAAGTGAGTTGAAAATCGTTCCCAAGGGAAGTTAAATGTTCTAAAAAATCATCTTATTACTAACTTTACTAATCGTTATATTTATCTTACCATAGATGAGAGGTGTGTGCTAGTGAAGGAATCAAACTACAATACCCTAGAAATGAGTTCTAAAGTTCTAAATAAATATGAACTTATGATAGATAACGATTTATGTGCACATAGATTGGTCTATCAATTATGTGATGTTAATTAGAGCATATTTAATTCCTCGTCTTTATTGAGCTGATTGGAGTTCTAGCAAAGTCATTAATTTCATCAAGGTTTAAACTTCCTCCTTAGTAATTCAAAAGTCTTATGTAAACATGTCTATATTTTCAAGCAATTTGTTTAAGTTCTTCTATTTATTCCACTATGCTTTCATCTAGGATATAGATTGCACTATATTTTAATTTTATGCATGGCCTATACACAACTAAATTAGATTCGAAGGAACAAGAAATAGTAATGAAAAAAATCTTTAATTTCATAGACCTACTCTATGTAACACATGCATTCCTATCAAATTATATATCTAGAAAATTAAATTAGCTAAGCATTGTACTAAACATAATAAGGAAATTAATTATTGCAAGTATAAAAATAGTTATAATAGTTTGAATTAAGAAAGATAAAACTCAAACTAATGATAAAAATGTCTCACAATCTCCTTTTGCTCTTTGATCTCACTTTCCCTCACCCACAATATAGAGAATGAAAAACTGCACTAAAATAATTAGCCCCCTTTATTGAAATTCAACCAACAATTTATATTTGAAGTTCAATAACTAATCATAGTGCCATGGCGTGGTGTTGTGGTACTCCAAAATTAGTTAACATAGAAACACTTGAAAGATGTTCCATCATGGTGCTTTGACTAAATCAATGTGTTATTTAGTGTCATGACTATGTTAATTGCTCTGTTGCTACACCTGGACAATTCGGCATTATGTGCTTAGGGTAAAAATTCATTGTTCCGATGCTCAGATCCTCTGTCGATGCGGCACATTGCTCTTTATATTGGTTTTATTCCCATGCCGCTACGGCGCTCCAAGAACTGGCATTGTGATGCTTAATGGCAATGCTCTGGCTCTTTTATATCTATATTTTTGGCATCCTAGCACTACGATGCTCTTAGGTATGGCGCCACGACACTACTCAATCATTTCTCATTTTACCTTCATTCCGTGAATTTCCTACACAAAATGATAATGTAAGATAATTTTCATGCAAATTATGATAACTTAAAACATCATACTTCACAAACTAACAAAAGTCCTCAAAATTAAATTGTTACTTGTCCTTAAGTGATCCATATGCACAATGTTTTAGATTTATCTCATTTTCCTAGAATGCAAGTTTTTGAATTTAAAATATAAGAAAATAACATCTTTAGGGATTAAATAGTATTGCTAATTGTCAATAACTCAATTATTGCAAATTTTGATAACATAATACTTTATCTTCATTATTATTCCCTTTAAAATGAACTCCTAAATGTGTATGTGAACTTTATGAATATCTTAGCTAGGGTTTAATGGTTTTAAGTTTAAGGGAACTTCAAATTTATTTATTTTTTCAGTCATAGCATTAGTCTCCTAATGTATCATGATTCTTATAATTCAACTTAGGGTTGAACATCCTTAGATTGATTAAGTGGGACATTGATTTTAGGTACCAAATTTTGATATTTTAGTAATTAGCTTTCCTTCCCTTTTCTTTTTCTTTTTATTTTGATTTTGATTTTTCTTCTTTTTCTATTTTTCATGTTTTTGTTAAGTAATTCTTAATGATTTTGACTACTTATTGTACTCTCCCACTTGTGTAATCTAAGTTGGTTCTACCTAAGGTCTTTTATAGATATCTTGATTACATTAGTGCACACTTATGATATGTCTTAAAATTAATCTGAATAATCCATTCTCAATAGAATTTTAATCAATTAATCCTAAAAAGTGGTCAAGAGCTTTAGTACATTTTAGGAATCTAATTTATTAGGATGTACTAATTTCGATGATATTACTAGTTATTGTCAAGTTTGCTTAATTTTATTATTTTTTTAGTTTTAGCACTAATAATCACATAAATTATTATTTTTCTTAATTTAATATTTATAAGTTTACATTTGAAATAAATATAAGATAATAATTAATTAACATCTAAATGTGCAATAGGAAAATTTAAAGGCAATTAATAAAATTTTAACATTTAAAAAAGCAAAACATAATTTCATTATGCATCCCTCCAAACTTACATTTAAGCATAGAAATGAAAAAAAAAAAAAAAAAACATACAAAACAAGGGAACTCTACTTCCCTATTCCTCATCTTATCCTTCTTTTTCCTCCTCTTCTTCTCCTTATTCGTTTACTATATTTATTGATAAACCAATCCTTTTGTAAGGATCACTACAAAAAATTCAGGCATTACCAACGATTTTTTTCCGGCGATTCATGATAGATTTTTGGCGGTTTTGTAAAAAATTGGCGGTTTTCTAGTAGTTCAAAAATCGCTGGTAAAAATCGTGTAGCAAATGATTTTCAGCAGCTTATTTCAGGCGGTGGAGATGGTCGGTAATTTCCGGCGGTCATTACGGCGGTGATGGCCGGTTAATTACTGGCGGCATACCGGCTATCAAAACCATCGGTGTTACCGACGGTCAAACCGTCAGATTTTCGCCAATTGACCGCCGGCGACCGCCAGTAAACCGCCGGTAAATCACTGGCGGCTTACCAGCTGTCAGAACCACAACAATTACCGGCGACTAAACGGCTGGATTATCGCCGGATAACCGCGGCCATCGTCGCTTTGGTAGTTGGAGCTGGAAACTTATTTAGAAAAATTCTCTTTTAGTGCCTAACCTCAAGCATATTTGTTAATGATTTTATAACTAGATTAGACATAATCAACATATGAAGCATAATACCCTAAACTTATCTTATTCACAAACCATCTAAGGCAATTCTCTCTAATCCTATATGTCACTGGAACTACTCCAACCTTTTCCTGGATATGCTCATTTCATATCCGATCTCTAAGAGTAAGTCCACTCATCCATCTAAGCATTCTCATCTCAGCAACACTTAAATATTATGCTCCTCTTTTAATGGCCAAAATTATGCACTATAAAGCATTGCATTCATAAGATATTTAAAATGTGTACTCTTATTAAATATGTACTAATAATATCTCAATCTATTTCATGATGACTATGAACAATAATCACAAGATATCTAAAATGTGTACTCTTATTAAATGATTTGATTGGCCAAAATCAGCAAGAAGAATATCATGAGCAAACATTAAACACCAAGGTACATCATCTTACAAATGTCTAGTGAGATCATTCATGAGTAAAGCAAAAATAAATGGACTTACTACTAATAAGATATCTAAAATGTGTACTCTTATTAAACGTGTTCTAATAATATCCCAATCTATTTCAAGATGACTATGAACAATAATCACAAGATATCTAAAATGTGTACTCTTATTAAATGAATTGATTGGCCAAAATCAACAAGAAGAATATCATGAGCAAAAATCAAACACCAAGGTACATCCTCTTGCAAATGTCTAGTGAGAACATTCATGAGTAAAGAAAAAAGAAATGGACTTAATGCTAATAAGATATCTAAAATGTGTACTCTTATTAAATGTATTCTAATAATATCCCAATCTATTTCAAGATGACTATGAATATTAATCACAAGATATCTAAAATGTGTACTCTTATTAAATGACTTGATTGGCCAAAATCAACAAGAAGAATGTCATGAGCAAAAATCAAACACCAAGGTACATCCTCTTGCAAATGTCTAGTGAGAACATTCATGAGTAAAGAAAAAAGAAATGGACTTAATGCTAATAAGATATCTAAAATGTGTACTCTTATTAAATGTATTCTAATAATATCCCAATCTATTTCAAGATGATTATGAATATTAATCACAAGATATCTAAAATGTGTACTCTTATTAAATGACTTGATTGGCCAAAATCAACAAGAAGAATGTCATGAGCAAAAATCAAACACCAAGTTACATCGTCTTGTAATGTCTAGTGAGAACATTCATGAGTAAAGCAAAAAAGAAACGGACTTAATGCTAATCTTGATTTAATCCAATAGAAATAGGAAAAAAATATTTAAGTGTGCTGAGATGAGAATGCTTAGATGGATGAGTGGACTTACTCTTAGAGATCGGAATGAAATGAGCAATCCAGGAAAAGGTTGAGTAGTTCCAGTGACATATAGGATTAGAGAGAATTGCCTAGATGGTTTGTGAATAGATAAGTTTAGGGTATTTGCTTCATATGTTGATTATTCTAATCTAGTTATAAAATCATTAACAAATATGCTTGAGGTTAGGCACTAAAAGAGAATTTTTCTAAATAAGTTTCCAGCTCCAACTACCAAAGCGACGATGGCCGCGGTTATCCGGCGATAATCCAGCCGTTAGTCGCCGGTAATTGTGTGGGTTCTGACAGCTGGTAAGCCGCCAGTGATTTACCGGCGGTTTACTGGCGGTCGCCGGCGGTCAATTGGCGAATCTGACGGTTTGACCTCGGTAACACCGATGGTTTTGATAGCCGGTATGCCGCCAGTAATTAACCGGTCATCACGGCGTAATGACCGCCGGAAATTACCGCCATCTCCACCGCCTGAAATAAGCGGCTGAAAATCATTTGCTACACGATTTTTACCAGCGATTTTTGAACTACTAGAAAACCGCCAATTTTTTACAAAACCGCCAAAAATCTATCATGAATCGCCGGAAAAAAATCGTTGGTAATGCCTGAATTTTTTGTATGATCCTTACAAAAGGATTGGTTTATCAATAAATATAGTAAACGAATAAGGAGAAGAAGAGGAGGAAAAAGAAGGATAAGATGAGGAATAGGGAATTAGAGTTCCCTTGTTTTGTATGTTTTTTTTTTTTTTTTCATTTCTATGCTTAAATGTAAGTTTGGAGGGATGCATAATGAAATTATGTTTTGCTTTTTTAAATGTTTAAAATTTTATTAATTGCCTTTAAATTTCCTATTGCACATTTAGATGTTAATTAATTATTATCTATATTTATTTCAAATGTAAACTTATAAAAATTAAATTAAGAAAAATAATAATTTATGTGATTATTAGTGCTAAAACTAAAAAATAATAAAATTAAGCAAACTTGATAATAACTAGTAATACATCGAAATTAGAACATCCAAAATAAATTAGATTCCTAAAATGTACTAAAGCTCTTGACCACTTTTTAGGATTAATTGATTAAAATTCTATTGAGAATGGATTATTCAGATAATTTTAAGACATATCATAAGTGTGCACTAATGTAATCAAGATATCTATAAAGACCTTAGGTAGAACCAACTAGATTACACAAGTGGGAGAGTACAATAAGTAGTCAAAATCATAAGAATTACTTAACAAAAACATGAAAAATAGAAAAGGAAGAAAATCAAAATCAAAATAAAAAGAAAAAGAAAAGAAGGAAAGCTAATTACTAAAATATCAAAATTTGGTACCTAAAATCAATGCCCATTTAATCAATCAAGGATGTTCAACCCTAAGTTGAATTATAGGAATCATGATACATTAGGAACTTATGCTATGACTGAAAAAATAAATAAATTTGAAGTTCCCTTAAACTAAAACCATAAAACCCTAGCTAAGATATTCAAAAAGTTCACATACACATTAGAGAGTTCATTAAAAGGAATATAATGAAGATAAAGTATTATGTTATCAAAATTTGCAATAATTGAGTTATTGACAATACAATACTATTTAATCCCTAAAGATGTTTTTCTTATATTTTAAATTCAAAAACTTGCATTCTAGGAAAATGAGAAAAATCTAAAACATTGTGCATATGGATCACTTAAGGACAAGTAACAATTTAATTTTGAGACTTTTGTTAGTTTGTGAAGTGATGTTTTAAGTTATCATAATTTGCATGAAAATATCTTACATTATCATTTTGTGTAGGAAATTCACGGAATGAAGGTAAAAGAGAAATGATTGAGTAGTGTCGTGGCGCCATACCTAAGAGCATCGAGTGCTAGGTGCCAAAAATATAGATATAAAAGAGCCAGAGCATTGCCATTAAGCATCACAATGCCAGTTCTTGGAGCGCCGAGCGCATGGAATAAAACCAATATAAGAGCAATGTGCCGCATCGACAGAGGATCTGAGCATCGAAACAATGATTTTTTACCCTAAGCACATAATGCCGAATTGTCCAGGTGTAGCAACGAGCAATTAACATAGTCATGTCACTAAATACACATTGATTTAGTCAAAGCACCATGATGGAACATCTTTCAAGTGTTTCTAGTTAACTAATTTTGGAGTACCACAACACCACGCCATGGACTATGATTAGTTATTGAACTTCAAATATAAATTGTTGTTTGAATTTCAATAAGGGGGCTAATTATTTTAGTGCAGTTTTTCATTCTCTATATGTGGGTGAGGGAAAGTGAGATCAAAGAGCAAAAGGAGATTGGAGACATTTTTATCATTAATTTGAGTTTTATCTTTCTTAATCAAACTATTTATAACTATTTTATACTTGCAATAATTAATTTCCTTATTATGTTTAGTAAATGCTTAGCTAATTAATTTTCTAGATATATAATTGATAGGAATGCATGTGTTACATAGAGTAGGTCTATGAAATTAAAGATTTTTTTCATTACTATTTCTTGTTCCTTCGAATCTAATTAGTTGTGTATAGGCCATGCATAAATTAAAATATAGTGCAATCTATATCTAAATGAAAGCATAGTGGAATAAATAGAAAAACTTAAACAAATTGCTTGAAAATATAGACATGTTTACATAAGACTTTTGAATTACTAAGGAGGAAGTTTAAACCTTGGTGAAATTAATGACTTTGCTAGAACTCCAATCAGCTCAATAAAGACGAGGAATTAAATATGCTCTATTAACATCACATAATTGATAGACCAATCTATGTGCACAAAATCGTTATCTATCATAAGTTCATATTTATTTAGAACTTTAGAACTCATTCTAGGTATTGTAGTTTGATTCCTTCACTAGCACACACCTCTTATCTATGGTAAGATAAATATAACGATTAGTAAAATTAGTAATTAGATGATTTTTTAGAACATTTAACTTCCCTTGGGAACGATTTTCCAACTCACTTCTATATTTTTGATGTGACACATGCACTTGCATATTATCATTTAATTAACTTGTTAACCTTCATCACTAGTCATAGCGCGAGTGGCATCAAGATTAGGCATCGAGGTTAGTACTCTGCTTACTTTCCTCTAATTGAAAATAATTGAGTCAGCGGATCCCTGAGGGGTGCTCTCCCTTGGTGTATGTCTTGTAGACCCACTAAAGCATCTTGAATCATCTTTGTCAATCTCTCCTCTATATCTACAAGATCTTAACGAGTAGTATATTTTGGTTTTCATGTTTACATATGGTTTAGGATTGCTTGCTCGTTAATCTATGCTTATCTTTAGTCACATATACTAATCCATGCTCATCGCAACTTTCAAGGTGTGGATCAAATATGTCCATGGGTGACACAGACATTAATAGTAGACAAGTTTAAAGGATATGACCGAGAACATGATGAGTATGAAAAGAGAAGAAGAAATTTTGGGGAAAGTGTATCACTATACCAATTGTTTCTTTAAAAAGTGCAAAAAATTAAATATTTTTCTTACCCATTATTCTTGGGATCTGAGGACTGCTCGAAGGATACATAAAAAAGAATAAAAAGTACAATAGCAAATAGCTACCGGTATGGACTACCTTAGATACATGTCTGGCTCTAATTGCTCTTGAGAATGGCTAACTTTTTATTCAACTCTTCTCCCTTTTATGAGTCCCCTTATGCCGAGTAACCACGATTAAGTAAACGTAGGAAGTCCATTGATAAGGGCCTAAGTGAGAAGATATTACTTACAAGCCCATTGAAGGCCTTGGTGACCTTTTTGTTGGAACCCTTGGATTGCTTTGATGGGAAGTGAGCCTATTCAATTGTAGGGTTGTAGACTTTTGTGGTTGCATGAGTGTGTTGAGGCAACTTGAATTCTCTTATGAAGTCTTTCCCTATAGCTGGATGATAAATTTCATTGATGACACTTTTGCCTAATGTGGAAGTGAGTGGCTTTGAGAGTGTGCTAATTGTTGAGGGGAAGTCCCGATTTGAGTGGTCCATATGAACCTTGGCTTTTCTTGTGTGTGTGTGTGTGAGAGAGAGAGAGAGAGAGAGAGAGAGAGAGGGAGAGAGAGAGGGGTTCTTCCTAACAACTTGGTCGAGTTGGGGTTGATGACCCCTAAATGAGTCTTCATTGTCAGGGTCCGCAAGGTATCAGCTCTTGTTATGACCCACTTAGTATTATATAATAAAATATCTTAAAGGCATATGCAAATGGGGCCCGCAAGATGTCAGCTCCTATTATGACTTGCTACTTATTTGTAAAATATCTAAAAGGCATATATAATCTATACAACTCTTGCTTTTTTCGTGACTAAAATAAGTTTGAGTTGATTTTTATTCACCTTAAAATCAAGCAAATTTATGACTATCATAATTGAGTAATTGCCATGTATTTTAAATAGACGATCACAATTGAAAGTCCATGCATCCCATCATAAAGTTGATCGAGCGCAAACTCATTATGACTCATAAAAAAATTATTCCCTAAACTAAATCTACACTTAAACTTGTGCACACAACAAATATAAATTTTAAGACCCAAGATATTGATTAAAAAATAATAACTATATTTATTTAAAAAATAATATATTAATAACATGTTTATTATATCAAAGTTTCTAACTGATAACGAGTCAACAAGTCCGTCATTTTTTAAACATCCAAACAAAATGTTTTTTGAAAATTATTAGATTTTTTAATTTTTAAACTGATTTAATCATAAATTATTTTTTCTTAATTTTTATATTATAACATCAAGGAAATTTAGTATAAATAAAATTTAAATTGAAGACTTTACCGACACGTACTTGTTTTTTTAAGATTCTTTCAACTTTTTTCGCTCGCCAGAGAAACCGATGCTTTAGCTCTGCTTTTGCTTCCGAATTCTAATAAACCCATTTATTCTCGGAATATTTTATCGGAAACACGAAGCAATTAATAGACGAGAAAGAAGACAACGGAGTGCACATTTTTAAGTCGCTAATCATGGATGGTAGAAGAATCTCCATCTGACGACCTACCGATTCCATGGCTGCTGCATCAACCATCTCCTCCGCCCCCAAGAGCCCTCTTCCGGCCCCAAGTGCTGCCGCTTGGCCACGAAGACCTTTGCCGTCGCTTTCGCAATGATCAGAAACAACTGCATCCTTCTTCTTCTCTGAGGCAACTGCTTCTCGTCAAAAACCAGGACACGGGATGCCCCGAAGGCTGCATCCCAGCAGGCGGCGGAGGGGACTCCGCCCCCATCTCTTTCTCGGCTCGTCGATCCGAGTACCAGCAAGAACAGCTCTGATAGCGGAGCACTCGTCCTCGGAAGGCAAGGGTATCGTCGAAGGAGGGGAAGGGCACGAGCAGCGATGGGAGTGAGGAGTGCAGTACGAGCAGCGGCGGGTCGTGCGTCTGGAGTAAACCCCACAAGGCAACGACGCCCGATGGAAGGCATCCGGGCCGTCAGATCTCGCAACGGCGACCTAGTGCTTGGCCATTTCAGGCTTCAGAAGAAGCTCGGTAGTGGGGATATTGGAACCGTCTATCTTGCGGAGCTCAGCGGAACGAGTTGCTGCTTCGCCATGAAGATCATGAACAAGAGGCCTGGAGAGCCGGAAGAAGCTTCCGAGAGCGCAGACCGAGAGGGAGATTTGGAGCGCCTTGACCACCCTTTTCTGCCCACTCGGTACACTCACTTTGAAACGGAGCAGCATTCCTGCTTGGTGATGGAGTAATTGTCCTGGAGGAGACCTACATGCCTTCGGCAGAGGCGGCCTGGCAATGTTTCTCTGAGCAGGCGCCAGGTAGGATCAGAACGATTTGAATTGGTATTTGCTAAATATCTCTTAGAATATTTTTTATCAGTAATGTATTGGTTTCTTCTTGCTCCTTCAGTTGTAGAATTCTGTCGCTGAAAATTTCTCGTTTAAATTGTTAATCTAATTTGGTTCCATGGAAATTGAAGAATCGTGTTATGATTTCAATCTTCTGCTTTTTTGTTAATTTTTAATTGTTATGTATCTGAATGTGCTTGTAGGTAAATGAACAATAGAAGAATGGCCTTCAGTGCTTTCCTTCTTGATGCTGCTTATAGAACAAAACGTTTCCATACTTATGCATACCCAAATGCTGAAACCATTCCTATCTATGGTTTGACTTTTAGAAACCGTTTTACGCTGCTTTAGTAGAAGTAAATTTTGATTAATTTAATATTTAATTTCTTTATTTAGCATTTTTGGATTCTGTTATGTAAAGATTATTTAATGCCCTGTTATATTCTATAGGGCTTATTTTCTATCAAATGTGTTGATGCTTTATTTGCTTGCATGGCATTAAGCCTAAGGCCTTTCTTTGTTCTTATGCACAGGATGCTCTTCTTTAGCTCATTATGCTCATGATTGTCTCCATGGTCCCTATTGCAACACTTGTTTGTTTGTCCTTTCAAGCAAATAAGTACTATCCTATAGTTATGATGCCCTGTGCTTCCATGTGCTTCATCACCTCCTACTTTAGGACCCTTTACGATCCTCAAAATCTGTAGGGCCTTGAGCTTCTTCAATTGTCTTTGGCATTCACCAGGGTCTATAATGGTCAGGGGATGACTTGCCCTATTTTTTCTCACGTGGTTGGTGATGGGGGACAAAAGGGGGGGGGGGGGGGGTGGGGGGGGGGTGGGGGGGGG